>CM060897.1:144605784-144983284 GCA_030762935.1 Hymenopus coronatus
ACCCCAAGGTTCTGTTCTTTGTGTTATGCTTTTTGCCGTGGCCATCAACGGCATTACTAGCGTGATTCGTAGTGGGATATCATCGTCACTGTATGTGGATGACTTTGCGCTGTACTATCGCTCCTACAGCACTGAACATCTCGAACGACAGCTCCAACTCTCCATAAACTCCATCGCTGGTTTGGCGCTTCGTAATGGTTTTCGTTTTTCCCCACACGAAAACTCAGTGCATACATTTCCACCGTCTTCGCGGAGTACACCATCCTCCTGACCTCCAATTGAACGGTGTGACACTGCCTTTCGTTCCGTCCTTGAAGTTCTTGGGTCTCCACCTAGACCGTGAACTTTCTTGGGTACCCCACATCCGATACATTCGTGCCTCCTGTGACCGATCGCTGTGGATCCTCAAACTGCTTTCTGGTGCGTCGTGGGGCGGCGATCCTTCAGTGATGCTGCGTTTGTACCGTTCACTCGTTCGCTCAAAACTAGACTACGGTTGTTTTATTTACGGCGCAGCGACCGGCTCTAAACTTCGCCTTTAAGACACCGTTCATCATATCGGTTTCCGTCTTGCTACAGGAGCCTTCCGCACTAGTCGTGAGGAATGCTTGTATGCCGATGCTGGTGAACCCCACTGGCAGTGCGTCGCTCATTTTTACCTTGTTCGTATACTGCTAAGTTGTCTGCCAACCCCCGCCATCCTTGTTTTAACCCTGTGTTACGCCCGGATTATTCACACCGCTATCTGAGGAACGCCACTGCTTCACGCCTCTGTGGTATTCGGTTTCGTAAACCGCTCTCCGATGGGGGTCTCAGATTGCCGCCTTGGAGCGTGTTCTTGTATATCCGGAACCTCCTTGGCAACTGAGGCGTCCCAGTTTAGACCTGACCCTCTCCAACCTTATGAAACGTTACCCGCAGGGGCCTACTACGGTAGGTACGGGATTGGCGCAACCGGGCTCCCGAGCCAACCTTGACTCCCTCCGTGAGCAACCTCTGAGTGGTCAGACAGTCACTAGGTCAAATGCCCACCCACGTTTAGGCCGTGCGTGGAGACCCGTGTCGGTGGAAAGGAATATCCTGGTTGGTTGAGGGTTGCGGATCTGAGCCTGGGCCTTCTGTCTTTTCAGTGACTAGGGAGGGTACGCAACTTAATACACCACTTTGGCTTCTGCTTCAACTAAACGGGAGGCTAGGGACTAGCCCACCCCTAATCAATCGGCCAGGACTAGGTATTATACCGAACTCCAGGGTAAGTGGGCGAGCCTGCTGTAACCCCTGTGTAGCCCTGTCATCCCAGTGGGATGACCCCTTGTTGGACTCCGTGCTGGGTGGGGAGCACCGGGGGATGAAAATAAAAATTTACATTAATGGCAAAATCAAAGAACTCCATTAAATATGGTACTGAGTTCGGAAAAGAAGTAGTCGAGTTTTGTGGTCCTCGCTACTTGATAGTCAATAGAACAGAGGAAGGAAGAAAGTTCTGTAACGTAGGCCCTTTTATTATTCAAAAGGGTCTTGATAACATAGCTGGTTCTGTAAAATCTTGTATGAGAGCTCGTAATGGCACGCTCCTGGTAGAAGCAGGATCAGCAACCCAGGCTGCAAAAATAAAGGTCAAAATGTTAGCTAGCTATCCAGTAAAGGTCGATGTACACAAAAGCTTGAATTCCTCACGCGGAGTGGTAAACACCCGCGAACTGGACGGTTTGGCCTCCGAGGAAAATCAAGAAAATCTTGCTCCTCAAGTCGTAATATCTGTGTATCGGGTTCAAAGAAAAGTAAATGGAGAATTCGTGCCTACCCGTACCCTGTTTATTACCTTTGATCGGGTAGATCTCCCATAAGGGATAATGGAAGGGTATCAATCCATTGAGGTGAGACCGTATATACCGAACCCGCTCAGATGTTATAAGTGTCAGCGCTTTGGCCACACCAGTGAATTATGCAAATGCGAGTCTACCTGTGTGAACTGTGGCAAAATCTCGCATGACGGAGAATGCACGTCAGCTCCAACGTGTGTTAACTGTAACGGTGAACATCCATCAAGTTCCCGTAGTTGTCCCCGTTTTGCAGAGAAAAATACGGTCCAGGAGATACGGGTCAAAGAGAAGGTGTCCTTCTTGGATGCCCGGAAACTCTTGCGAATTCGCCAACCCTCTGTCGCGAAGTATGGTACCTATAGCTCAGTTGTAGCTAAATCGGTACAAAGTCGGGAAATCGCAACTCAAACCTGCGATATAAACGGGGTGACGATTGCAGAAAAGACTCTCACAGCCTGCTCACTTCCTAACTCTTCGACTTCAACAGCTAAGTCAGTAGCAACATCTCAAACTATAAAAAGCGCAAAAATTAAATCGCCGCCAAAGCAATCGACCTCAACCAACAAGTCTGGCAAGCTAATAATATATAAAAAAAAAACAGAAAGAAAGCTTAAGAACACCTATGAGAGAACTGACTTCCTCAAACAAAGTGTAAAGCCTATTCCCAAAGTCACAAAGGAAACAAGAGTCCACGAAGGTCCTCTTCTGAGGATTCGACTGGGAAGGACTCAGGTCGGCGACTATCATCTTCGCCGGTCTCTACTTCCAATCGGTTCGAGTAACTCAGTTAGAAAGGGGTCCTCCCAAGTGGAGGAGATGGAGGAAGGTGATACTGCTCTCACTGCCAGAAGGACAGTGACAAAGAGGCAGGACCATCCTTCCGTAGAAGGTGTCTTCCCGACACCTAAATAGAATAAACTCAACCGACTTCCGCGGCCCTCAAAATACAAACAACACCAATGTACACCTTATCCCATTATAAAGAACATGGCTATTCTATGATGCAACTTACGTGGAATAAGCACACATCGATCTGAGGTTGAACTGCTGCTTCACCAGCACGATTCTTATGTCGTCTGTTTGCAAGAGACTAAGCTCCGTCCACAAAACAGCTTCAAAATCAAACGGTACACCCCAGTAAGGTGTGACCTATCATCGGAAGAGGGTGTACCTGCGCACTGAGGCACTATGATGCTCATCAGAGATGATATATTCGCGCAATCTGTATCATTACAGTCCCACATCCAATCAGTAGCCGTAAGGATTAAACTGTCACATACCAGATTCACCATTTGTAATATATACCTTCCTCCGAGTTACGAACCCCCAGGGGCCTACCTCGGTATGTAAAGGTTTGGAGCACCCGGGGTCCCGAGCCAACCTTTACTCCCCCAGAGGGCAACCTCTGAGTGGTGATAGAGTCACTAGATCAAAATGCACACCCACGTGTAGGCCGTGCGTGGAGACCCGTGTCCGTGGAAAGGAATATCCTGGTTGGTGAAGGGTTGCGTATCTGAGCCTGGGCATTCTGTCTTTTCAGTGACTAGGGAGGGTACGCAACTTAATACACCGCTTTGGTTTCTGCTTCAGCTAAACGGAAGGCTAGGGCCTCGCCCACCACTAGTCAATCGGCCAGGACTAGGTATTATACCGAACTTCAGGGTGAGTGGTAAGGCAGGCCTGCCAAATCCCCTGAGTAGCCCTGTCATCCCAGTGGGATGACCCCTTGTTGAACTCCGTGGTGGGTGGGGAGCACCGGGGGCTAAAAATAAAAATTAACTTTCATGGCAAAATAAAAAAAATTCATTAAATATAGTACTGAGTTCGGGAAAGAAGTAGTCGGGTGTTGTGGGCCTCGCTACTTGATTATCAATAGAACAGAGGAAGGAAGAAAGCTCCCTAGCGTAAGACCTTTTATTATTCAAAAGGGTCTTGATAACATTACTGGTCCTGTAAAATATTGTTTAAGAGCTCGTAATGGCACGCTCCCGGTAGAAGCAGAATCAGCATCCCAGGCTGCAAAAATACTGAAGGCCGAAATGTTAGCTAGCTATCCAGTAAAGGTCGATGTACACAAAAGCCTGAATTCCTCACGTGGTGTGGTAAACACCCGCGCACTGGACGGTTTGACCTGTGAGGAAATTCAAGGAAATCTTGCTCCTCAATGCGTATCATCTTTGTATCGGGTTCAAAGAAAAGTAAATGGAGAATTCGTGCCTACCCGTACTCTGTTTATTACTTTGATCGGGTAGATCTAACACAAAAGATAATGGCAGGGTATGAATTCATTGAGATAAGACCGTATATACCGAACCCGCTCAGATGTTATAAATGTCAGCACTTTGGACACACCAGGGAATTCTGCAACGGCGAGTCCACCTGTGTGTACTGTGGCAAAATCTCGCATGACGGAGAATGCACGTCAGCTCTAACGTGTGTTAACTGTAACGGTGAACATCCATCAAGTTCCCGTAGTTGTTCCCGTTTTGCAGAGGAAAAGACGGTCCAGGAGATACGGGTCAAAGAGAATGTGTCCTTCTTGGAAGCCCGGAAACTCTTGCGAATCCGCCAACCCTCTGTACCGAAATATGGTACCTATAGCTCAGTTGTAACTAAATCAGGACAAAGTCGGGAAATCGCAACTAAAACCTGCGATATAAACGGGGTCACGATTGCAGAAAAGATTCTCATAGCCAGCTCATTTCCTACGCCTTCGACTTCAAAATCTAAGTCAGTAGTAACATCTGAAAGTGTAAAATGCGCTAATATTTAATCGTCGCCAAAGCAATCGACCTTAACCAACAATCTGGCAAGCTAATAATATATAAAGAACCAGAAAGAAAGCTTAAGAACACCTATGAGAGAACTGCCTTCCTCAAACAAAGTGTAAAGCCTATTCCCAAAGCCACAAAGGGAAACAAGTGTCCACGGAGGTCCCGTTCTTAGGATTCGACTCGGAAGGACTTTGGTCGGCGACTATCATCTTTGCCGGTGTCAATTTCCAATCGGTTCGAGGTACTCGAACCAAAATTTTCAATTGGAAAGGGGTCCTCCCAAGTGGAGGAGATGGAGGAAGGTGATACTGCTCTCACTGCCAGAAAGACAGTGACAAAGAGGCAGGACCATCCTCCAGTAGAAGTTGTCTTCCCGACACCTAAAAGGAATAAACTCAACCGACCTCCGCAGCCTTCAAAATAGAAACACCCACAATGTACAACTTATACCATTATAAAGTACATGGCTATTCTACAATGGAACTTACGTGGAATAACAATACATCGACCTGAGTTTGAACTGTTGCTTAACCAGAACGATCCTTTGGTCGTATGTTTGCAAGAGACTAAGCTCCGTCCACAACACAGCTTCAAAATCAAACGGTACACACCTGTAAGGTGTGATCTATCATCGGAAGAGGGTGTACTTGCGCACGGAGGCACTATGGTGCTCATCAGAGATGATATATTCGAGCAATGTGTATCATTACAGTCCGACATCCAGTCAGTAGCTGTAAGGATTAAACTGTCACATACCAGATTCACCATTTGTAATATATACCTTCCTCCGAGTTACGATATCTCGCTCACTGATTTAGGGGATCTAATTTCTCAATTACCAATACAGTTTCTATTGGTAGGTGATGTAAATGCCCACCATTCACTTTGGGGCTCACCTCAGGCTTGTGCGAGAGGTAAGTTAATTGCTGATTACTTGAATAATTCTAACCTTATTCTCCTAAACACTGGAGAGATCTACATTTCTTTCTGATGGTTTCAACAGTTTTTCACACTTGGATTTAGCAGTTTGTTCACCAATATTAGCATCTTTCTTACAGTGGAATATCATCTCTGATCTACATTCTAGGGCCCACTTACCATGTCTTATCAGTCTCTTTCCACAAGATACATGTTCCACACGTTTACCTAGGTGGCATATAGATCAAGCCAATTGGAACCTTTACCCCCGGTTGTTTGTCTTTTATCACAACGAGCACGACACTGTGAATGTCTTAGTGGAGCACCTCACAAAAAATATTTTTGATGCTGCCGAACAGTCCATTCCACGGTCGACGACCCAAAACAGTCGTCGTTTTCCGGTACCTTGGTGGACTGATGAATGCCGGAATGCCATTCGTGCTCGCAGGCGTGCTCTCACGACTTTCCAACATCGCCCAACACTGGATAACCTGTTTCAGTTTAAAAAGATGCGTGCCAAATCTAGACAGGTTGTTAAGGATAGCAAAAAGCGATCATGGAGCACGTTTGTAGCGTCATTAAATCGACATACACCTTCCTCTATCGTATGGGATATGTTAAGTCGCGTGGATGGAAAAATGCCTCATACGCCAATCGCCGGTCTTAAAACAGCTGTAGGAGATGTTGTTGATAAGTTTGACGAGGCCAACACTTTTGACGGTGCTTTCGCTCAAGTGTCTAGCTCAGAGAATTATTCGCCTGATTTTCTTCCCGTTAAGGCTCAGGTGGAATCGCAAGTTTTCTACTTTCGTTCTAATAATCTTGAAGATTACAATCGACTCTTCACCATGAGGGAGCTGGACTATGCACTATCATCTTCGCGAAACTCTGCACCAGGTTCTGATGAAATACACGTCCAAATGTTGCAACATCTCCCTCCTGAAGGTAAGGCCTTCCTACTCGAGGTCTATAATCGTATTTGGGTTGACGCAACTTTTCCAGAAAAGTGGCCGGAGGTCACCATCATACCTACTTTGAAAGCTGGAAAGGACCGTTTACTTCCATCCAGCTACCGTCCAATTTCCCTCACCAGTTGCGTTTGCAAGGTAATGGAACGCATGATCAATGGAAGCATGACATGGTGGCTGGAAACTCATAACCTACCGACCAACATCCAGTGCGGTTTTCGAGGACGTCGTTCAGCAGCTGACCATCTTGTCTCGATTTCGACGCAGATAATGAATGGATTCATGAAGAACTGTCAAACCGCTGGGGTGTTCTTTGACCTCGAGAAGGCTTATGATACCTGTTGGCGCGCAGGAATAATACGTTCCCAATACAACTGGAACATTCGTGGACGCCTTCCGTTATTCATTCAGGAGTTTATGAGGGACCGCGTTTTCCGAGTAAGGGTCAACTAGGTTTTATCAAATATTTTTGTTCAAGAGAACGGAGTGCCACAGGGATCGGTACTAAGCGTCACGCTGTTTGCTATAGCAATTCTATCTCGAAATGTATTCTCCCAGGAGTATCGTCCTGCTTATTCGTAGACGACTTTGCCATCTATTGTACTTCTCAGCGCACACCTTTTTTGGAGCGCCGTCTGCAGCGGTGTTTAGACAATCTCTCAGATTGGAGCTCTGAAAATGGCTTTCGCTTCTCTGCTGAGAAATCACTCTGCGTGAAATTCTGGCGCCGCAGGAGGCGATTACCACCTTCGCTGTGGTTTGGCACAGTTTTACTACCATTCGCGGTGAGACGAGATTCCTTGGGTTCATATTCGATAGAAAACTGTTGGTCACCACATACAGCACAGCTGAAAGCGCGCTGTAACCGTTCTCTGAATATTCTACGCATACTAAGTGGCAAACCTTAGGGAGCGGATCGGACAGTCTTGCTGCGACTTTATCACTCACTGATCCGAGCCAAGTTAGATTTTGGAATTATAGTTTATTCTTCGTCAATACCATCTGTGCTTAGAAGATTAGACACTGTCCATAATCAGGGTATACGTCTGGCTGTTGGAGCTTTTCCAACCAGTCCAGTAGGCAGCCTTTATGCTGATTCGGCGGAACCCCCTGTGCAGTGTAGACGAGATATTCTATTAAGAAATTATGGCTGTGGGCTAAAGTGCATGCCTACGCATCCAACGTTTACTCGTTTTTTTAACACCGAGCTGGACGAACATTATAGAAATATCTCAATTAGTCCACGGCCCCCAGGTGTTCGCTTCCGAATGCTTCTTCATAAGCACGATATCGTAATGCCTAGAAATTTTCCCAAGGGAGAAAATGTACACCTACCTTGCTTACTTACAACATCCCACGTAAACCTCGGGATGACGGTTTACCGAAGGTCTACAATGCCTGTTTCTAGTATCCGTAGATGTTTTTTAGAATTTTTGTCAAACTACAATGACCGAACTTGTATATATATATTCACGGAAGTAAGCGTACTGTTGGTGTTGGGTGCGCCTTTGTTTATGATACCGAACAATATACATTCGGTTTTCATAGTGGCACATCTATTTATAGTGCAGAGCTATACGCAATATATCGAGCCATTCTAAATGCTGGCCGTCGACATTTAAGTGACTGCCTTATATTCAGTGATTCCCTGAGTGCACTTCAGAGCCTTGCTGATCTCTACAACTATCATCCTATCGTGCAGCGTATCCAGGATGCCCTCCACGTTTTATATACTTCCGGGATTAATTTGGAGTGTGCATGGATTCCTAGTCACATTGGCTTGCCGGGGAATGAACTGGCAGATTTTGCAGCAAAGACGGCAACCACCGAGCCCAGTACAAAAATGTATTGTATAACATCGGAAGACTTTAAGCTTGTTGTGCGCAGGGCGATACTTTCGTGCTGGCACGATGAGTGTTCAGCTCTCCGCGGAAACAACCTTAGAGTAGTGAAAGACCTTCCAACAAACTGGGTAACTTAGTCTCGTCATTCTCGACGGGAGGGTAATGTTGGCTCGTTTGCGTATTGGCCACTGCAATTTTACACATAGTTTTCTTTTTAAGAGTGAATCTGCTCCATTGTGTCCGTTTTGTGGAGAAGATTTGTCTGTCCGTCATGTGTTGCTAGATTGTGTTAATCTAGCACAATCTCGGGAATCACTGCAACTGCCGGTCAGTCTTGCAGAAGTCCTAGCGGACGATAGTCCAGTGGTAGCTAAAACTTTTGAATTTTTATCGAAGATACCCTTCAAATTTCGGATTTAGTTGTTTTTATCCTTGTTTTTGTATTACTTTTTTTTTTCTCTCTCTGTAATTACCAATCTGTGGCTTTTGCAATGATAAACCCTTTACGTTAATTTTTAGACTAACCTTTCGTTCTAATTAATTATATTTCTTATTGAGCTTTATCTCTGGCTTTTGCCAAGATTTGTTTAATAAGGGCGCTAATGACCTTGCAGTTGAGCGCCCATAAACACTATACATCATCATCATTATCATCATCATCATCATCATCAAAGAGGCAGGACCATCCTCCCGTAGAAGGTGTCTTCAGGACCCCAAAAAAGAATACACTCAACCCACCTCCGCAGACTTCAAAATACAAACAACCACAATGTATAACTTATCCCATTATAAAGAACATGGTTATTCTACAATGGAACTACGTGGAATAAGAACACATCGACCTGAGCTTGAACTGCTGCTTAACAAGAACAATCCTTTGGTCGTATGTTTGCAAGAGACTAAGCTCCGCCCACAAGACAGCTTCAAAATCAAACGGTACACCCCTGTAAGGTGTGACCTATCATCGGAAGAGGGTGTACCTGCACACGGAGGCACTATGATGCTCATCAGAGATGATATATTCGCGCAATCTGTACCATTACAGTCCGACATCCAGTCAGTAACTCTAAGGATTAAACTGTCACATACCAGCCTCACCGTTTGTAACATTATACCTTCCTACGAGTGACGACCTCTCGCCCACTGATTTAGGGGATCTGGTTTCTGAACTACCAACATCTTTTCTTTTGGTAGGGGATGTAAATGCCCGTCATCCCCTTTGAGGCTCACCGTGGGCTTGTGCGAGAGGTAAGTTAATTGCTGATTTCTTGAATAATTCTAACCTAATTCTCCTGAACACCGGAGAACCTACATTTCTTTCTGATGCTTTCAACAGTTTTTCACTCTTGGATTTAGCAGTTCGTTCACCACCATTAGCATCTTCCTTACATTGGAATATCATCTATGATCTACATTCTAGTAACCACTTTCCATGTCTTATCAGTCTCTTGCCACAAGATACATGTTCCACACGTTTACCTAGATGGCGCATAGATCAAACCAACTAAAACCTTTACTCCCGGTTGGGTGTCTTTTATTACAACGAGCACGATTCTGTGAATGTCCTAGTAGAGCACCTCAAGAAAAATATTCTTGATGCGGCCGAGCAGTCTATTCCACCTTCGACGACCCAAACCAGTCGTCGATTTCCGGTACCTTGGTGGACTGATGAATGCCGGAATGCCATTCGTGCTCGCGGACTGCTCTCAGGATTTTCCAGCGTCGCCCAACAATGGATAACCTGATTCAGTATAAAAAGATGCGTGCCAAACCTAGGCAGGTTGTTAAGCATAGCAAAAAGACATCATGGAGCAAGTTTGTAGCATCATTCAATCGACATACACCTTCCTCTATCGTATGGTATAAGTTAAGATCCGTGGACGGAAAAATGACTCATACGCCAATCGCCGGTCTTAAAACAGCTGTATGAGATGGTCTTGATAAGTTTGACGTGGCCAACACATTTGGCAGTGCTTTCGCTCAAGAGTCTAGCTCAGATAATTATTCGCCTGATTTTCTTCCCGTTAAGGCTCAGGTGGAATCGCAAATTTTCAAGTTCCGTTCTAAAACTATCGACGATTACAATCGACTCTTCACTAACAGGGAGTTACACCATGCACTATTATCTTCGCGAAACTCTGCACCAGGTCCTGATGGAATACACGTTCAAATGTTGCAACATCTCGCTCCTGAAAGTAAGGCCTTCCCCCTCAAGGTCATTAATCATGTTTGGGTTGACGCCACTTTTCCATTCAGCTACCGTCCAATTTCCCTCACCAGTTGCGTTTGCAAGGTGATGGAACGCATGATCAATGGACGGTTGATATGGTGGCTGGAAACTAACAACCTCCTAACCAACACCCAGTGCAATTTTCGAAGACGTTGTTCAGCAGCTGACCATCTTGTCTAGATTTCGACGCAGATAATGAATGGATTCATGAAAAACTGTCAAACAGTTGGGGAGTTCTTTGACCTCGAAAAAACTTATGATACGTGTTGGCGGGCAGGAATAATACGTTCCCTATATAACTGGAACATACGTGGACGCCTTCCGTTTTTCATTCAGGAGTTTATGGGGGCCGCCTTTTCCGAGTAAGGGTCAGCTCGGTTTTATCAAATATTTTTGCTCAAGAGAACGGAGTGCCACAGGGATCGGTACTAAGCGTCACGCTGTTTGCTATAGCAATTATTTCTATCTCGAAATGTATTCTCCCAGGAGTACCGTCCTGCTTATTCGTGGAAGACATTGCCATTTATTGTACTTCTCAGCGTACACCTTTTTTGGTACGCCGTCTGCAGCGGTGTTTAGACAACCTCTCAGATTGGAGCTCTAAAATTGGCTGTCGCTTCTCTGCTGAGAAATCACTCTGCGTGAACTTCTGGCGCCGCAGGAGGCGATTACCACCTTCGCTGCAGTTTGGCACAGTTTTACTACCATTCGCGGATGAGACGAGATTCCTTGGGTTGATATTCGATAGAAAACTGTGAATGTCACCACATATAGCACAGCTGAAAGCGCGCTGTAACCGTTCTCTGAATATTCTACGGATACTAAGTGGCAAATCTTGGGGAGCGGATCGGATAGCCTTGCTGCGACTTTATCGCGCAATGATATGAGACAACTTAGATTACGGATGGTAGTTTATTCTTCGGCATCTGTGCTTACAAGATTAGACACTGTCCATAATCAGGGTATACATCTGTCTGTTGGAGCTTTTTCAACCAGTCCAGTCAGAGCCTTTATGCTGAATCGGCGGAACCTCCTGAGCAGTGTAGACGAGATATTCTATTAACAAATTATGGTTGTGGGCTAAAGTGCATGCCTTCGCATCCAACGTTCACTCCTTTTTTCAACACTGAGCTGGACGAACGTTATAGAAATATCTCAATAGTCCACGGCCCCCAGGTGTTCGCTTCCGAATGCTTCTTCATAAGCACGATATCGTAATGCCTAGAATGTTTCCCAAGGGGGAAAAGGTGCATCCACCTTGGTTACTTACAACATCCCACGTAAACCTCGGGATTACGGCATACCCAAAGTCTAGAATGCCTTTTTCTAGTATCCGTAGTTGTTTTTTAGAATTTTTGTCAAACTACAATGACCGAACTTGTATATATACTGACGGAAGTAAGTGTACCGTTGGTGTTGGGTGCGCCTTTGTTTATGATACCGAACAAAATACATTCGGTTTTCATAGTGGCACATCTATTTATAGTGCGCAGCTATACGTAATGTATCGAGCCATTCTGAATGTTGGCCGTCGAAATTTAAGTGACTGCCTTATATTGAGAGATTCCCTGAGTGCACTTCAGAGCCTTGCTGACCTCTACAACTATCATCCTATCGTGCAGCGTATCCAGGTTGCCCTCCACGTTTTATATACTTCCGGGATTAATTTGGAGTGTGCATGGATTCCTAGTCACATTGGCTTGCCGGGGAATGAACTGGCAAATTTTGCAGCAACTACGGCAACCACCGAGACCAGTACAAAAATTTCTTGTAAAACATCAGAAGACTTTAAGCTTGTTGTGCGCAGGGCGATACTTTCGTGCTGGCACGATGAGTGATCAGCTCTCCGCGGAAACAAGCTTAGAGCAGTGTCAGACCTTCCAACAAACTGGGTAACTTCTTCTGGTCATTCTCGACGGGAGGAAGTAATTTTGGCTCGTTTGCGTATTGGCCACTGCAATTTTACACGTAGTTTTCTCTTTAAGAGTGAATCTCCTCCATTGTGTCTGCTTTGTGGAGATTTGTCTGTCCGTCATGTGTTGCTAGATTGTGTTAATCTAGCATATATTCGGGTATCACTGCAACTGCCGACAGTCTTACAGAAGTCCTGGCGGACGATAGTCAAGCGGTAGCTAAGATTTTTGAATTTGTATCGAAGATAATTTTCAAATTTCGGATTTAGTTGTTTTTATCCTAGTTTTTGTATTAGTTTTGAATTTTTTTCTCTCAAATCACCAATCTGTGGCTTCTTCTATGATTACTTTTTACATTAATTTTTAGATTAATCTTTCGTTCTTATTAATAATACTTCTTATTGAGCTTTATCTCTGGCTTTTGCCATGATTTGTTTAATAAGGGCGCTGATGACCTTGTAGTTGAGTGCCCATAAACACTAACCATCATCACCAGGTCCGGATGGTATACACGTCCAAATGTTGCAACATCCCTCTCCTGAAGGAAAGGCCTGCCTGCTCTAGGTCTATGATCCAATTTGGGTTAACGTTACTTTTCCAGAAAAGTTGCGAGAGGCCACCATCGTATCTATTTTGAAAGCTGGAAAGGACCGTTTTCTTCCATCCAGCTAACGTCCAATTTCTCTCACCACTTGTGTTTGCAAGGTGATGGAACGCATGGTCAATGAACGTTTGATATGGTGGTTGGAAACTCACAACCTACTAACCAACACCCAGTGCGGTTTTCGACGAGGTCGTTCAGCAGCTGACACCTTGTCTCGATTTCGACGCAGATAACGAATGGATTCATGAAAAACTGTCAAACAGTTGGGGTGTTCTTTGACCTCGAAAAAACTTATGATACGTGTTGGCGCGCAGGAATAATACGTTCTCTATACAAATGGAACATACGTGGACGCCTTCCGTTATTCATTCATGACTTTATGAGGGACCGCGTTTTCCGAGTAAGGGTCAGCCGGGTTTTATCAACTCTTTTTGTTCAAGAGAACGGAGTGCCACAGGGATCGGTAATAAGCGTCACGCTGTTTGAAATAGAAAATAATTAATAGCAATAATTTAACACCGAGCTGGACGAACGTTATAGAAATATCTCAAATAGCCCACGGCCCCCAGGTGTTCGCTTTCGAATGTTTCTTCATAAGCACGATATCGTAATGCCAAGAATGTTTCCCAAGGTGGAAAGACTGCACCCACCTTGGTTACTTACAACATCCCATGTAAATCTCGGAATGACGGCATACCGAAAGTCTACAATGCCTTTTTCTAGTATCCGTAGATGCTTTTTAGAATTTTTGTCAAGCTACAATGACCGAAATTGTATATATATTGACGGAAGTAAGTGCACCGTTGGTGTTGGGTGACCTTTGTTTATGATACCGAACAATATACATTCGGTTTTCATAGTGGCACATCGATTTATTGTGCGGAGCTATACGCAAAATTTCGAGCCATTCTGCACGTTGGCCGTCGAAATTTAAGTGACTGCCTGAGTGCACTCCAGAGCCTTGCTGATCTCTACAACTATCATCCTATCGTGCAGCGTATCCAGGATGCCCTCCACGTTTTATATACTTCCGGGATTAATTTGGAATGTCCATGGATTCCTAATCACATTGGCTTGCCGGGGAATGAACTGGCTGATTTTGCAGCAAAGACGGCAACCACCGAGCCCAGTACAAAAATTTCTTGTATAACATCGGAAGACTTTAAACTTGTGCGCAGGGCGATACTTTTGTGCTGGCACGATGAGTGGTCAGCTCTCCGCGGAAACAAGCTTAGAGTAGTTACCTTCCAACAAACCGGGTAACCTCTCGTCATTCTCGACGGGAGGAAGTAATTTTGGCTCGTTTGCGTATTGGCCACTGCAATTTTACACATAGTTTTCTTTTTAAGAGTGGATCTCCTCCATTGTGTCTGCTTTGTGGAGAATATTTGTCTGTCCGTCATGTGTTGCTAGATTGTGTTAATCTAGCACCTATTCGGGAATCACTGCAACAGCCGGTCTGTCTTGCAGAAGTCCTGGCGGACAGTAGTCGAGCGGTAGCTAAGAATTTTGAATTTTTATCGAATATTCCCTTCAAATTTTGGATTTAGTTGTTTTTATCAATGTTTTTGTATCAGTTTTGATTTTTTTTTTCAAACCACCCTCTGTGGCTTTTTCTATGATTACTTTTTACATTAATTTTTGGACTAATCTTTCATTCTTATTAATAATATTTCTTATTGAGCTTTATATCTGGCTTTTGCCATGATTTGTTTGATAAGGGCGCTGATTACCTTGTAGTTAAGCGCCCATAAACACTAACCATCAGCATCATCATTTCATGGGTAATTTCATCTCGTTAATCTCAACGGGAGGAAGTGATATTAGCTCGTTTGCGTTTTGGCCACTGCAATTTTAAACATAGTTTCATGCTTAAGAGTGAATGTGCTCCTGTGTGTCCGCTTTGTGGAGAAGCTTTGTCTTTCCGTCACGTGTTGCTAGAGTGTGTTAATCTGGCACATATTCGGGAATCACTGCAACTGCTGGTCAGTCTTGCAGAAGTCCTGGCGGACGATAATCGAGCGGTAGCTAAGATTTTTATATTTTTATCAAAGATAACCTTCAAGTTATGGATTTAGTTGTTTTTACCTTTGTTTTTGTATTAGTTTTGAAATATATATTTTTTTCATAAATTACCAATATCTGGGTTTTTCCATGATTGCTTTTATACATTGATTTTTACATTTATCTTTCGCTCTTATTTATAATATTTTTATTGAGCCATGATTTGTTTGATAAGGGCGCTGATAACCTTGTAGTTGAGTGCCCTTAAATACTAACCATCATCATTCCATTGGAATGAAATTGCCAACTGTGGAGAACTAACCGCTGTATCCAGGTGTGAGAAACTATTGAAGGCGCCAAAAAAAAAATGTGGGTATTCAGGAAAGAGAGGTTATTAGTGTCCAAGAAATCGGCGAGTACGTGACCTCTCGCACAGGCCCGCGGTGAGCCCCAAAGTGATTGGTGGGCATTCACGTCCCCTACCTACAGGAATGGTGTTGGTAGCTGGGAAATGAGGTTTGTCTAAATCAATGCGCGAGAGGTCAGAAGAAGGAGGCAGATAGATACTACAAACGGTAAATCTGGCAGATGGCAGTGTAATTCTCACAGCGACTGACTGGATTTCTGACTGTAAGGAGACGGAATCAGCGTATATATCATCTCTGATGAGCATCATAGTGGCCCCGTGTGCTGGAATTCCTTCTGTAGGTGATAAATCATACCGTACAGAAGAATAGTGTCTGAATGTGACAGAATCTTGCGGACGGAGTTTTGTCTCTTGTAAGCAAACGACTAGAGTCTGATTGTGGTTGAGCAACAGTTCAGGCTCCACTCGATGAGGTAGAACGCCGCGTGTGTTCCACTGCAGGATAGCCATGGTTAAAAGTATGGGATAAGTACCAAATTGAAAGACGTTTCTGCAGATTCGGTTGTACTGGTCGGTTTAATTTTTTTTTTTTTTTTTTTTTTTTTTTTTTTTTTTGTTTGCCGTTGGACTAACAATGTTTTCAGGTGCAGGATCCTGCCTGTTGCGCACTGTTCGTTTGGCAGTGAGGGTAGAATCCTCCTGTTCCTTCTCTTCCACGGGGGAGGATCCTTTCCAATAGAAAATTTCGGTTCGAGAACCTCGAACCGATTAGAGGTCTTGATCGCCGAAGATGCCGCCGATCCGTGCTCGCCCCGGAAGATGCCCCAGATGAAGATCTACATGGAGACTGTCGTCGATTTTTCTTTAGATGTTATGGGAGAGGTCATGGCACTTTGTTTCAGGAAGTCGGAACGGACATAGCAGGTCTTGAAGGCCTTAGCTGTGGTACCGGTGTTCTTGGCGGAGGTCGATGGTTTGGGTGAAACGTTTTTCGGACTGCTCTTTACGGTGGTGGATTTGACAGGTGGTAGTGCCGACGTAGACATAGATGTTGAAGTCATTGGTAACGAACGGGCGATGAGAATTTTACCTGCTATGGTGGTCCCGTTTACATCTCACGTTTGAGTCGATTTCCCCGCTCGGTACCGATTTCGCTACGACTGAGCGAACGGTACCGAAGCACGGGACAGAGGGTTGGCGGAGGCGCAGGAGCCTACGGGCTTCCGAGAAGGGGGCACCTTCTCCCCAACCCGTATCTCCTGGATCGCTCTCTCCTCTGTAAAACGGGGGCAATCTCGACAACTAGATGCATTATCAACAAGATGGAGATGTTGTACAATCCCCATCGTGTGATGCGTCACCACATTTGGCACACGTAGACCGACCAGTACAAAAATCGCTTGTATGCCCAAACCGCTGGCATTTATAACATCTTAGGGGGTTCGGTACATAAGGCCTAACCTCGTTCGGCTGGTACCCTGCCTTAATCCTTTGAGGGAGATCTACCCTATCAAATGTAAGGAACAGGTTACGGATAGGCACGAATTCACCATTTACTTTGCGTTGAACCCTGTAAACTGATGTTACACCTTGGTCTGCCAGGTCCTCTTAAAGCTCCTAATTGGACAAACCGTCCAAGGCACGGGTGGTAATAACGCCGCGAGAGGAGTTCAGAGTTTTATGTTTCTTGACCTTAATGGGATAGCTGCCTAATAGTTTGGCTCTAATAATTTTCTCTGCCTGGGATACTGAAAGTGCCTCAACCAGGAGAGTACCATTGCGAGCTCTTATGCAGGATTTTACCGGACCAGCAATATTTTCTAGACCCTTTTGAATAGCAAAAGGGCTAACCGACGTAAACTTTCTACCTTCCTCAGTTCCATTAATAACCAAGTAGCGAGGACCACTACATTGGACTACTTTTTCAATTACCAATTTACTTTTAGTTTAAGGTTTGCCATAAAAAAGCATATACATTCATCCCCCAGTCCTCCCCAACCACCACGGAGCTCACCATGGCGTCAACCCAACTGGGTAACTTCTTTTCGTCATTCTCGACGGGAGGAAGTAATTTTGGCTCGTTTGCGTATTGGCTACTGCAATTTTACACATAGTTTTCTTTTTAAGAGTGAATCTCCTCCATTGTGTCCGCTTTGTGGAGAAGATTTGTCTGTCCGTCATGTGTTGCTAGATTGTGTTAATCTAGCACATATTCGGGAATCACTGCAACTGCCGGTCAGTCTTGCAGAAGTCCTGGCGGACGATAGTCGAGCGGTGGCTAAGATTTTTGAATTTTTATCGAAGATACCCTTCAAATTTCGGATTTAGTTGTTTTTGTATTACTTTTTTTCTTTTCTTTTTTCTAATCACCAATCTGTGGTTTTTGCTATGATAAACTTTTTACCCTAATTTTTAGACTAATCTTCGTTCTTATTAATAATATTTCTTATTGAGCTTTATCTCTGGCTTTTGCCATAATTTGTTTAATAAGGGCGCTGATGACCTTGAAGTTGAGCGCCCATAAACACTAACCATCATCATCATCATCATCATCCCGACTTACTGAAAGACAGAAGCCCAGGCTCAGGTGCGCAACCCTCAACCAATGAGGATATGCATTTCCACCAACACGGGTCTCCACGCACGGCTACATGTGAGTGGCATTTTAAACTACTAACTCCCTCACCACTCCGCGGTTGCCCACAGAGGGAGTCAAGGTTGGCTCAGGACTCAAGGTGCACCTAACCCGTACCTACCGTAGTAGGCCCCTGGGGGGGCAACTAGCTACAAATGACCGATTTAGTATAATATCGGGCCCAATTTCAATCGCATTTAACAGGACTGTAAAGCAAACAATTTCACTCTCCACATTGGCACATTAACAGCATGGGACTGGTTTCTTTACCCGCCGATCAGAATGTCGTGTTCCGTTGACACCTGCACATCGGCGGCACCATTTGCGATCAATGGGGTGCGTGTACTTCTCGGATGACAGTCGAATTAGTTTGAGTAGTGATTATGGAAGCACCCCCATCTGGCGAGTGCTGGTAACATGTTTTGCACCAAAGAACACTATCAAACAAGATCGTTTTTGGCCCAGGTGTTATAGTGTAGGGAGGGGAGTTTTAAGGGCATGCAAACCATCAAATCATTTAACAACGTTATTGTGACGTACTTCTTCTCCGTGTGCGACTTTTCAGGGCTGCATTCATTTTTTATACCGAGCGCTTCGAATAAGCCAGGTGCCCTAGGCATGAGAAGATATTTGGTGAACATACATTGGAAAGTCTGTTGCAACACGTTCGCATGCACCAACGACCATCTTGCAATTGTCAAATGCATTGGTGGAGGAATGGAACGCTCTACCTCAGGGACTTCCTACCAACATTGTGGCCAGTAAGGTAGCATGTTACAGAGCATATATATCAGTATCCATTGTGATCACACATCCTTTTAAGAACCCCGTCTTTGTTGTGTAATGTCCAGAGGACCGTCATGAATCGCAGTGACTCCAGTGTTTCTTATGGTCTATGTATAAAAGACATGTTCCAGTGTGGGGGTAGGATGTCTACCTCACATTCAAAAGATCGTGAGTTCGAATCTAGCTCACGGTGAGCTATACGGATATTTTTATTAATTATTATTATTATTACTCGGGTTTTTCGCTTATCCTTAGAAGAGGAACTTTAAACTCCATGGACCCCGAGATCATTTGAGCATCATTTCACCAATGAGATTCATCGTCCGATATAACCAACCTGGTTAAAGAACGATAAGCTACAAAAAATAAATAATAGTAATGATAATTATACTTCTATAATAATAATAATAATAATAATAATAATAATAATAATAATAATAATAATAATAAAATGCTTCTCTCACATGTATTTCTTTCAGCTTACCTATTCTACGACACTATAGCAGTTATTTCTGTGTATGGTTCAAGTTTCATTGAGCCATGTTACTTGCCAGTGCAAGAGCCATACAAATGTTGCTTTCATCCTTAAGTTTTGCGCACCAGAGTAGTTTAAAATATATGAGGTATTCTGCCAGGGGCCATTATTTGCAACTTTTCATACAAGAGTGTACTAAATCTTGTAATTTCAAATAAATTAAATATATTCGGCCCCTGCTTATGTATCTGTTAGTTTTTTCTTTCTTCTATAATCCATAACATTAACTGCAGAAAAGCAAAAGTAAACTTCTTAGATTTTGTGTTTTTTTCTTTTTTCGTCTAATCAGATCCTTTATAAATTAAAATGGTCTTCCGAATGTACCGGTTTTAAATAGCATTTGCTATACATTTTAAAAACAGAATGGAGCATTTTAAATTAAAAATCTGGCTATAGTAAATGTTTGAAAAATTAAAAAAAAAAAAAAAGTCTCTTTTCAAAAGGTAGGACCATGACGCAGTTAGAGGAGAGAGGGAGAGAAGGGGGGAGAGAAAGAGAGATTTTCAAAAGCATTTTAAATTTTGAGATTATTTTACCCGTGATCAAACTAGTCTTATGTTTTAGAGGTTGTAGGTTTTCAAAACAGATTATCACTCAATGCTCATATTAAAAATGAAAAGTTTTATAAGTATTTTATAATGGGTAAAATTAACAGCGTTAGATATTATGCAAGGTCATGCGTGTAAAACATAATATTGTTCTACATATTTAACTAATGATTGTTTGTACTCTGAAGGCAGGTGATGCAGGAAGCTGAAAGAGGAGTTGACGAATTAGAAGATAACGCACGGTCATGTGTCCAAATGGTGTGTATGTGTTGTAAAGGTCAGGAAGCATTATTGAATATGTGCTATAAATAATCATATTAAGTTTGTACAATTATTTATAACGGAAATGATTTGGTTTTGTGATAGTTATGTTTGTGTATTTTTAGAACATTTTTAGCTAAATATATATATGTGCATATTATATACATTTATTTTGTTCCGAGTACTTTATTTATTGTTGGTTATTATAGTGTAATACAATTTAAACCACATCATACATAAGATACATAATATACAAATAGTGTAAAGATATACGAACATAATGTTATTTAGGCACCACGTGCTGCACCATGGCATGTACAGCAAGCATGCTACAACATTTGGACGTCAGACACCCCCCCCCCCAGGGGCCTTCTACGGTAGATACAAGTATGGCGCACCTGGGGTCCCGAGCCCACCTGAACTCCCTGGTGTGGGCAACCTCCCAGTGGAGAGGGAGTCAGTATATCAAAATGCCCACCCGCGTGTTGGCCGTGCGTGGAGACCCGTGTGGGTGAAAAGGAATATCCTGGTTGGTCGAGGGTTGTGTATCTGAGCCTGGGCCTTCTGTCTTTTCAGTGACTAGAGAGAGTACGCAACGTAATACATCACTTTGGTTTCTGCTTAACCTAACGGGAGGATATGTACTAGCGCACTCCTAATCAATCGGCCAGGACTAGGTATTATACCTACCTCCAGGGTGAGTGGGACGGCCAGCCTGCTATATCCCCTGTGTAGCCCTGTCATCCCAGTAAGTTGACCCCTTGTTGGATTCCGTGGTGGGTGGGGAGAACCGGGAGATGAAAATTAAAATTTGCTTTCATGGCAAAATCAAAACAATCCATTAAATATGGTACTGAGTTCGGAAAACAAGTAGACGAGTGCTGTGGTCCTCGGTACTTGATTGTTAAAAGAACAGAGAAAAGAAGAAAGTACTCAGGCGTAATCCCTTTTGTTATTCAAAAGGGTCTTGATAACATTGCTGGTCCTGTAAAACATTGTATAAGACCTCCTGATGGCACGCTGCTAGTAGAAGCAGAATCAGCATTCCAGGCTGCAAAAATACTAAAGCCCAAAATGTTAGCTAGCTATCCAGTAAAGGTCGATGTACACAAAAGTTTGAAATCCTCCCGCGGTGTGGTAAACACCCCCGCACTGAACGTTTTGGTCTGTGAGGAAATTCAAGAAAATCTTGCTCCCCAAGGCATAACATCTGTGTATCGTGTTCAAAGAAAAGTAAATGGAGAATTCGTGCCTACCCGTACCTTGTTTATTACCTTTGATCGGGTAGATCTCCCACGATGGATTAATGGCAGGGTATGAATCCATTTTGGTAAAACTTTATATACCGAACCCGCTCAGATGTTATAAATGTCAGCGCTTTGGCCACAACAATAAATTCTGCAACGGCGAATTTACCTGTGTGAACTGTGGCAAAATTTCGCATGAAGGAGAATGTACGTCAGCTCCATCGTGTGTTAACTGTAACGGTGAACATCCATCAAGTTCCCGTAGTTGTCCCCGTTTTGCAGAGGAAAAGACGGTCCGGAAGATACAGGTTAAAGAGAAGGTGTAATTCTTGGAAGCCCGGAAACTCTTGCGAATCCGCCAACCATCTGTTCCGAAGTATGGTACTTACAGCTCAGTTGTAGCTAAATCGGTACAAAGTAGGGAAATCGCAACTTAAACCTGCGATTTAAACGCGGTCACAATTGCAGAAAAGATTCTCACAGCCAGCTCACTTCCTAGGCCTTCGACTTCAACACATAAGTCAGTAGTAACATCTGAAAATATAAAAAGCGCAAAAATTAAATCGCAGCCAAAGTAATCGACCTCAACCAACAAGTCTGGCAAGCTAATAATATATAAAGAACCAGAAAGAAAGTTTAAGAACACCCATGAGGGACTGACTTCCTCAAACAAAGTGTAAAGCCTATTCCCAAAGCAACAAAGGGAAACATGAGTCCACGGAGGTCCTCTTCTGAGGATTCGACTGGGAAGGACTCAGGTCGAGGATTATCATCTTCGCCGGTTTGTACTTCCAATCGGTTCGAGGTACTCGAACCGAAATTTTCAATTGGAAAGGGGTCCTCCCTAGTGGAGGAGATGGAGGAAGGTGATCCTGCCCTCACTGCCAGAAGGACAGTGACAAAGAGGCAGGACCAGCCTTCCGTAGATGGTGTCTTCCCGACACCTAAAAAGAATAAACTCAACCGACCTCCGCAGCCCTCAAAATAGAAACAACCACAATGTACAACTTATCCCATTATAAAGAACATGGCTATTCTACAATGGAACTTACGTGGAATAAGAACAAATCGACCTGAGCTTGAACTGCTACTTAACCAGCACGATCCTTATGTCGTATGTTTGCAAGAGACTAACCTCCGTCCACAAGACAGCTTCAAAATCAAACGGTACACCCCAGTAAGGTGTGATCTATCATCGGAACAGGGTGTACCTGCGCACGGAGGCACTATGATGCTCATGAGAGATGATATATTCGCGCAATGTGTATCATTACAGTCCGACATCCAGTCAGTAGCTGTAAGGATTAAACTGTCACATACCAGATTCACCATTTGTAATATATACCTTCCTCCGAGTTACGACCTCTCGCTCACTGATTTAGGGGATCTAATTTCTCAATTACCAACACCGTTTCTATTGGTAGGTGATGTAAATGCCCACCATCCACTTTGGGGCTCACCTCAGGCATGTGCGAGAGGTAAGTTGATTGCTGATTTCTTGAATAATTCTAACCTGATTCTCCTGAACACCGGAGAACCTACATTTCTTTCTGATGCTTTCAACAGTTTTTCACACTTGGATTTAGCAGTATGTTCACCAATATTAGCATCTTTCTTACAGTGGAATATCATCTCTGATCTACATTCTAGTGACCACTTTCCATGTCTTATCAGTCTCTTGCCACAAGATACATGTTCCATACGTTTACCTAGATGGCGTATAGATCAAGCCAATTGGAACCTTTACTCCCGGTTGGCTGTCTTTTATTACAACAAGCACGAGTCTGTGAATGTCTTAGTGGAGCACCTCACAAAAAATATTTTTGATGCTGCCGAACAGTCTATTCCACGGTCGACGACCCAACCCAGTCGTCGATTTCCGGTACCTTGGTGGACTGATGAATGCCGGAATGCCATTCTTGCTCGCAGGCGTGCTCTCAGGATTTTCCAACGTCGCCCAACACTGGATAACCTGATTGAGTATAAAAAGATGCGTGCCAAATCTAGGCAGGTTGTTAAGGATAGCAAAAAGACATCAAGGAGCAAGTTTGTAGCGTCATTCAATCGACATACACCTTCCTCTCTATCGTATGGGATAAGTTAAGGCGCGCGGACGGAAAAATGACTCATACGCCAATTGCCGGTCTTAAAACAGCTGTAGGAGATGTTGATAAGCTTGACGTGGCCAACACTTTTGGCGGTGCTTTCGCTCAAGTGTCTAGCTCAGAGAACTATTCGCCTGATTTTCTTCCCGTTAAGGCTCGGGTGGAATCGCAAGTTTTCAACTTTCGTTCTAATAATTTTGAAGATAACAATCGACTCTTCATCATGAGCGAGCTAGACCATGCAGTATCATCTTCGCGAAACTCTGCACCAAGTCCTGATGGAATAAACGTCCAATTGTTGCAACATCTCTCTCCTGAAGGTAAGGCCTTCCTACTCGAGGTCTATAATCGTGTTTGGGTTGACGCAACTGTTCCAGAAAAGTGGTGAGAGGCCACAATCTTACCTATTTTGAAAGCTGGAAAGGACCGTTTACTTCCATCCAGCTACCGTCCAATTTCCCTCACCAGTTGCGTTTGCAAGCTGATATAATGCGTGATCAATGGACGGCTGACATGTTGCTGGAAACTTAAAACCTACTGACCAACACCCAGTGCGGTTTTCGAAGACGTCGTTCAGCAGCTGACCATCTTGTCTTGATTTCGACGCAGATAATGAATGGATTCATGAAGAACTGTCAAACCGCTGGGGTGTTCTTTGACCTCGAGAAGGCTTATGATACCTGTTGGCGGGCAGGAATACGTTCCCTATACAACTGGAACATTCGTGGACGCCTTCCGTTATTCATTCAGGAGTTTATGAGGGACCGCGTTTTCCGAGTAAGGGTCAACTAGGTTTTATCAAATATTTTTGTTCAAGAGAACGGAGTGCCACAGGGATCGGTACTAAGCGTCACGCTGTTTGCTATAGCAATTAATTCTATCTCGAAATGTATTCTCCCAGGAGTATCGTCCTGCTTATTCGTAGACGACTTTGCCATCTATTGTACTTCTCAGCGCACACCTTTTTTGGAGCGCCGTCTGCAGCGGTGTTTAGACAATCTCTCAGATTGGAGCTCTGAAAATGGCTTTCGCTTCTCTGCTGAGAAATCACTCTGCGTGAAATTCTGGCGCCGCAGGAGGCGATTACCACCTTCGCTGTGGTTTGGCACAGTTTTACTACCATTCGCGGTGAGACGAGATTCATTGGGTTCATATTCGATAGAAAACTGTTGGTCACCACATATAGCACAGCTGAAAGCGCGCTGTAACCGTTCTCTGAATATTCTACGGATACTAAGTGGCAAATCTTGGGGAGTGGATCGGACAGTCTTGCTGCGACTTTATCACTC
The DNA here is from genome assembly GCA_030762935.1 of Hymenopus coronatus. Lineage (NCBI taxonomy): Eukaryota > Metazoa > Arthropoda > Insecta > Mantodea > Hymenopodidae > Hymenopus > Hymenopus coronatus. The sequence goes on from CM060897.1 coordinate 144,630,636, forward strand.
ACTGATCCGAGCCAAGTTAGATTTTGGAACCATAGTTTATTCTTCGTCAATACCATCTGTGCTTAGAAGATTAGACACTGTCCATAATCAGGGTATACGTCTGGCTGTTGGAGCTTTTCCAACCAGTCCAGTAGGCAGCCTTTATGCTGATTCGGCGGAACCCCCTGTGCAGTGTAGACGAGATATTCTATTAACAAATTATGGCTGTGGGCTAAAGTGCATGCCTTCGCATTCAACGTTTACTCGTTTTTTTTAACACCGAGCTGGACGAACGTTATAGAAATATCTCAATTAGTCCACGGCCCCAAGGTGTTCGCTTCCGAATGCTTCTTCATAAGCACGATATCGTAATGCCCAGAATGTTTCCCAATGGAGAAAGGGTGCACCCACCTTGGTTACTTACAACATCCCACGTAAACCTCGGGATGACGGCATACCGAAGGTCTATAATGCCTTTTTCTAGAATCCGTAGATGTTTTTTAGAATTTTTGTCAAACTACAATGACCGAACTTGTATATATACTGACGGAAGTAAGTGTACCGTTGGTGTTGGGTGCACCCTTTGTTTATGATACCGAACAATATACATTCTAAAATAAGAACTGAAGCTTTCCTGGCGACGTGTTAATTCAAAATCTTGTCGGGCTTCTAGCCAGGTAAAAACTTGGCTTGACACCAACGTTTCGAAGAAGTGCATCTTCCTCGTCTTCAGGGTGAACTGATGTTTTAAGCTTGCGGAGACAAAACGGATATTCAGCCAAGGACATCACATCAGCGCTGAAAAGAGCCGGACGAAAAAGAAACCCCAGGAAGAACACTCAACAAAAAGACAAGCCAGCCGCCATAGCCTATATACCGTTTACCGGCAATTTTTCGGGAAAGATTAGTAGAGTCCTCTACAAATATAATGTCAAAACCATCCATAAGCCACTACCTAAAATCAAAAATTTGGTCAGGCCAGTTAAAGATAATTTAGCTCTCAGAGTACCTGGTGTCTACCACATTCCTTGCGAATGCAGCGCAGCGTACATTGGCCAAACAGGACGCACTATTGCCACACGCGTTTCTGAACACCAAAGATCAATAAGGCTTATGCAACCCGAAAAATCTGGACTGGCTGAACACTGTATAGAACAGAGCCACAGAGCTAACTTTACCAACATCAAGATAGTGGCAAAGTGTTCGAACTACTGGGAAAGGAGAGTAAAAGAAGCTTTAGCCATCTCATCTGAAACAAATAATCTAAATCGCGATTCTGGCCTACAATTAAGTTCAGCATGGACACCAATGTTAAAGAGCCTTAATACCTAATCCTCTACCTGCAGTCTTCCAAGACTTATTTTCTAGCAGGTGCGTGCTCAAACACAAAACATTAGCCGAATAACTGCTATAAATAGTTTTCTGCGAAGTCCGTGCCCATGTCTCAGTCATCTTAAATACCAGGCCATAGGGGGCTGAGGACGGAGCTTCTTCTTCGACTCGTCTAGATGGCCAAGAAGAGACTGCGCAGACACGCCGCTGCTAAGGCAGCACCCGTCGCCTCTTCCTCGGCAGCCGCCGAGGAGGCAGCTTCTCCGTTGCTACCGGTCCCGGCAAGCCCTGCTTCGCCGCCGGCCGCCACCACACCCTCGCCGCAACTGCCGCCCCGGTTCAGTGCCGTGGTACGGGGGGTCCCTAGGGACCTTTCCACACGGCACCTCCTCGCCGCAGCGAAATCTAAGTGGCCTTCTTGTTTGAGGGCCACAAGGATAATTTGCAACCGGGGACCTACACCACTTGTGAGGCTGGAAATACAGGATCGTTCGGACCTTGACGCTGCCTTGGTGTCAGGGCTGCCCTTGTTAGGGCAACTCCTGGATGGAAGATGGAACGTTACCGGCCCTGCCGTCGCTGTTGTGCCTTCGGGCATACAGCCGACTCCTGCTCCTCGACGCCGCGGTGCCACTACTGTGGCTCCGCCAACACCACCGCTGAGTGCACTGAGCACAATCTTCGCCGTCGCCGCCGGTTCTGTGCCACCTGCCGTGGCACAGGACACTTTACTGGCCAGGCCCAGTGTCCGTTTTACCCGAGGGACGGGCGCACCACTCCGCAGCCAGTACAATCACCGCAGACCCAACACACAGACGCCACACCACCTCCAGCTTCTATTGACACAGCGACGCGGGATGCCATTCAGGACCTTCATGCGGAGATCCTGAATATCGGCGCTCGCTTAGCTACGTTAGAAGAGGCCTTCACCAGCGTCATCTCCAGGAAGCTACTGGACCTGCAAGCTGCCACCACCGCCGCCATCTCCACTCTGCAGTCCACCACCGCTGAGCTGTCCAACCGGATAGCCAGTGTCCAAGTGCAGCTACAGCAGGACCACCCAAGTCAGAAACACCATTCCGCCGACCAGTTTCCATACAACAACCCGCTATACAAAACTCCAATATCAGCAAACGGGTTATACAGGTCCCAGCAAGCACGACAACTCCGAAAACACCAGCAGATCCACTCAGAACACTGAGTAAACTCACCGTAAATCACCATTCATCTTCACCAACCACTTCTCCAGAGGGGCACTCAGGGCGCAAGTCATGTGTGTCCACTGGCTAAATTCACTATCACTCGCTGTTACTGCCACTGGCAGGCAGCAATCACAATCACCAGAAATGCGCAGGTGCTTAATGCGGTACTGCACCAGAGAGGCATGGACCTCCTACTTCCGGTGGGGTTTTTTTTGTGAGTAGTGCCACCCTGGTTCGAGTCCAGGGTGGGGAGTCTCACACTCCCAGGCTTGCCTGGGGTTAGAGCGTTAGCTGCCTTTTCCCCCATCATCAATAAAAAAAAAAAAAAAAAAAAAAAAAAAAGCCATAGGCGACGGAGCTTCTTCTTCGACTCGTCAAGATGGCCAAGAAGAGACTGCGCAGACTCGCCGCTGCTAAGGCAGCACCCGTCGCCTCTTCCTCGGCAGCCGCCGAGGAGGCAGCTTCTCCGTTGCTACCGGTCCCGGCAAGCCCTGCTTCGCCGGCCGCCACCGCAGTCTCGCCGCAACTGCAGCCGCAGTTGCCGCCAACACCGCCGCCACCGACGCCTCCACCCAGCTCTACGACGCCGCCCCGGTTCAGTGCCGTGGTACGGGGGGTCCCTAGGGACCTTACCACCCGGCATCTGCTCACCGCCGTGCAGTCGCGGTGGCCTTCATGCTTGAGGGCCACCCGCATTTACTGCGACCGGGGACCAACGCCGCTCGTCCGTCTGGAGATACAGGACCAGGCTGACCTGGATGCTGCCTTGGCGTCAGGGTTGCCCTTATTAGGGCGACTTCTGGTCGTCGAGGCTAGCCGACAGGAGCGCCATCGGCCCTGCCGACGCTGCTGTGCCTACGGCCACACAGCTGAAGTCTGCTCTTCGACACCGAGGTGCCACTACTGCGGTACCAACTCCACCACCACCGAGTGCACTGGGCATGATCTCCGCCGACGCCGCCGAATCTGTGCCACCCGTCGTGGCACAGGACACTACATAGGGCAAGCCCAGTGCCCTCTCTACCCAAGGAGCAGCACTTCATCACCAACTTCTGCCCGCCGTACCACTCCACCGCAGACAACCACCACTGAGGCCTCACCACCTGCACTCTCAACAGACGCAGCGACGCGAGAAGCCATTCAGGACCTCCACGCGGAGATCCTGAACGTCGGCGCTCGACTAGCTGCCCTGGAAGAGACATGCAGTCTCCTCACACAGAAGCTACAGGAATTACAAGCTTCTAACGACGCAGCAGCCACCAGCCAGCAGACTACAGCCGCCGACCTGTCCACCAGGATCGACGCCCTACAAGCTGCCAACACCGCCGCCATCTCCACTCTACAGGCCTCCACCGCTGAGCTGTCCAACCGGATAGCCAGCGTCCAAAATTATCAACAGCAGGTAGCTGAAGGAACATTCCCTCAGCAGCCTAAGACTCCGCAGCAATTGCTCAGAGAATACCAATCAGAGCAAGGGTACACCCGGAAGAGTCACCTTAAACTTGGCAGACATCACCACTAACTACCCATCACTTACACGACCAGTGCCCGCGGCTGGGGTCTCTTGAGGCTTCGGTCGTGGGTGTCCGAGAGCTGTAGCACCAACTTCACCAATCAATATCCAAGCAATTACACGACCTTCAGAGAGGACTTACCACGGACATTCTCTCCTACATCGCTACCGGTCCAGCCCCCAGGGGAAGGAAGAACCGGTAGTGCCGTCATCATCACCACAGGGAGAGAGTGGCAGCTCTCCCTACACTTCCAATCCCATGTTCACCAACAACTCCCAACCACCCATAATTTCCTCAACTCCTCACCTATAATTCGCTACGGGGGCCGGCTGGGCCTCGGTCAAGCCGGTCTACTAGCACAACCCTCACCCCTGGCGGCCGCACAGCGGGCCAGTTCACCTTTACCTTTTACTGCGCGGGTGCAACAGCGGTACCGCAGTATCCTTACCTTCCAATAACGGTGGAAGGGTTTTTTAGTCGGTAGGCCCATCCTGGGAGACCCCGACACTCCGGGCATGCCAGCCCGGGTTAGTCCTTAAGGTGGATTTTTCCCCTCCACTTGAAACTAAAAAAAAAGAAAAAAAAAAAAAAAGCCATAGGCCAACGCATTCGGAGCTTCTTCTTCGTCTCTTAAGGATGGCTAAGAAGAGACAACGCAGACTCGCCGCTGCTAAGGCAGCACCCGACGCCTCTTCAGTTGCCGCCATCTCCAACACCGCCGCCGCCCAGCTCCACGTCGCCGCCGCCCCGGTTTAGTGCAGTGGTACGGGGGGTCCCCAGGGACCTTTCCACCAGGCACATTCTCGCCGCAGCGAAATCCAAGTGGCCTTCTTGTTTGAGGGCCACAAGGATAATTTGCAACCGGGGACCTACACCACTTGTGAGGCTGGAGCTTCAGGATCGTTCGGACCTCGACGCTGCCTTGGCGTCAGGGTTGCCCTTGTCTTGTTAGGGCAACTCCTGGTAGTCGAGGCTAGCAAGATGGAACGTTACCGGCCCTGCCGTCGCTGTTGTGCCTTCGGGCATAACGCCGACTCCTGCTCCTCGACGCCGCGGTGCCACTACTGTGGCTCCGCCAACACCACCGCTGAGTGCACTGAGCACAATCTACGCCGTCGCCGCCGGTTCTGTGCCACCTGCCGTGGCAAGCCCTGCTTCTAACGCCACAGCAGCCACCAGCCAGCAGACTACAGCCGCCGACCTGTCCACCAGGATCGACGCCCTCATGCAGCCTCTGAAGCAGGTTCTCCTGCAGCAAGCTGCATACTCTGCTGAGCTGTTTCACTCAAAACGTCAGCAACCCAACACTGCTCCTCCTCCTGTACAGGCTGAGGGGCACGCACGGCTCGGGGATACTCGACCACCAACACACTGGAAGACTACTGGGAGCTTCGTGGAGCAATTCCGAAGCAGGTATAACCCGTAATGTCTACGTCCTATTCTCTCCTCAATTTCCACCCTTTATTTCCTTTCCAACATCACTTCTACTCCCTAGGCTGCAGACAGGTTCCATGGCTGTTAGCCTAGAAACAACCTTTCACCCGCTCCCGCACAACGTGCGGCAGCTTCCTATCTTTCGCCTACTAACGCGGGTGCATCAGCGGGACCGCGCAAAGCCACGAGATTCTCAACAAACTACTCTTATAACGTGGAGGGGTTTTTAGTGGGTATGCCGCATGAGGAAGCGGAGAGTCCCACATATCCTCCCAGCCATTGCACTTCGGCTGGGGGTTGAATGCGTAATGCATTTTTCCCCTCCACGGTAAAAAAAAAAAAAAAAAAAAAGCCATAGGGAGGAGGACACTAGAGGAACCGAGGCCCAGCGAAGACCAGCGGAGATCTACGAAGGCGAAGGGGAAACGCCGACTGGCAGCCAGCACTCCGCTTCCACAGCACCGACGCGCTCCGCTCTAAACCACCCGGCGAGCGAGCGCCCAACGTCCGGCATCCTCTCCGAGTCAGCTCCGGAGTTTTCTGCGAGGACCGCCACACGGCTAGCTCTGGCCTGAGCTTGCTCATATTAACTGCATAGCAGGGTAGCAAAACAAGACCGCTGCCAACAGTCTCACGACTGGCTCCTAGGCGCCTTCGGGCAGGTCCTCTGTTTTCGCGGGCTTTTTAGCGCCCTCTTTCAGCTCTTTCTCTAATACTGTCTCTTTTTTCCTTTTTTCTGTCAAGTATTTAAGCTCCCGTTAGGACCCCTAGTAATTAAGATAGGCGCTGCTTGCTGAGGTCACTCGTCGTCACGTGAGCGGTAGGTCCTTGTGACACAGCGGCAGAATTTCTAGGCTCTCTGACTCTTCTCTCTTCCTCTCTTGGCTTAGCTAGCGTAGAATAAGAGTAGGTTTATAAACAACACTTAATAGCACATTAACTTACACACACACACACACACACACACATATATATATATATATATATATATATATATATATATATACACACATATTTATTCTCTCTGTCACTCCTACACACACAATCCATGCAGACCCGCACGGGAAAAGGCTGACACAAACCGCTGACGAGGAAGTCCCCCTCCTCGCTCAGCACACCCAAAAGGCCTATTGTCGCCAGGGACCTGACCTCGACTACGCCAAAAACTCAGAAGGGACAAAAGACCATACCTGACACTGCTTCCCCTCCGAACATGCACCCCCCTCAAGACACAACAGACACAAACACCAACACCACACAAACACCTCCAGACTTACCACAACACAAAGACCAAGATCACACAGCAACACACAAAACACTAGACATCACACAGGAGAACGCCGACCACAACACCACACTAACACAACACTCACCACAGCACCTAGACAGCGCCCAGGCGCCACCCACACCTCCTGCACAGAATGACGAGACGGACGTAACACCCCCCAGGCCTAGTCCCGTGCCTCCCGCACACTCGCCGCTTCCTGAGAGCTATGCCACCGCGGTCAGGTCAGAGACACACAACAGCTACACAGACTATCGGGCCAACTTAGCGCCCGTTTATGTCCACAAAAGCCAGTCAACACGCATACACACACTCACTCAAACCTTCAATAGGAAGTACAAACCCACACACAGATACACAATACACACCGCGCCCAGATCCGGAGACTTCGCGGTCAAGATGTTCTGCCAGAGGGACTACCACGACTTCGTGGAACACCTCAAGGCTCAACGGGCACAGTTCTACCTCAGCCCCCACCCAGAAGCTAGAACAATTAGATTTGTTTTGAAAGGACTGTGTGCCGAGTTCTCCGGTGACGAAATTAAACAGGCACTGGCAGAATCCCAATTTGAGGCCATTAGGGCGGTGCGGATGCGCCGTAAAAATAGGGAAAGAACCCCCCTCCCCATGTTCCTGGTGGAAATGGCGGATACCATCGAAAATCATAGGATTAGAGGCCTCAAATACCTAGCTCATTTTAGAATTAGGGTAGAGGAATATAGGTCCGCCCAGGAGCCCCAACAATGTAAGCGGTGCCAGCAGCTTACACACACACACCGAAATTGTCAGACCCCTCATGAAGTATGCGCCAAATGTTCAGGCCCCCACCCCTCCTTTACTTGCAGGGTTCCCCCAGCGGAATGGAAGTGCGTCCTGTGTAGCGCCACTGGACACGGAGCAACATGGCACGGTTGCCCGAGCTACCAGGCCGCACTTCAAGGGTCAAGCAATCAGGTGCAGCCGGATAGGGCCCCCAGACCACCTAGAGAACATCGCCAACAGACGACGGCTGCACCTCCAGAGGCAGGGCACTGGCTCATACAGGACCGTCGTGGCAGAAATAGGCCAGCCCCAGAACAGTGCCCTCAAGCAGGCGAAAGTCGGGTCACGCCCGTCTTGTCACCTGCACCTCAAGTGTGCACCCCACCTAACACACAACACACACACACACACACAACACACCACATACACCAACACCTACACTGCTTAGGCCCCCACACACGGATGAACTTAACATGTTCATTCCATCAGCACACGTCACCCGGCAAGCTTTCGATAACGGCTTGGCCCTGGCAAAACTCCTACACCAAATAGGAGTGCCACTTGCATTAGGCTGGCAAACCTTTCTGGAACACACCAAATGGCTCCTGGAGAGAATCACAGATCCCTCCTCCACCAAATAGCAACTCTTCGACCATATCGCCCGATTCCACGTCCTGCTCTCTGAATATTCCGAACGTGTTAAGTAATGGCTTCTGCAAATTCGATAAATATACTTTACTGGAACTGCAACAATCTCAGAAGAAAACGCAAAGAGCTCGCTGACTTTTTATTAAGAAACTCTGTACAAATAGCGCTCCTTAACGAAACCCATCTGGGTCCTGCAGATCGTTTCGCCATACCTGGATATTTCATTTACCGTAGTGACCGAAATCGCAGAGGCAGAGGTACTGCAATAGCGGTACAAAACTCCTTGCTACATCACCAGAAGCAAGTACCGCAGCTGAACAGGCTAGAAGCCACAGCAATCAGTGTGCAACTACATCACTCCACTGTCACACTTATAGCCACGTACAATCCCCCCGGCGACATCGACACAGAGGATGTCGACCGACTAATGAACATGGACGCTAAGGCCATAGCAGCTGGCGACTTTAATGCCAAGCATCTCCTCTGGAACTGCAGATCCGCAAACCAAACCGGAAACAAATTACTAAATTATATTAATAACTCCAATATTCTCCTGACAGGCCCAGAGGAACCCACGTTCATTCCCAGAATAAGAAATCACGCACCGGACATACTAGATGTAGCGCTGACAAAAGGCATTCACTATGACCTGCAGCACACGGTCATCAATGATCTCACCTCAGATGATCTCCCGGTAATACTGGCAGTAGCCGCTCCAGTAACCTTCAAACCGGAATCAGCCAGACCCAATTACCGAAAAGCCGACTGGCCATCCTTTGAGGCATCCATAGATGCAGGGCTGGCGAACATTGAGGTCACGTCTCATGAGACACAAGACCAGGCCATCGATGGAATCAAGCGCGCAATCTACGAAGCAACCGAACAACATGTGCCACTGAAACGCCCGTACCTGAATAACAAAATATTGCTTCCCCCAGATACAAGGCAAATTATTAGCGATCGGAACAAAGCCCGACGAAAATGGCAGCGGAGTCGTCACATAGCTCACCGAAATGAGTATGAGGACCTAAAACTTCGTGCCAACACTCACATTGCGGACTTCACTCGCAACCAGTGGAATGAAACCCTGGAGAACATTGATCCACAACATCACACCATTTGGAGGATTGCTAAATGCCTCACCAGAGCGCGCACGAACATTCCCCCACTCCATACAGGGGGCCGCATAGCGGAGACGAACGCAGAAAAAGCCGAAGCTTTTGCCGACACACTCCAACAAGAATTTCAACCAAATGAGGACCCGTGCGATGTAAACTTTGCAACAGACACGGAGGCCAAAGCGAACCTCATTGACATAGCATTTACACACAATAAAACTCGAAAAACAAGCGCCGGTGAAATTAGTTGGTTAATCAAGCACCTCCCGACGCGTAAAGCACCAGGATCAGACAAAATCCCCAATCTGGTCCTGAAACATCTGCCGCCCAGGGCGATAAAACAACTTGCGAACATATTCAACCACATCATTGAACATGGCCGATTCCCTCCCCAATGGAAGGAGGCCAACATTTTGCTGTTCCCCAAGCAGCACAAAGACTTGTCACTGCCAATAAACTATAGGCCCATCAGCTTGCTGAATACCATGAGTAAACTGCTGGAGAAAATTCTTCTAAAACGCCTGAACGCCCACTTAATTAGAAACAATACCCTCACAAACGAGCAATTCGGCTACAGAGCTAAGCACTCTACAACACTCCAACTTTTACGTATCACTGAAAACATCATCACAGGGTTTCAACAACAATCAATCTACAGGCGCGGTACTTCTTGACATACAACGCGCCTTCGACAGAGTATGGCATGCAGGCCTACTAAATAAACTGACGACATACGGAATCAACGACTCGTTGGTCGCCATCATTAAAGACTATCTACGAGATAGAAGCTTCAAGGCAGCAGTGGATGAGGCAGAGTCAACACTCCGCCCCATCAGAGCTGGCGTACCCCAAGGAAGTTTGCTGGGGCCCACGCTATTTAACATATACATAAATGATCTCCCACCACTAATCCGGGTAGAGAAATATATCTACGCCGACGACACTGCCCTAGTAACATCACTGCAGCCACGGATTATACACCTCAGGCTCCAAAATGCCTTGAATTCTCTGGAACCGTGGTTCAGAAAATGGAGGGTCAAGTTAAATGCCAGAAAGTGTAAAGCCATTGTTTTCACAAAACGCCACACACATAGGCAACAAAGGCGCGCTCCCCCACCACTTATGTACCGGCAAGAGCCGATTGAGTGGGAGAGCATGGTCACTTACTTAGGGGTAAGGATAGACGAAGGCCTCACGTGGAAACAACACATCAACACGGTAAGAGCTAAAGCCAACGGTCAGCGCAACAAGCTTTACCCAATCATTAACACGAACAGCCGCTTGAAACTAAGCATGGGCCTAACCCTCTACAAAACGCTAATCAGACCTATACTAACATACGCCGCCCCCGTCTGGGGATATGCGGCAAAAACCCACATTAAGAGACTCCAAACGCTTCAAAATCGAATTTTGCGAATTATTGCACAAGTGCCCGCAGTAGCTCCAACCTTTGAACTAACACGAGGAGCTCAAAATCTGCTCAATTGAGACCCATATAAAGCAACTGGCATTTAACATCTACAAGCGGAAAAGTAATAATCACAACGTTCTCATCCAAGAACTTGGCGAATATGACACCGGAAACGACAAGCACCTCCGCCCTCTATCGCTCTTCAACCGGAACATCGGTTTAGGGGAACCAGAAACAATATTCAGGAATACTTAGACAACCTCATTAGGTAACTAATGGCAATGTCAGAGAGCATTTCACTCCAGACAAACACACCACACATATGCACACCTCATTTTCAGCAGTCCTCTAAGTCCTTGTGCTACCCAGCCAAGGCGGCTCCCGGGGGATGAGGGCCCCCCCGCGAGTGGCACGGGTCCGCACCTGCACCATGATAGGCAGGCAGCCAGCCGTGTGCGCACTCTACACGACCAGGACTTCCACAGGCCAACGAGACAATCAACACTTAGACGAGGCCGTTAGGCTGGAAAGAAACCACAATTTAATTATAAAAACTAAAATAACTTGTAGTGTTAGTTTTTCATTTCAGATATACGACGCAGCCCGCGGCTGAAATATCACTACCAATTGTACATAGGATAAAATACACTCACTGACATGGAATGGAACTCACCATCATTGCTTAGCTTGTTTCAGAGACTCGGCCCCATAGGCAGAAGACACACAAGACAAACTACGACGCTAGAACTGCACCTCATCTAGAGACCAGTCTTCAGCAATGTCACCAATAAACATAGGGAGAGAGTGGCACCTCTCCCTACACTCCTTACCACCAACGCTAAATTCCTATAATCCTTAATTATCCCTACCTCTGAATCCGCATAGGAGGCCGGCTGGGCCCTGGTCAAGTCGGTCTGCTAGCACTACCTTACCCACTGGTGGCCTCACAGTGGGCCAGTTTCATTTTCCTTTTCATCACTACGCGGGTGCAACAGCGGTACCGCAACAATCCTCACTTTCCACTCTCGGTGGAGGGTTTTTTAGTCGGTAGGCCCACTCTGGGAGACCCCGACACTCCGGGCTAGCCAGCCCGGGTTAGTCCTTAAGGTGGATTTTTCCCTCCACTCGGAAAAAAAAAAAAAAGCCATAGGGACATGGAGCCCGATGGAAAGCCTGTCCTGTGTACAGGCGACAACTGGACCGGCTCAGGGCGGCCGACGCCTCTCGACGTCCCCGCCAAGAGCTTGGTACCGGCATTCGAGATGCGCGGGCCCACCCAAGCCGAGCACAGCAGCATGCCTCTCAATGGCAGCCCAGGGAGGCTCCAGACACCCGTCCTGTCCCTCCCCCTGCTAGGGACCTTCTCCCTTCCCATCCGCACTCCTCTGCATCCAACCCAAACCAAACTGCACCTTCGACCCGAAATCCCAACACCAGAAACCTCCACAGACCAATGCGAACCCTCCACCCCATCCTGCTCAACCCAACAACCCAACCCCCCCGGTTACCCAGATCCCTGCTCCTACCCACACCTCGGCAGAACTCTGTAACACCCTTCTCCCTCCAACCATTTCCGCTACCCAGCTCCAGAAATCCCTCCTCTTCCCAAGGATGACCTGGTACCAGGCACGTCACGAGGCTGTGAACATCCTCATCCAGCTCCTCACCCAACCCGAAAACACCCACACTCTCCTCTCCACTTACTCCGGCTTCTTCGCCCTCTTCATTGACCCTGAAGCCAACCTTTTTGACCCTGAACATGACTACTGATGGATAACGCAAACCCAAAAATACTGACGTGGAATGCCAATGGACTTTACAGACGAAAAGCTGAACTCACAGACTTCATCAACAGACACCAAATACATACTCCTCATACAGGAAACCCGACTTGCAAAAACCACCAGATACTCCATACCAGACCACAAAATTTACCGCACCGACAGAGACAGAAGAGGCGGAGGCACAGCGATCATCATCAGAAACACAATAGATCACGAAGCTGCCCCTCTGCCTGCCCTCAGCAGGATAGAAGCCAGGGGGATATATGTTAACCTAAATCGGACCAGAACACTAATCATATCAGCATACAACCCTCCAGGCAACCTAATTACCGCGGACCTAGATGCCCTTCTGGCACTAAATCACACTATCATCATTGCAGGAGATCTGAATGCGAAGCACCAAATTTGGAACTCTCGCGTAATAAAGCAAGAGGGTACCGTTCTCCTCCGACACGAAAACAACTCAGACTATGTAATACATGCCCCAGCAGAGCACACGTTTATCCCCAACAACAGACAACTGAATCCAGACGTACTGGACATAACACTCACCCGCGGTCTTAACTACCGTTTTACCCTAACTGTTGCCAATGAACTTTCCTCCGATCACTTGCTAGTTATCATCACCATACAAGGCTCACTAGCTGCTAAAGTGCTCCCGCCTCGGCGCAACTACAACAAGGCCAACTGGACTCAATTTGAAGCCACAATGACTACGGAAATCACACATGAGCCCATCACATCGATGGCAGAACTAAATCAGGCAGTAATAAACCTCGAAAACTGCATCAAATTTGCGACAATAAACGCAGTCCCACTCACTGTTCCATCCTACAGGGATACCCGACTACCACAGGACATTAAGAATCTTACGAGACTCCGAAACCGCGCTAGACGTAAGTGGCAGCAGACAAGACAGCCCAGAGACCTAGCTGAGCTACACCACGCTCAATACCTTCTTAGGCGTAACACAACAGAGCTCATTCACAACCAATGGGCCCACACACTCGAAAACCTGGACTCCAATCATGCCAATGTCTGGCGCATTTCCAGATATCTCACCAGGGAGAAAACCACTGTCCCTCCCCTAGAAATCAACCAACTTGTAGCAACCTTTGATCGAGACAAAGCTGAAATGCTCGCGGATGCATTACAAGACACTCTAACCCCGAATATAATGCCCTCAAATGCACATTTCATACATGATACGGAAATTCTTACCCGCGAACTGCACATTACTCGCACGCATAGCAAGATACGGAAAACCTGCACTCCTGAAATAAAATGGATCATCCGGCACCTACCCAATCATAAAGCACCAGGACTTGATGACATACCTAACATCATACTCAAAAAACTTCCTGATACAGCACTGGAAAGAATCACCCAAATCTTCAATTTCTCTCTTGAGAACGGGTTCTTCCCAGAAGCCTGGAAAACAGCCAAAATTCTTCACTTCCCTAAAAAGAATAAAAACTTAACTAACCCTAAAAACTATCGACCCATCAGCTTACTAAAGACTCTTTGAGAAAATTATCCTAAAACGACTAAACGCATTCCTGAAAAAAGACACAATATTCTCATTAATGAGCAGTTCGGCTTCCGTGCCAAACATTCTAGCACGCTTCAACTACTACGTAATACTGAACACATAACACACGGATTCAACATAAACAAATCCACAGGAGCAGTATTGCTCGACATAGAGAACGCGTTTGATCGAGTGTGGCATAGTGGACTGCTGCGGAAATTAATTAACATCCGCCTACCAGACACTATGATCAAACTGATTGCAAACTATCTCCGAGATAGGCAATTCGTTTCAACCGTGGACGACACCATGTCCAACCCACATATAATGCGAGCGGGAGTCCCCCAGGGCAGCCTACTTGAACCCGTATTGTTCAACATCTATATAAACGACATCCCTAAAACTCTCAACACTCAACTATCCCTATATGCTGACGATACCTGCATCAGAGCCCAATCTGGCAAACCCAAGTTAATTCATAGCAGACTCCAAATTGCACTGACCACACTACAGCCTTGGCTTGAAAAATGGCGTATAAAGGTAAACAACCGAAAGTCCCAAGCCATCATCTTCACAAAAAGAAACAAACACAGATATCCTACACACGCACTCCGACCGTTACACCTATTTGGTGAAGACATCTCCTGGTTGCCCAGGTAAAATACTTGGGCCTCACAATGGACCAAAGTCTAACCTGGAAAGCCCACGTAGCCGACATTCGACACAAAGCTCAGGCTCAACTATGCAAACTACACCCTCTCATTAACCTCCACAGTGCCCTCAGTCCTAAACTTGGTCTCACACTGTATAAAACTCTAATCCGACCCATACTAACCTATGCCTGCCCTGTATGGGGATACGCTGCTCCAACACATATCACATCACTAAATAAATTCCAAAATAAAATCCTACGACTAACCACCAGAGTACCAAACTTCGCACCGGCAAGAAAGCTACATAAGGAACTCAAGATGCACACACTCGAAGAGTTCATCAAAAAACTGGCCTCCGACCTCTATGACCGCATCAAACTACATCACAACCCACTTATACAACAAATAGGCAACTACACAACTGATGACAATAAACATCACAGACCACTCCACCTGTTTGATAGATCCCTATCAAGTAACACCTCAGCCATAGATATAGCTGTACACCTATACAGACTCATGAACCCGACTAACTAAACAAACTCTGCTTCTCTTTCTACCTGTATAGCAACCAACACAACGCATCCCGATGATCAGTCAGGAGACCAACACCAGAATAACCATCGCTGTCAAAGCAACAAACCCAAAGTTAACAGTGCCCAGATGACGGCAAGCAGGTATTCACACACACACACACACACACACACACACACACACACACACACACACGTCAACCAAACCCAAACCCACCCTCACCAAGGCATTCCCGTACTTCAATGCATGATCTGTATTAATGTCAAGTCCGTCCGTCTCACGTAGCCAAGAGCATGTATATATTTCAAGTATTATTGTGTGTATGATAGCTTAAAGAATGACGTCAAGTCAGTCCGTCTGTAATTCACCAACTAACCTAATTACCATAACCACCTCAAACACACTAACAACCCAGTACTCCTGGGTGCTGCTCAGACCTAGGTATGAGTAGCACCCAAAAATCTCCCGTACTTGCTTGTGCGCGTGTACGCCAAGCCAGGAAGTCTGTCCGTCACTAACCGGGGTGCTCAGCGGAACCCGAATACTAACAGCATTACACTAACAAGCACCCCTTGCTCTTGAATGTTTCGCATGTTCTAGCATAACAGCATGTGCATGGGGAGACGATGTAGTCTCCGAGGATGATCTTCACCGGGGGCGGCGGGTGTGGGGCCGCCCCTTTAAAAAAAAAAAAAAAAAAAAAAGCCATATCACGCGAACCAATTAGATGTTAGCTTCATCCCAGCTCTTATAAATACCAGTCTCCGCTAGCTCAAAACATCAGTTCACCCTGAAGACGAGGAAGATGCACTTCTTCGAAACGTTGGTGTCAAGCCAAGTTTTTAACTGGCTAGAAGCCCGAGAAGATTTTTAATTAAATATACATTCTTTCATAGTGGCACATCTATTTATAGTGCGGTGCTATACACAATATATCGAGCCATTCTGCACGTTGGCCGTCGAAATTTAAGTGGCTGCCTTATATTCAGTGATTCCCTGAGTGCACTCCAGAGCCTTGGTGATCTCTACAACTATCATCCTATCGTGCAGCGTATCCAGGATGCCCTTCACGTTTTATATACTTCCGGGGTTAATTTGGAGTGTGCATGGACTCCTAGTCATATTGGCTTGCCGGGGAATGAACTGGCAGATTTTGCAGCAAAGACGGCAACCACCGAGCCCAGTACAAAAATATCTTGTATAACATCGGAAGACTTTAAGCTTGTTGTGCGCAGAGCGATACTTTCGTGCTGCCACGAAGAGTGGTCAGCTCGTGGAAACAAGCTTAGAGTAGTGAAGGACCTTCCAACAAACTGGGTAACTTCCTCTCTTCATTCTCGACAGCAGGAAGTAATTTTGATTCGTTTGCGTATTGGCCACTGCAATTTTACACATAGTTTTCTTTTTAAGAGTGAATCTCCTCCATTGTGTCCGCTTTGTGGAGAAGATTTGTCTGTCCGTCATGTGTTGCTAGATTGTGTTAATCTAGCACAAATTCGAGAATCAGTGCAACTGCCGGCCAGTCTTGCAGAAGTCCTGGCGGACGATAGTCGAGCGGTAGCTAAGATTTTTAAATTTTTATCGAAGATACCCTTCAAATTTCTGATTTAGTTTTTTTTATTCTTGTTTTGTATTATTTTTTGCCTTATTTTCCCCTTCTTTTCAATTCTTTTCTCAAATCACCAATCTGTGGCTTTTTCTATGATTATCTTTTTACATTAATTTTTAGATTAATCTTTCATTCTTATTTCTAATATTTCTTATTGAGCTTTATCTCTGGCTTTTGTCATGATTTGTTTAATAAGGGCGCTGGTGACCTTGTAGTTGAGCGCCCATAAACACAACCATCATCATCGAGCCATTCTGCAGTTGGCCGTCGAAATTTAAGTTACTGAGTGATTCCATGAGTGCACTTCAGAGCCTTGGTGATCTCTACAACTATCATCCTATCGTGTAGCGTATCCAGGATGCCCTCCACGTTTTATCTACTTCCGGGATTAATTTGGAATGTGCATGGATTCCTAGTCACATTTGCTTGCCGGGGGAATGAACTGGCAGAGTTTGCAGCAAAGACGGCAACCACCGAGCCCAGTACAAAAATTTCTTGTATAACATCGGAAGACTTTAAGCTTGTTGTGCGCAGGGCGATACTTTCGTGCAGGCACGAAGAGTGGTCAGATCTCCGCGGAAACAAGCTTAGAGTAGTGAAGGACCTTCCAACAAACTGGGTAACTTCCTCTCGTCATTCCCGACGGGAGGAAGTAATATTGGCTCGTTTGCGTATTGGCCACTGCAATTTTACACATAGTTTCCTTTTTAGGAGTGAATCTGCTCCATTGTGTCCGCTTTGTGGAGAAGACTTGTCTGTCCGTCATGTGTTGCTAGATTGTGTTAATCTAGCACATATTCGGGAATCAATGCAACTGCCGGTCAATCTTGCAGAAGTCCTGGCGGAAGATAGTAGAGGGGTAGCTAAGAGTTTTTAATTTTTATCGAAGATATCCTTCCAATTTCGGATTTAATTGTTTTTATTCCTGTTTTTGTATTAGTTTTGTTTTTTTTTCATTCTTTTCTCAAATCACCAATCTGTGGCTTTTCCTATGATTACCTTTTTACATTAATTTTTAGACTATTCTTTCGTTCTTATTAATTATATTTCTTATTGAGCTTATATTTGATCACCCTTAAACACTAACCATTATCATCACTGCCTTTTTTTCATGACAGTGATTGCCACAATGGAAATATTTACATTTTTAATGCACGGAAAATCTTTGCAAGGTAATATGCTCAGTTTTCCAGTCTCCCACACCATCTGCAGAAGTGGGCAAAGCTGCAAATCTGTGATTTCTGAATGCACAGCAATGGCTTACCACGTCTCAGTCTGCCTCTGGTGTTCATACAGAAAGTTTTGTTTGCAGTTTCTTGTTTTTATCAGATGTTTAATTGAGTGCTGTTTTGAACCAGAAATAATCAACAGTTACGGATCAATTTGTGCACAGCAGTAACTAAAAAGTTTTAATGACCTTGGTGTAAAATTGTACAATGTACTGCCACAGCATATTAAAAACTTGGATATTAATAGTTTTACAATACAGTTGAACCTGATTTGTGTGTATATAAAGGGAATGAAAGATCACTTGTAACTCAGAATTACTGAGATTTTGATGGCCATATATTTAAAAAAAAAAAAAGCCTACATGTGCCAAATTTTACAAACAACAAAGATACGTACAAAGAAAACATTATTTTGAACTCGGCCCTGCTTTAAAGAAATCAGTTAATTTGGCTTGTTTCACTTTTCTTGCACCAAGTGCATAAACCTCATTTTGTAAACTTATTAATGAATTTAGAGCTTATTCACTACCACTTCTAGCACTAATGTAACACCTACAAACATTTATTGCACTTAACACTTCACTCACCTTAGGTATTTCAAGATTTGAGTCGTCATCCACATTACTGTCAGTGTCGCTTGAGGCTGGTCCACTTTCTTGATCACCATCATGATTTTGGCATACATCAGCAGTAATCTCCTCATCCTTCGGAAGGGAAGTAAAGCCGTTGGTCCCGTGTCGTAGATTTACGGTACATAAAAGAACCTCAAGCCCGATAATAGAGGCCTCTGAGCCAAATTAAGCGTTCTTTCATGCCCAATATGGAATGGGACGCTGAGAACCACAGCAGTTAAAGAGCGTCCATAAATAACAAGCCATTTACATTTTTTTCATCCTGTAGTTCCCCACAGAATGCTAACTTTTCATCAAAATGCACACGGGTATATATTTCGCACCCACATTTGCTAGCTCATTTATAGGCTCATCACCATCATCAGAGACAGCCTCTTCCTGTAAGACACCAGATTTAATGAAGCAGTGTTTGATTATGGAGGATGACACCTGCTTCCAGGCAGCTAAAATAAATTCCATGGCTTAAGGTAAGTTAATGGCGAGATTTTCCTTTCCTGCAACAGTCAATGTTATTAAATGTTGAACCAGCATTTTTCTATAATGAACTTTGAAATTTGCAATGATGCCTAAATCAAGTGGCTGTAGGTGTTGGTAGAGTCAGGAAGGAAAAATTCCACACGAACATTTTCCAAAATTATTTGAGGTGGATTTGCTGTACATCAATCCATAAAAAGATGGATCTTCTTCTGTTTCTTTTTCATTTTAATGTCCAGTTTCTTTACTCACTGTTCCATTAACAATCATAGTCATCCAAGACTTCCTATTGGATTCATATTCCATAGGTTTTGTTTTCACACCCTTAAAACACCTAAGATTCTTGGATTTTCCTATCACAAGTGGGGGAAGTTTGTCCTATCCGTCTGCATTGGTGGCAAGAAGAACTGATAAGCAAATTTTACTTTTCTTCCCTCCATGGCACGAGCCACCCTTTTCAGCTAATGTCTTGCTGGGAAGGAGATTGTAGGACACGCCAGTTTCATCACAGTTGTAGATGTTTTCAGGCTGATAATCCCTTATGATTTCTGGTAGCTTCTCCACTGAGAAGTCACTCTGCGTGAACTTCTGGCACCACAAGAGCCGATTACCATCTTCGCGGCGGTTTGCTACAGTTTTACTACGATTTGCAGATGACACGAGATTCCTTGGATTGATATTCGATAGAAAACTATGTTGTTCACCACATATAGGACAGCTGAAAACACGGGTAACCATTTTCTGAATATTTTACAAATAATAAGTGGCAAATCTTGGGGAGTGGATCAGATAGTCTTGCTGCGACTGATCCGAGCCAAGTTAGATTATGGATGCATAGTTTATTCTTCAGCAAGACCATCTGTGCTGAGAGGATTAGACAGTTACCATAATCAGGGTATTCGTGTAGCTGTCGGAGCTTTTCCAGCCAGTAGCCAGCCTTTATGCTGAATTGGCATAAGCCCCTCTGCAGTGTAGGTGTGATATCCTGCTAACAAATTATGGCTGTGGGCCAAAATGCATGCCTTCGCAACCAACATTCACTCCTTTTTTTAACACCGACCTGGACAAACATTATAGAAATATCTCAATTGATGAAGACCTCCAGGTGTGCACTTCCGAGAACTTCTTCATAAGCACAATATCAAGGGGGAAAGGGTGTACCCACCTGGATTGCATACAACATCCCATGTGAACCTCAGGATAGTCTACAACGCCTGTTTCTAGTATCCGTAGATTTTTTTAGAATGACCGAGCATGTATATATATTAACAGAAATGCACCAATGGTGTTGGATGTATCTCTGTTTATGATACCGAACAGTATACATTCGGTTTTCATAATGGTACATCCATTTATAATGCGGAGCTGTATAAAATATATCGAGCCATTGTGCACGAGTGCCGTTGAAATTTGAGTAATTTCGTTATCCACTTCAGAACCTTAGTGATCTGTTTAAATACCATTCTATTGTGCAGCATATCCAGGATGTCCTCCACGCTTTATATGCTTCTGGGGTTAATGTGGAGTGTCACATTGGCTTGCCGGGGAATGAACTGGCAGATTTTGCAGCAAAGACAGCAGCCATCGACTGAGTACAAAAATTTCTTGTGTAACATTGTGTGCAGGTATTTGTGTCCTTGTGATATTTTTGAGTATTTTCCGGCTTCTATTTATGGTGTGTTGCTCTTTCCAAAAATGCTAAGCTGCCACAGATTTTTCTTCTTGTTTAAGTTAAATATTTCTGTGATGTTCTTTTGCTCTTATTTTTATGTTTCTCTTTATTTGGCAAACGTAAATTTGTTCACAGTTGATGCAGCTGAACTGACATATCCCTGGTTTGTTTTCTTGTGGGATATCTCTCTTTTAATTTAGAATTTAATATGTTTTTTATGGAGTAATATTCTTTTGGGGCCAGAATGATGTGTCATTTGAAGGTGCTCTGCAATTTGTAGGAAGTTACAGGGTGGTATGTAAACTTCTTGTAGAGAAAACAAATTTTCAAGAAGTTTTTGACACAGAAACATGGACCTTTTTCTAAAAAAATTTGTTTTGGATTCAGGGGGTCTCAAAACATATTTTCAGTGAAATCTAGGTATTAAATTTTTGGGTATAATATAATACCTTCTCTATACACTATGTACACAGTACTTGTAGAGAAAGTAGACATCTATAGAACTAAATCCTGGCAGTTCATTTCTAAAACCAGGGTTCATATTACACATCCTTCTTTACTAATAACCAGTTGACAGTTATGTTAAAAATTTACATTGCACATTCTTATTAGTGGCGTTTTGTGTTGAATATTTTACCATAAATTTGCATTAATTGCATGCTACTTTTTGGGTAGAATGAGTAATGACAAGACTGAAATGAAAATGAATAGTTAACTAGTAACATTAATATTAAAATCATTTATTTTCAAATTTAAACCTTTTAATTCAAATCAGTCATGTATAGAAATAACATCACATTTCAACTATCACCAAACTGCAAAATACATGTTCAACATTATTGTGTTTCATTGTACTTCTGTCTGTTAAACCTAAGTAATATGTAACACAAAATTGCTTACTGTACTATGATTTTATTTTTATATTGATCTTTATCTCTGGTTTTTGCCATGTTGTTTTATAATGGTGCTAATGACCTTGAAGTTAAGCATCCTTAAAATACAACCATACATCTATTATGGAATCAGTAATAGGAGAAGCAATACCACATCTGCAAATTAATACAATTATTAAAATAAAATTATAATAACAGAAGTTTATATTTCATGACCAACAAAGTTACATTATTACATAACTGTACTTAATGAAGCAGCTCTTATAAATTCCCTGATTATTACAATAAAATTAGCAACCTGGAAATGGAGGTACTCTGTTTTTTCTCAAAACAAACTGAATTTTTCTATCCATATCTTCATTGTAGAGTGCTTTACATTTTTCATAATTTATTCTTCTGCGAGTCTGGAAATAACAATAAAACTTGCATCATAAATTATAATATTGGGAATGAAAACTAGAGAAATAACAAGTGGCAATTGCCTCACCTGAAATGGTTTCTCATAATACTGTATTAACCGGTACTGGTCAAAAAACCCTTCCTTTCCCAAAATCCTGAAAAAGAAAACAACAATGTAAGTTTTATAACATTTACAATGCACTATTTTATTACACCATATATAACAGGGTTAACCCAGAAATTTTTATATCATTTCCCTGAATTTTTATCTTAATTTCCTGAACTTTCCTTGAATCAATTAAGAAGTTTTCTTCAACCAATCATAATGTTGGTCTGGTTGGCTTGATTAGGTGTTTGCCTTCCGATTCCTTAGGGCACAGGTTTAAACCTGGCCCAGAGCAATGATTTTTTAAGCGTGCTTAAATGCAACAGCCCCATGTTCAGCCCCCAGGGGCCCACTATGGTAGGTATGAGTTTGAGGCACTCAGGTTCCAGAGTCAAACTTAACTCCCTCGTGTGCGCAACCTCTGAGTGGTAAAGGAGTCAGTAGGTCAAAATGCCCACCCACGTGTTGGCAGTGCATGGAGACCCGTGTTGGTAGAAAGGAATATCCTGGTTGGTTGAGGGTTGTGTATCTGAGCCTGGACCTTCTGTCTTCTCAATGACTAGGGAAGGTACGCAGCTTAATACCACTTAGGTTTCTGCTTCACCTTAACGGGAGGCTAGGGACTAGCCCACCCCAAGTCAATTGGGCTGGACTGGGTAATATACCGAACCCCAGGGTGAGTGGAATGGCGAGCCTGCTATATCCCTGATGTAACCCTGTCAGCCTAGTGGGGTGAACCCTTGTTGGACTCTGTGGTGGGTGGGGAGCACCGGGGAACGAAAATTACAATTATTTCCATGGCAAAAACCAAAAAATCCATTATATATGGTGCAGAGATTGGAAAACAAGTAGTCCAGTATTGTGGTCCTAACTACTTGATTGGTAATAGAACAGAGTTGGAGGAAAGTCCTCTAGTGTAAGCCCTTTTCTCATTCAAAATGGTCTTGATAACATTGCTGGTCATGTAAAATCTTGCATTAGAGCTTGTAATAACACGCTCCTGGTAGAAGCAGAATCAGTATCCCAGACTGCGAAAACACTAAAGGCCAAAATGATAGCCAGCTATCCAGTAAAGGTTGACATACATAAAACCTTGAACATTACATGCGTGTGATAAACACCCGCGCATTTGATGGTTTGACCAGTGAGGAAATTCAAGAAAAATCTTGCTCCCCAAGGTGTCACATCTGTGAATCGTGTTCAAAGAAAAATAAAAGGGGGATTATGTGCCTAACCGTACCCTGTTTGTTACCTTTGATAAGGTATATCTCCCACAAAAGATAATGGCACGGTATGAATCCATTAAGATAAGACTGTATATACCGAACACTCAGATGTTATAAATGTCAACACTTTGGCCATACCAGTGAATTCTGCAACGGCGAGTCTACCTGTGACAACTGGTAAAAAATTGCATGACGGAGAATGCATGTCAGCTCCAATGTGTGTTGATTGTAACAGTGATGATTCATTAAGTTCCCATGATTGTCGCCGTTTTCCAGAGGAAACGATGGTTCAGGAGATTTGGGTTAAAGAGAAGGTGTCCTTCTTGGAAGCCCCGAAACTCTTGCGAATCTGCTAACCCTCTGTCCCAAAGATCAGTTTTAGCTAAATCAATACAGAGTCGGGAAATAGTATCTCAAACCTGTGATATAAACAGGGCCACTATTGCAGAAAGCTTCTCACATTCAGCTCAATTCCTAGACCTTCGACTTCAACATCTGAGTCAGTATCAACATTTCCAACGCCTGAAACTGCAAAGAGCGCTACAGTTAAATTGCCACCAAAGCAATGGACCTACCCCAACAAGACTGGCAAGCTAATAGTATATAGAAAACCTGAAAGAAAGTTCAAGACCAGCTATGAGAGAACAGACTTCCTCAAGCAAAGCGTAAAGCCCACTCCCAAAACAACAAAGGGAAACAATAGTCCACAGAGGTCCTCTTCTGAGGATTTGTCTGGGAAAGCCTCAGGTCGGCGACATTCATCTTCACCGATCTCTATTTTCAATTGGAAAGGGTTACTCCCAAGTGGAGGAGATGGAGGAAGGTGATACTGTCCTCAGTGCCAGGACAGTGACAAGGAGGCAGGTTCATCCTCCTGTATAACGTGTTAGCCGGACACCTAAAAAGAACAAACTGAACCGACCTCCGCTGCCTTCAAAACAGAAATAACCACAATGTACAACTTATCCCTATAAACAGCATGGTTATTTTATAATGGAACTTACGTGGAATAAGAACACATTGACCTGAGCTTGAACTGTTGCTTAACTAGAATGACCCTTTGGTCGTATTTTGCAGGAGACTTAGCTCCGTCCACAAGGCAGCTTAAAATCAAACGACGCCTGCAAGGTGTAATCTATCACCGGGAGAGGGGGTACCTGCGCATGGAGGTACTATGTAGCTCATCAGAGATGATATATAAGATATCAGTATCATTACAGTCAGACATGCGGTCAGTAGCTGTAAGGATTAAACTGTCACATACCAGACTCACCATTTGTAATATATATCTTCCCCCAAGTGACAACCTCTCGCTCACTGATTTAGGGGCTCGTTTCTCAACTACCACCACTTCTTTTGGTAGATGACATGAATGCCCACCATCCACTTTGGGCTCACCTCGGGCTGGTGCGAGAGGTAAGTTAATTGCGGACTTCTTGAACAACTATAAGCTCTCTCTCCTGAACACTGGAGAGCCCACATTTCTTCCGGATGCTTTCAACACTTTTTCACACCTGTATTTAGCAGTTTATTCACCACAATTAGTATCTTCCTTACAGTGGAATATCATCTCTGAATGTTTCCCAAGGAGGAAATGGTACACCCACCTTGGTTACGTACATCCCACGCAAAGCTCGTGATGACGGCATTTCGAAAGTCTACAAAGCCTTTTCCTAGTACCCGTAGATGTTTTTTAAAATGTTTGTCAAAGTACAAGATAGAACTTGTATATATACTGACGGAAGTAAATGCACCG
The DNA here is from genome assembly GCA_030762935.1 of Hymenopus coronatus. Classification (NCBI taxonomy): domain Eukaryota; kingdom Metazoa; phylum Arthropoda; class Insecta; order Mantodea; family Hymenopodidae; genus Hymenopus; species Hymenopus coronatus. Next base: position 144,655,819 of record CM060897.1, read on the forward strand.
TTGGTGTTGGGTGTGTCTTTGTTTATGATACCGAACAATATACATTCGGTTTTCACAGTGGTACCTCCATTTATAATGCGGAGCTGTACGCAATATATCAATCCATTCTGCACGTTGGCCGTCGAAATTTGAGACTGCCTTGTATTGAGAGATTCCCTGAGTGCACCCCCCAGGGGCCTACTACGGTAGGTACGGGTTTGGTGCACCCGGGGTCCCGAGCCAACCTTGACTACCTCAGTGGGCAACCTCTGAGTGGTGAGAGAGTCACTAGGTCAAATGCCCACCCACGTTTAGGCCGTGCGTGGAGACCCGTGTCGGTGGAAAGGAATATCCTGGTTGGTTGAGGGTTGCGGATCTGATCCTGGGCCTTCTGTCTTTTCAGTGACTAGGGAGGGTACGCAACTTAATACACCACTTTGGTTTCTGCTTCACCTACACGGGAGGCTAGGGACTAGCCCACCCCTAGTCAATCGGCCTGGACTAGGTATTATACCGAACTCCAGGGTGAGTGGGACGGCGAGCCTGCTATATCCCCTGTGTAGCCCTGTCATCCCAGTGGGATGACTCCTTGTTGGACTCCGTGGTGGGTGGGGAGCACCGGGGGATGAAAATAAAAATTAACTTTCATGGCAAAATTAAAAAAATCCATTAAATATGGTACTGAGTTCGGAAAAGAAGTAGTCCAGTGTTGTAGTCCTCGCTACTTGATTGTCAATAGAACAGAGGAGGGAAGAAAGTTCTCTAGCGTAAGCCCTTTTATTATTCAAAAGGGTCTTGATAATATTGCTGATCCTGTAAAATCTTGTATAAGAGCTCGTAATGGCACGCTCCTGGTAGTAGCAGAATCAGCATTCCAGGCAGCAAAAGTACTAAAGGCCAAAATGTTAGCTAGCTATCCAGTAGGTCGACTTACACAAAAGCTTGAATTCCTCACGCAGTGTGGTAAACACCCGCGCACTGGACGGTTTGACCTGTAAGGAAATTCGAGAAAATCTTGCTCCTCAAGGCGTAACATCTGTGTATCGGGTTCAAAAAAAAGTAAATGGAGAATTCGTGCCTGCACGTACCCTGTTTATTACCTTTGATCGGGTAGATCTCCCACAAAGGATAATGGCAGGGTATGAATCCATTGAGGTAAGACCGTATATACCGAACCCGCTCAGATGTTATAAATGTCAGCGCTTTGGCCACACCAGTGAATTCTGCAACGGCGAGTCTACCTGTGTGAACTGTGGCAAAAGCTCGCATGACGGAGAATGCACGTCAGCTCCAACGTGTGTTAACTGTAACGGTGAACATCCATCAAGTTCCCGTAGTTGTCCCCGTTTTGCAGAGGAAAAGACGGTCCAGGAGATACGGGTCAAAGAGAGGGTGTCCTTCTTGGAAGCCCGGAAACTCTTGCGAATCCGCCAACCCTCTGTCCCGAAGTATGGTACCTATAGCTCAGTTGTAGCTAAATCGGTACAAAGTCGGGTAATCGCAACTCAAACCTGCGATATAAACGGGGTCACGATTGCAGAAAAGATTCTCACAGCCAGCTCACTTCCTAGGCCTTCGACTTCAACATCTAAGTCAGTAGTAACATCTGAAACTGTAAAAAGCGCTAAAATTAAATCGCCGCCAAAGCAATCGACCTCGACCAACAAGTCTCGCAAGCTAATAATATATAAAGAACCAGATAGAAAGTTTAGGAACACCTATGAGAGAACTGACTTCCTCAAACAAAGTGTAAAGCCTATTCCCAGAGCCACAAAGGGAAACAAGAGTCCACGGAGGTCCTCTACTGAGGATTCGACTGGGAAGGACTCAGGTCGGCGACTATCATCTTCGCCGGTCTCAATTTCCAATCGGTTCCAGGTACTCGAACCGAAATTTTCAATTGGAAAGGGGTCCTCCCAAGTGGAGGAGATGGAGAGGATTCGACTGGGAAGGACTCAGGTCGGCGACTATCATCTTCGCCGGTCTCAATTTCCAATCGGTTCCAGGTACTCGAACCGAAATTTTCAATTGGAAAGGGGTCCTCCCAAGTGGAGGAGATGGAGGAAGGTGATACTGCTCTCACTGCCAGAAGGACAGTGACAAAGAGGCAGGATCATCCTCCAGTAGAAGGTGTCTTCCCCACACCTAAAAAGAATAAACTCAACCGACCTCCGCAGCCTTCAAAATAGAAACAACCACAATGTACAACTTATCCCATTATAAAGAACATGCCTATTCCACAATGGAACTTACGTGGAATAAGAACACATCGACCTGAGCTTGAACTGCTGCTTAACCAGAACGATCCTTTGGTCGTATGTTTGCAAGAGACTAAGCTCCGTCCACAAGATAGCTTCAAAATCAAACGGTACACCGCAGCAAGGTGTGATCTATCATCGGAAGAGGGTGTACCTGCGCACGGAGGCACTATGATGCTCATCAGAGATGATATATTCGCGCAATCTGTACCATTACAGTCCGTCATCCAGTCAGTAGCTGTAAGGATTAAACTGTCACATACCAGATTCACCATTTGTAATATATACCTTCCTCCGAGTTACGACCTCTCGCTCACTGATTTAGGGGATCTAATTTCTCAATTACCAACACCGTTTCTATCGGTAGGTGGTGTAAATCCACTTTAAGGCTCACCTCGGGCTTGTGCCAGAGGTAAGTTAATTGCTGATTTCTTGAATAATTCTAACCTAATTCTCCTGAACACTGGAGAACCTACATTTCTTTCTGATGCTTTCAACAATTTTTCACACTTGGACTTAGCAGTTTGTTCACCAATATTAGCATCTTCTTTCAGTGGAATATCATCTCTGATCTACATTCTAGTGACCACTTTCCATGTCTTATCAGTCTCTTGCCACAAGATACGTGTTCCACACGTTTACCTAGATGGCGTATAGATCAAGCCAATTGAAACCTTTACTCCCGGTTGTTTGTCTTTTATCACAACGAGCACGACTCTGTGAATGTCTTAGTGGAGCACCTCACAAAACATATTCTTGATGCTGCCGAGCAGTCTAGTCCACGGTCGACGACTCAAATCAGTCCACGATTTCTGGTACCTTGGTGGACTGATGAATGCCGGAATGTCATTCGTGCTCGCAGGCGTGCTCTCAGGATTTTCCAACGTCGCCCAACACTGGATAACCTGATTGAGTACAAAAAGATGCGTGCCAAATCTAGGCAGGTTGTTAAGGATAGCAAAAAGATATCATGGAGCAAGTTTGTAGCGTCATTCAATCGACATACACCTTCCTCTATCAGATAGGATAAGTTAAGGCGCGTGGACGGAAAAATGACTCATACGCCAATCGCCGGTCTTAAAACAGCTGTAGGAGATGTTGTTGATAAGTTTGACGTGGCCAACACTTTTGGGTGTGCTTTCGCTCAAGTGTCTAGCTCAGAGAATTATTCGCCTGATTTTCTTTCCGTTAAGGCTCAGGTGGAATCGCAAGTTTTCAAATTTCGTTCTAAAAATCTTGAAGATTACAATCGACTCTTCACCATGAGGGAGCTAGACCATGCACTATCATCCTCGCGAAACTCTGCACCAGGTCCTGATGGAATACACGTCCAAATATTGCAACATCTCTCTCCTGAAGGTAAGGCCTCTCTACTCGAGGTCTATAATCGTGTTTGGGTTGCCGCCACTTTTCCAGAAAAGGGGCGAGAGGCCACCATCGTACCTATTTTGAAAGCTGGAAAGGACCGTTTTCTTCCATCCAGCTACCGTCCAATTTCCCTCACCAGTTGCGTTTGCAAGGTGATGGAACGCATAATCAATGGACGGTTGATATGGTGGCTGGAAACTCATAATCTACTGACCAACACCCAGTGCGGTTTTCGACGACGTTCAGCAGCTGACCATCTTGTCTCGATTTCGACCCAGATAATGAATGAATTCATGAGGAACTGTCAAACCCTTGGGGTGTTCTTTGACCTCGAAAAGGCTTGTGATACGTGTTGGTGGGCAGGAATAATACGTTCCCTATACAACTGGAACATACGTTATTCATTCAGGAGTTTATGAGGCACCGCGTTTTCCGAGTAAGGGTCAGCTCGGTTTTATCAAATATTTATTTTCAAGAGAACGGAGTGTCACAGGGATCGGTACTAAGTGTCACGCTGTTTGCTATAACAATTAATTCTATCTCCAAATGTATACTCCCAGGAGTATCGTCCTGCTTATTCGTAGACGACTTTGCCATCTATTGTACTTCTCAGCGCACACCTTTTTTGGAGCGCCGTCTGCAGCGGTGTTTAGACAACCTCTCAGATTGGAGCTCTAAAAATGGCTTTCGCTTCTCTGCTGAGAAATCCTTCTGCGTGAACTTCTGGCGCCGCAGGAGGCGATTACCACCTTCGCTGCGGCTTGACACAGTTTTACTACCATTCGCGGATGACACGAGATTCCTTGGGTTGATATTCGATAGAAAACTGTGTCGGTTACCACATATAGCACAGCTGAAAGCGCGCTGTAACCGTTCTCTGAATATTCTACGGATACTAAGTGGCAAACCTTAGGGAGCGGATCGGACAGTCTTGCTGCGACTTTATCGCTCACTGATCCGAGCCAAGTTAAATTTTGGAAGCATAGTTTATTCTTCGGCAAGACCATTTGTGCTTAGAAGATTAGACACTGTCCATAATCAGGGTATACGTCTGGCTGTTGGAGCTTTTCCAAACAGTTCAGTAGTCAGCCTTTATGCTGAATCGGCGGAACCCCCTCTGCAGTGTAAACGAGATATTCTATTAAGAAATTATGGCTGTGGGCTAAAGTGCATGCCTACGCATCCAACGTTCACTCCTTTTTTAACACCGAGCAGGACGAACGTTATAGAAATATCTCAATTGGTCCACGGCCCCCAGGTGTTCGCTTTCGAATGCTTCTTGATAAGCACGATATCATAATGCCTAGAATGTTTCTCAAGGAAGAAAGGGTACACCCACCTTGGTTACTTACAACATCCCACGTAAACCTCGGGATGACGGCATACCGAAAGTCTATAATGCCTTTTTCTAGTATCCGTAGATGTTTTTTTTAGAATTTTTGTCAAACTACAATGACCGAACTTGTATATATACTAACGGAAGTAAGTGTACCGTTGGTGTTGGGTGCGCCTTTGTTTATGATACCGAACAATATACATTCGGTTTTCATAGTGGCACATCTATTTATAGTGCAGAGCTATACGCAATATATCGAGCCATTCTGCACGTTGGCCGTCAAAATTTAAGTGACTGCCTTATATTCAGCGATTCCCTGAGTGCACTTCAGAGCCTTGGTGATCTCTACAACTATCATCCTATCGTGCAGCGTATCCAGGATGCCCTCCACGTTTTATATACTTCCGGGATTAATTTGGAGTGTGCATGGATTCCTAGTCTTGCCGGGGAATGAACTGGCAGATTTTGCATCAAAGACGGCAACCACCGAGCCCAGTAGAAAAATTTTTTGTATAACATCAGAAGACTTTAAGCTTGTTGTGCGCAGGGCGATACTTACGTGCTGCCACGATGAGTGGTCAGGTCTCCGCGGAAACAAGCTTAGAGTAGTGAAAGACCTTCCAACAAATTGGGTAACTTCCTCTCGTCATTCTCGACGGGAGGAAGTAGTTTTGGCTCATTTGCGTATTGGCCACTGCAATTTTACACATAGTTTTCTTTTAAAGAGTGAATCTGCTCCATTGTGTCCGCTTTGTGGAGAAGATTTGTCTGTCCGTTATGTGTTGCTAGATTGTGTTAATCTAGCACAATCTCGGGAATCACTGCAACTTCCGTTCAGCCTTGCAGAAGTCCTGGCGGACGATAGTCGAGCGGTAGCTAAGATTTTTGAATTTTTATCGAAGATACCCTTCAAATTTCGGATTTAGTTGTTTTTATCCATGTTTTTGTATTACTTTTTTTTTTCTCTCTGTCTCTCTAATGATAAACTTTTTACCTTCATTTTTAGACTAATCTTTCGTTCTTATTAATAATATTTCTTATTGGGCTTTATCTCTGGCTTTTGCCATGGTTTGTTTAATAAGAGCGCTGATGACCTTGCAGTTGAGCGCCCATAAACACTAACCACCATCATCGTCAATCTCGACGGGAGGACGTAATTTCAGCTCGTTTGCGTATTGGCCACTGCAATTTTACACATAGTTTCATACTTAAGAGTGAATGTGCTCCTGTGTGTCCGCTATGTGTTGCTAGAGTATGTTAATCTAGCACATATTCGGGAATCACTGCAACTGCCGGTCAGACTTGCAGAAGTCCTGGCGGACGCTAATCGAGCGGTAGCGAAGATGATAACTTTTAAATTACGGATTTAGTTTTTTTTTTTTTTTCATGCTTTCCATCAGTGTGGGAATATTTTTCTGAAATCAACTATCTGTGGCTTTTGCCGTGATTACTTTTATACATTGAATTTTAGATTTAACTTTCGTTTTTATTTATAATACTTTTATTGAGCTTTATCTCTGGTTTTTGCCGTGATTAGTTTGATGTCCTTGTAGTTGAGTGCCCCTAAGCACTAACCATCATCATCATCATCATCATCTCATGCTCAGTAATTTTACTGCATAAGTAAAAGAACTCCTAAATGAAAAAATTCTAACACACCAGCAGTACTGATGACTGACAATTGACTGTGTCATTAAAAAGTTGTTTTTTTTTTTTTTTTATAACCAATCCCTTATGAGGGATATTACCTTTCAACCTGCAATGGGGCATAACAGAAAGACAAAAGTGAACCATAAATGATTTTACTGCCTGAAGTCAACTATAATCACAGTTATTTTTCCATATAGTCGCCTTGAAGATTAAGACATTTGTTATCTGTATAAAAATCTGATGTGTTCCATTCACATGACTTTCTCTACATCACTGTAACAACATTTTGTTAAAAAGCTTATTCTTCTATTTACTCTGCTAATAGAGATAAACATTAGCAGAAATGCTTTCAAGTAGAAGGGAAATAATGGAATACACTACGCTAAAATGATAGTTAAATCTTTTAAAAGCTGGTTGCCATGTGGATGATATCCAGTTCTTTGCATTGTCAGGAGCTGACAAATTCCTGTATGTCTAAAGTTTATGTATTTTAAAACTATAACCAATAACAAGGAATATCTCAAGAATGGTCAACTCCACAAAAAACATGTCTATCACATAAATTGTGTGTTTCCACAAGATACATATTTCATGTAGTAAGTTTTTGTCTATCTCTTATGGTTTACTAGTTATGCAAAACCCAGCAAAATTCATCTGCAATAAAGAGGCACTTAGAGGCCAATCCCAGAAAATTCAAGATATACATTTAGTTTCTGTGTAAATATCTTTCATATTTGATATTTTTATCAAAACCCTTACAGCCATTTTCAAGAACAATTTTTGAAATTTTTTCCATGTAAAGGGTTGTTTGGAATAAGGGGATTTTCCTCAAAAATCTTCATGTTACATCCTTGGAAGATACTCAACTTATATACCAAGTTTGGTCTTTTACTCACTTTTCGTTTTTGAGTTTTCTCTCCGTCCCTCTCTCCCACGCATGCCTGCCCGCACACACACACCCACACCCATCCACGCGCGCACACACACATGCTTTTTTTTTATACAGGGGACCCTAAAACATCCATTTCCAATGAAATCTCGGGATCAAATTTTTGGGTGGATTGCAATACCTTCTCTATTCACTAATAGGTGTAGAGATAGTAAAAAAATCTTTTGAGTACCCTCTTCATAGAAGGTTACTTCAGCAAATGCAGGTAGCACCCTGGCTCCATAAACTTTACAAGCAAAATACCTTTCTGATCCCAGAAAACAGTAGCCATGGTTGTTTGAACATTTCAGGCTGCATGTGCGTGGGTGGGTGCATGCGTGTGTGTGTAGAGAGAGCATGCGCGCAACCATTGTTTGAATTGTTCTTTTGATTCTGGATTGTCATAAACAATCCATGTTTCATCCCCTGTCACAATGGAGTTCAAAAACTTTTCCCCATCAGCAGCATAATGAGTGAGGAAGGATAAGGCTTATGCCATCGCCAAGCTTTGTGGTCCTCAGACAGTTTTCTAGGAACCCAACGTGTTCAAAATTTTTTACATTCTAGTTGTTCTGTAACAATTGTGTACAGAGCTGACTTTGAAATGTTCAGAAAATCTGCTAACAACTAACTGATGGTAACCTCAATCTCTCTCAAACCACTTGATCAATTCACTGAACAAGGTCTCTCTCATGCATGAATGCATACATGTACACACACACCCCAAAGCAAAGAATAGTCATAAAAATACTTTTAAAAAGCTACAGTATTTAAAATATTGTTTTACCACTAAAAGATATTTTATGTTATACAAAGCAATTAGAAGTAAACACATACAAAATTAAATAATACAGGATATTTCGGTCCAAAAGTTAATGTTTGTTGAATTTTTCTTTCTTAACATTTGAATGATGCTGGAAAACATTTATTCACATAATTTACAATCGGATAATTTTTAGAGCATTACTTCTGAAAATCCCTTTATTTTGTGACCATCAGAAATTATTTCCCCCAGAAATTTTAAGTTTCTTGACTTTCCAGGTCTGTGTGAACCATGTACAATGAAAACAGTGTATAAAATGTACTCCTTTAGCCTGTAAAAGGCTTTCAGAGAATCTACATGAGAATGACTTATACAGTTAAAACTTAAAATCTTTTTATTTCTTGCAGGATGATCTTTCCAGTATATTGTGAACATCTATCTGTACCAAAATCAATTCTGAATGCAACATGCTCTCCCACCCAAAGACATCCTTGTCTAGAGATTCTTAAATCCACACCAGAGCTTCTGAAACATGTCCTTATTAATAAAATGTAAGACGTAAAAGTTTCACTATCGACTCATATAATACTTTATATAAGAATTGTTATAACATTAAAATAAAAATGAGTTAAGCAAAGAAATCAATTGAAATTAAATGAGAATGGAATGAAATTCATGGAGCTCAACTCACTAACATACTGTAATGAGAGCAAAGAGGTATTTTAAAAGATGTGCATCATATGCATTGAGATAGTAAATTTAGAGATGAAAATTAAATAGATCTCTCCATTTATGGGAATTCTTTAATTTTTGGTTCTCAGCATCCTATTCTATTATAACTTGGCCCTTGAGACAGATCAGCGAGTCACGACATAGCACCAACATCTGTTATGGTCACACCCCATTAATAAGAGGAATTTAAAACACTGGAGCATGATAATCAATTTAAAAACTTTGTCCGACCTATAACAACACCATTTTGCTCCATTTACTTTTCAACTTTCTGAAACATATTTCATCCTCATTTCATTGGCTTGTTGGCCAATTAGCTTTTTTCCAATGTCTTCCCAATTCGTTTGGTGTCTGGTCTGCATTCTTATTTGTGAATTGTATGATGCCATCTAACATCAGTATTTCAAAATTCATGAATCTGGTGAATCCTTAATATAAATATTTATTAATATTGTTAATTCCCAATGATTTTTGGCTGATTTTTAAAGTTTTATTTCTTTACTAATGATGTGATTAGATAACCAAAAATCTGATGTGTTTCATTCACATGACTTTCTCTGCATCTCTGCAACAAATTATTGCTCAAAAGCCTTTGCTTCTATTTACTTCATGCAAATCAAGAAAAATTTAGCAGAAATAGTCTTATTACTTGCTTCCTTGTAAGTAGAAGCAAAATAAGAGAGTACCATAGGTTACGCTGATAGTCAAAAGCTGGTTGCTATATAACTGAAGTTCCTTTGTTTGTATCGACAGCAGTTGACAAATTCCTGTATGAGAAAAAATAAGTCCTGTATTAAGTTTTTTAAAGCTGACACCAAAAACAAGGAATACGTAAAAATGATCAACTCCACGAAAAAAATGTACCTAACTTAAATTGTGTGTTTTAACGTGCTCTAAGCTTTTTGTATGGTAAGACTTTATCCATGTCTTACAGTTTAACAGTTGTGCAAAATTCCATAAAATTCATCCAGAATAAAGTAAACTTCAGAGACTATTCCCAGAAAATTCAAGATATACATTTAATTTGTCAGGTAAATATCTTTAATATACAATATTTTAATCAAAATCGTTAGAGCCATTTTTGAGAAAATAAAAATTTTCGAAAAAAGTTTCATGTAAAGGGTAGTTTGGGGTGGAGGGATTTTTCTCGAAATCTTTGTGTCACATCCCTGGAAGATACTAAATTTAAATACCAAGTTTGGTATTTTATCTACTTTTCGTTTTTTAGTTGTGTTCTCTCTCACACGCATGCACGCGCGCACACACACACACACACATACACACCTTTTTCTGAAAATGCTTTTTTTGGATACAGGGGACACTAAAACATATATTTCCGATGAAATCTCGGTATCAAATTTTTGAGTGTGGTGCAATACCTTTCCTATACATACACTATGTACACAGTATGTGTAGAGAAAGTAAAAATGATAGGCTATGGCAGATTTTTCTGTTTATTTAAATTTGCTACTTTTCAGATAGTTCCTTTAATCTTGTTTGCAAATTCCATTTTGTTTTCCCATTGTATACTTTATAGAAATTATCACATTGAATGGAAAAAAAAAAAAAAAAAAAAAAAAAAAGGCGTGTTATTTATGGACGTTCTTTAACTGATGTGGTTCTCAGCATCCCATTCTAAATTGGGTGTGAAAGAATGCTTAATTTTGCTCAGAGGCCTCTCTATCAGGCTTGAGGTACTTTTACATGCCGTAAATCTACGACAAGAAACCAACGGCTTTACTTCCCTTCCAAAGGAAGCCATGCTAAGGATATTTACGCCCCAAAAAATCCATCGTCCTCCGCCGGGTTTGAACCTGCAACCTTGGGTATATGAAGTTAGCATGATAACCACTACACCATGGAAGGCGCCACATTGAATGCAATGTATAGTCTTAACTTATAGATAATTAAATAAATTTCTTACAATATACTTGTTTTAGGGAGCTAATTTAATATTGTAATCCTTAAAAAATCTTACTGAATTTGTTCAACTTTTAAATAATAACTACACTATATTAATAGCATAGTTTTAACCTTTACCTTGAGGCATTTAATACCATAATGCTACCTTGCATCGCTGTTTAAAATTCCACATCATGCTTACAACTATTTAGAGAATAAGATACAAAAGCAGAGATTTAGTACTAAGGCTCAAATTAGAGCACGTTCGAAGGGATTTTGGTCATGCTCTAAGAGCACTGAGTTACTAACCTAATTTGGTAACAATTTCTCTACAATATTTCATCTATATTCAGAGTATTTTAGTACATTTTACATATTTAGTACATTTAATGAAATGTATTTATTGTAGAAATGATATGTTTAGAGAAAGAGTAATGTGGACTTTGGAAGAAGGAAAAAAAAAAAAGACACAATAAGTCAACAAATATTTGTTATATTCTATAATTTTGGGTGCTAGATTCATATGTGAATTTAAAGTAAAAATGATGTTCTTTTTCTACTTTCCTTGGTGCTACTATTATCTTAAAAAGAACATTGAATACTGTTGTAGCAAAATAAGTGGAAACAAGAAGAGACTAAAAAGAAAATTGCTCATCTAATACATCGGAGAAAGTTTAATTACAGGCAAAGTTGTGAAAAAAAATACTTCTAATACAGAAAATATGCCTCCAATAAATATTGCCAATTATAATGGTTGTAATATTACAATAACTATCATTAGGGAAGAAGTTTGTTATTGTTTCATTTGTATAAACCCCTTTAAATTCAATGGGCATATCAGGGCCTTTGACTTGTGAAACAACTCATATTACGATAGCTTTAGAACATTAGGTTCATCATTTTTATATCAACAAACACATGCTTATTCATACTTGCAGACTTTGTGGCAGATGGGGAATAATTCTGGTTAAAGAAAAATTCCCCACCCCAGCCGGGAATCGATCCCAGGACCTCCGGGTGAGAAGTTACCTCGCTGACCACTCAACCATGGAGACAGTCTAAAAAGTTTTTGTATTTATACATTCTTATCAAGAAAAATAATATACAGATGATCATTAAAGTGTATTTTATGTTTTGTTGAACCTGTATTTTATGTTTTGATAGTGTCAGTTGGGCTTTCTTATTGATGCCTAGTAACTATGAACTAAAGCATCATGATTTTTATATTAGCAGATAAAATTAATTTTGATAGCCGGTGATGTGGGACAAGCAACTGCTAATGTATGTACTTACGTGCGTGTGCGTGCGCGTGGGGGGTGTGTGTGTGTGTGTGTGTGTGTGTGTGTTTGTGTTAGAGAGGGTTCCTAGATAAACAGTTTGGGATAGGATTGTCCCTTTAGCCAAATTTCAAAGTTATGGTATGTCTTCTAGATAGCACATCAGTGGCTTTAAATTAAAAGAATATGGACATATGAGTACCATTTACATTCGGAATGTTTCATTTCTATGCCGGTAGTCAAAAGAATCAGTGGTGGTGCACCATCAATGGAAAATTTAAAATTATTGGATTTGTAACTTTAGCAAAATTACCTGTTTTTTGAAGGTGTGCACACCACTGTTAACAATTCAGTAGATTTTAGATGATATGTACTTAGCTAGACCGCTCTGCTATTACATAATGGTGGGTGAGTCACCATAGCGCTGGTCTCGAGTCCAAAGATCACACTGCTCTCTGAAGTTTCAGTATTTTAGTTTTTTTAATGTTCTTATTTTTCTCAGAGGTACACAATTTAAGCAGCACTAATATAGCTTAGTTTACATTGCTGAACCTAAGATAATAAACTCTCCAGCACAATTTACTTTCAAAAGACTCTGAATGATATTTACGTAGCATTCAATATTAAATGCAGTAATTGTCAAGGAACCTGCATAGATTAAATTCAACAGAACAATTAGGTTTGTTGAAAACATTTATGTAATATGTGCTTTGAAGCGTAGAAACTGAACTATGATTTTAGTGCTGCAACAAAACAAAAAAAATCTAGGTTACTGCTAGGATTCGAACAGCAGTATTAGGTTTTATCTGTATGTAGGTATTATGCCATTTTAACCACTTGAGCTACTGTGATCTTAGAGTCTGTGTTTCTGAAAATCTTGTCTAATGCCTACACATGACTAATGGGAGAACTGATTTGCTAAACATTAGATTAACATCGTAAAAGTATACACATTGTAAAGATATAAATTGCTTCAAAGAGATGTAAAACTAAGTTCTTACAGACTAAGTTCTAAGCTGTGAATTTCTGAGCTTTGCTTTTTGGTGTCATGTGATGCCATTGTATATGTTTAAGAGCCTAGCTTACCAGATGTGCATTGAATCAGATGAACAACTACTGACTCAAACTTTAGCTACTTGTGAGGAGGTTCACAACACTCCTGGAATTTTTGACAGGGTCAATGTTCATTTCTTCATAGGTGATCTCTGGAGGGATGTTGCAGGTTGTCAAATCGAACAGTTCCAGTAGCGACTTGATTTAATTTTTGCTTTGGATATTGTATGAGTTCTCAAAGTCTCTTTCTATTTGCCTTTAATGCAGAACAAGCGCATTTAAAGGTAGAATGCACCTTCCTGACTAGTACATGGTTATTAATTAGTTTTATGGTAGTGTGTGATACATAGATGATAGATATAATACATAGTTATTAATTAGTTTTAATACAGAGATAGTTGTTCATTTTTGTTTCATTAGAAGTTCATTCAACACAATGATAATAGTGTTTCGTAAATTGCAATGTGTACGTACATAACATATCACTGTATGATATTCTGTATTTTAGAAACTTCTTCGAGGGGTACAGAGAAATGTACCATTCAGGTAGGTTGTTACTGAAATGTTCTCCGTTGCACCTACATGCTAATCATGCATTACATTTACTTTATTTGCCAGTATGATAAAATCATATTGTGTAATGCAGCAAAATATAAACAGCTCATTACAAAATGCAAAGGTGACAACATAAAAATAAAGGTACATATGGAGGCTTGAATCTTCAATGCCCTATTAAACCTACCAATATTAATACCAATTATTCTTTTACTATTTACTACTAATGATTATTTATCATATTTACAGATTCTAAATCTGTTACACTTACTTCTGCCAAAATAATTAAATTAATAAAATTCAATATTAATAAAATTATTTCAAATATCTGATCCTCTTGTACTAAGATATTCAATAAAATTAAAGATAGAAACCAACATCTTAACCCAATTCCTACATGTTAATCATAATGCTAAATAATGTCACTACTCCTACGCTTTTCAAAATCAGGGTGCACATCATGGTCCACTGCAGTTTGGTCAATGGTGTGTTAACCCTTAAACAGATTTTATGCTGCAGTAGGGCATTTAGAACCCATAGTCCATAGGTTCTCTATCTCATATTATTTATTTTGGACCTCTCTACAATCCTACCAATTTGTATGGTTGAATTCTGGGACACCCTATATATGTTGATGCAACTTTTTGTGGACTGGTCCTGTAGAGCATTAGGTGGAGCATTGTCTGGTGTGGACTGTGTGTCTAAGTTTCATTCTAGCTTTTTTTTCTTCTTCTTTTGCTATTACCCTCTTCATTTGGAGGACTTACATTAAGCCAGCACCTTGGGTCAGATAGCTGCTGAGAAGCAGAGGGACTCTGAATCAGAAAGGTGGCCAGAGTACATGAGCCCAAAGCCTGCATGAGAGTAAGAAAGAAGATGACATGAAATGGATGAAAGGAAAGGAGATTATGGAGTAGGTTTTGCAGTGAATGGCAGGAGAAAGCAGAGAAAACCCATCCAAACACTGCCTCGTCCACCACAAATCCCACATGCATTCCTCTGGGATCAAACCCAGACCACGTAAGTCTAACCACTCAGCCATGGTGCCACCTTTCACTCTGGCTTAGTTACTGAAGCTTGTCTTTTACCAAGAAATTTCCCCTCTGCTCAGAGTTTCAATGCTTGAATTTGTTCTTCTGCCAGTTATTAGCATCCAGCTTGGATAAATGACCAGATTTCATTTCAGGATTGATTGGGCACCTGTGCCATTATCAGAATGCACAAAAAACAGAATATTATGGCAAGGCAATGCATTACAACTTCTCCAATATTATTTATATAATATCTGATATATTTACCTTTAAGGTTACATAGATACCCCATGTATCAGATTAAGTCCTGATTCTTCAGTAATTATTCTGATGTAGTAGTTCCTGTACATTTGTTCCAACTATGTGCCACTTTGCCTTCCTTGAATGTTATTAGCACCAATTGATGAAAATACTGAATATCTCAGAAAGATTAACTTTTTTCCACACCAATATATATAAAAATACTACTGAATTTCTCAAAAAGATCATTTTTTTTCTGTATCAATTGATAAAAATACTGAATTTCTCAGAAAGGTTAACCTTCTGTGCGAATATATGAAAAAAAAAAACAAAAAAAAAAACTTACTCTATCACCTGTTTCCCATTTAGCAGGCGTGTGCGTGTGTGTGTTAAAAAACTAAGTAACTGCCTTGGGGTAAAACAAGTTGACAGTATTTTACGCAGTTCTATTATTTTGTCTCCTCATTGCTTGGGCTGTCGTCTTTTTTAAGAGGAACAGCATATCCTTGACTTTTAAAACTTGAATTCCTCTTTTTTAATGCTATATTAATTTTCAGTAGGGTGAGTTACATTTTCTTAGATTTATGATCTCTGTTGAATTGTAACTATCTCCAGTTCTTCTCTATGACTATCCTGTTCTATGGGTGTGCAGATACTGCTGCATTGCATGTACTGACATCTAATGTCACTCCTTTCTTGGGTGATAAATTTTCTAAAGTGGAAAAAGGTCTTTTAATCGATTTCCCTTTTTAAACTCTCTGTTCTCATTCGCCTTTACGAACCAAGGTTTTCCCGCATGCCAATTGGGTATGAGTTGCGAAAGGACAGAATCTGATTTCAGCTTTTTTTTTGTTATTGGTAATTCTAAGGGTTCACCTTTTAGATCCCTTTCGTCATCTTTAGGCAGAAAATGAACACTACAGATCCTTGCAGTTCTAACATTTATATTGTCTTTGAGTTTGCAGCTTATTGTCCATTCTGTTTGCTTTCCCTCATCCCTAGGAGACGAATGAAATGGCACTTGCTTATTGTTCCTACCATTATTTTTGCAAGTTGATATGACACAATTGCTATGACTGCTCATTCTAATAAAAACAAGAAAACCACTTAGCACCACAAGTCAAAATGCTGTGAATGGCCTACCTAATTAATTCTATCTACCTTGATGTGTTTCCTACAAATCATAATTTAGATCAAAATCTTATATTGCCTCATGCTAAGCTGAATTATATACATGCACTATACCTGCATGATACATACTGAATAAGACATATGGCATTGTTTTGCAATCATAATCTACAACTAAGATGGTGAATAAAAATGTCCTGAATGATATTCCAGATACAATCGGTGATGGTTTCTTTGTGTAGGAAAATTCATTATTTTAATTCCAATTGCTGCATCTTGACCAGGAATACAAAATCAATTTCTTTTACACATTTCAACAGGATTAATTGATAGTTAGGGGTTAAATTTATACAAAGTGTCATGGCCAAGTGGTTAGACTGCTCTCCTCTCACCTAAGTAGCCTGGGTTCAATCCTGGGAGACTTCATGTGGGGCTTGTGATAGAAGAAGTGGGATCTGGGAGGATTTTCTCGTTTCCCCTGCCATTCATTCCATTAATTGTACCATAATCATTTTTCCAGTCATCCAATTCACCATATTTCATATCATCCACTTCCTCATTTTCATACCAGACTTTGGGCTGATCATCCATCCTCGTTTTCATCCAAAACCTCTGCTTTGGCTTGTACTTCCTGGGAGGAGGGGTGTAAGTTCTACATGTGAAGTTGGTAAACAGAGAAAGAAAGAAACTATTTACACAATGTTTAAAATGGATCCCTATACATAATCTACCCTTAACAGTTTTCTGGCTATAGCACTGGACAGAAGTAATATGACACCAGAGCAAAATACAAGCCGAAATGCACAGAGTATCGACAAAACTACCATCAATATTATTTCATTTTTTCACATACTTTTTATAATTTCCTTAGACAGATTTGCATTTTGCACATAATAAAAGATCATAGATGAATTTGAATCCCAAAGATGAATTGTTTATAAACCAAACTAGATTAACATTGTATTCGACAAAACAACCAAGATCACTAGAGGGCTAATCAATATCCCTCTAGATAATAGCAGATGCCTTTACAATGATGAAGGTAGGCTGTGGCTGGCCCAGTGGCTCAGTCAGTAAACCAGCTGCTTGCTGTGCAAGAAGTCTTGGGTGTGATTCGTGAGTGGGAAGTTTTCTCTAGCCAAAATTATTTCCTAACCTTCCTAGAGCCTGGAAGGTGAGTGTGATATCTAATGTATAAAATGTAAAGAAATAAAATCCAATGACAATTGTGCACGAGTTAACATACCAATAGGCAAATATCTTATAAAGGTAAAAGCTGCCAATATGACCACTGCAGTTAAAGGCAGGACATAAATGGAATAATAAACAAATAAGTAGGCTGTAATGGACGAGAATGTCATATAAGACATTAAAGGGTAAGGGTAAATGGGTGAATATCAGGTTTCCATAATGACGTGCAAGGAATTGGTGCAAAATCTTTAAGTTTCTAATTATTAGCTGAACTGCTGTGTCCAGCCCATCTAAATTTGAATGGAGAGGAATGCAATGAAAAGGCCTAAATTAGAGGTTTAGGAAAAGATGTGATTCCTTGGAAAGCCAAATCCCACAATTTCAAGACTTTTATGGCAAAATCCAGCTCTTCCCTTTGTGAAGCGCATAATTAATGAGGCAAACAATGTCACCTACTGGTGGAAATGAAAACTATCCAGAGGGGCTTCTGTCATTTTGTTTCATTTCTTTGAGAAACTAGTCTTTGGCCCCAAAATCAATACTCTAAAACATCAGCTAAGGTGTTTGGATCATAATATTAATGAATGGTTTAGATCAAATTGGTAATTGTGAGCTAAACTAAATGATTACCTATTTTAAAATTTGCACAAATGGTTCAATGGACTGCCGACTCGTTTATGCAGTATCAAGTTTCTGATTTGCTAGCCGAGCGGATAGCTGAGTTTTAGATGGACGTAGCTTTGTCGCCATTTCACATTTACGGCCTTTGGCCTCAAATGCTTCACCTCTCCCCTTCTGAAAAACCTGCCTCGGCTATGCCTTGCAGTTTAGGGCCCTCATTGGGCTGTGCTTGAGTACGCTGCAAAAGCACAATAGGTAAAACAGTTTACTCCAAGTACCACAAAGTTAAAAAGTTAACCTACACTTTACCTATTCACTATTCTGCAAGCCTCTTCCACATCTCCATTTTTTACCAGAACAGTACGAGCTATAAATCGTGCATGATGAAATCCCATAATGGAACGGATATATTCACAAAGACAGATACTACAGCAAGTATTAGTTTAATAAATATAATTATAATAAAGTATATTTTAGGCTACGATAAATATTAATTTTGGAAGTATACAAAATCAGCATTGCCAACCGCTGGCATGCAAAGTACCTAAATGGGTTTGAAATGGCAGAAATTCCTAGATATAAAGCAGAATCCACATTTACATCATTATTTGTTTACAAATAAGGTTTCACGTATTATTAATATTTTGGCTTATCCATCAATTTGATTAAATTATAATTTAATTTAATCAGTCGTTTGACATTCTTTATACCCGCTAACTACATAAACTAGTGAGTCATCAAGAACTTCTTCCGCACCTTGCTGCAGGCCAACGCTCGATAAAACGTTGGCATCCCAAGGTTTATCGCATTCGATTCCGACGGGATGTTATGATTATCGGCGGGATGTTGTGATTATCGCCGTTATCAGCGGCTGTGAACAATAGTTAAGGTCTAGATAGTTAAGGCCTCACAACACCACTGTGACGTCACGTACAAGAGGCGATAACTTGCTTAGCATTGACATGCACTCCGTTAATGATAAATACTGGTTTGTGTGCGCAAAACACATGAACAAATAATATTTTATTCATCTTAATATATAGAAGTCAGTGTATGCATGTACGTATTTGTATGTATGCTTATGTATTAATGTATGTGGGAGGCAGGTATCAGCAGAACAATGGATGTGGAACTGGTTGTTTATCGGGCGAGGGTAGGAATGTGGTGGGGCAGGCGACCGCGGAAAGCAGGTAGAGAGGCGACAGGAGCTACGGAAACTACGAAGAATTACTATTTTATGGCTTTTGTATTACTAGCCCTGCTTGTGATAGGAGTTGAAATAAATCCAGGACCCGTAGGAGATGAGATGTGGAAGCTGCAACAAAGCACTGAGGACCGGACTTCTTTGTATTTCATGCGCGAGACGGTACCATTTTGGCTGTCAAAAAAATTAAGAGAGAACAGAACATAGAAGAAAACTGGTCATGTAAGGACTGCAGAAGAGATGTGACCGTCACCGCAAATGATAAAAAATTGGAGCAGCTGCAGGAGGAACTACGAGACTTACGCGACAAGCTCAAAACTGCGGAAGACATTATTCGGAAGCTTAAAGAAGAAAACCGCTTACTGAGGGAGACAAGGGAAGATGGCCGAAAAAAGAGGAGAAACCATGTTTGATCATGGGCGACTCTATTGTTAGACATGCGTGAACTACAAATGCAAAGGTAGCTTGCTATCCTGGCATAAAGACTGACGGCCTACTGAGGGAAATTGAGAAGAAATGAGAGGAGGAAGAAAGCAACTACCGGACGATCGTATTACACGTTGAAAGTAATGACCTACGAAGGAGTTTTGACTATGTAATGGGAGACATGTATGATTTAGTTAAGAAGACAAAGGCACTATTTCCCTCAGCAAACATTGTCATCAGTGGAGTGTTGAGGTGACGCGATATAAACTGGAGGAAGGTAATGAAGGTAAACGACGCTTTTTGGAGGGTGGCTGAACGACTGGATGTGCAGTTTGTGGACTCAAATTCGTGGATTGACGACTGGGACTATGGACGGGATGGTGTTCACCTAAACAGAAGAGGAACTTCAAAGTTGGCAGCATTGTTCGCGAGGGTATCCGAGTGGGTGGGTGGCACCGGGCAGCACTGACAACGGCTTCGGGGAAGCAACGATGCTCAGGTAGGGGCACATTCCTGAAGGCTGTTACAGGTAAATTGCACGTAGTATCATAAACAAAACATTAGAATTTTGGAATTTAATGGAAATAAGTAACCCAAGTGTGATTATAGGGCTCAGTGTTGATATTAATGACGCGGAGATATTTAGATCAGATTACAGGGTGTTTAGGAGGGACAGGGAAGGAAGGGGAGGGGAATTTTTATTTGTACCAAGTTGGAGTTAAACAGTAAGATATTGTGGGTGGAAGAAGACGTAGAAATGATGGCCATTGAAATTATCGATCACGAAAACGAACGTTTCTTCGGAAACGGGAAAAAATGTTATTTTAGCAGGAGATCTAAATTTGCCAAATGTAAACTGAAATGGGCAGTTATTAGGAGGCGAAGCTCAATATGTTGTTAACCTTCTGGTTTGGGATCATGGGTTATCGCAGGTAGTCAAAACAGATACCCGGAAATCGGCTGTACTGGATGTGTTTCTATGCAGACCTGAGTCATTGTTTAGCGCATGTGAGGTTTTGCCAGGTATAAGTGACCACAGCTGTGTACAATTAGACATAAACTGGAAGGTGCGAAACCGGTTTGAAGGAGAGGAAATTATTAGTTTTAACTTCTGCAGAGCAGACGTAGATGGAATTCAGACTTTTCTCAAAAAGCAATTTTGCCTGTTTGTAAAATCTGCAACAAATGTAGATGGGATAGTTTCAAAATACTTATTTCGGAATCAATAAAGAAATACGTTCCATACAAAGTTATCAAACAAAACAATGATTCAGAATATTATACAAAATCCATCAGAATACTTAAACGAAAGTCTAGGCGCGCGTTTCATAAATGGAAGAAGTCAGATTGGCAGATATAAAGAATTAGCTAAACAATTGAAAGACGAAACGTTGCAAGCCCAGGAACGGTTCTTAGAACAAATTCTTAGCGGGACCAATAATAGTTGGGAATCTTTTTACAATTATGTAAGTAGACGCAGGGGAAATAAACTTGGCATACCAGAACCCAAGGAAAATGGATTTGCTATATTGAACGATAAGGAAAAAGCGAACGTATTAAATTCACATTTTGTGTATGTTTTTAACAAAGCTGATTATAATTATAAACTGGAAATTGAGGATAGTGGAAAATCCGTTTTTCAAATAATGGCGTCCAAATTGCGCAGAAGGATTAGAATGTTGCAAAATTGAAAGTCGAGGGGGCCTGATAATATACCAATCGAAAAAAATTGGAGGGGAATCCATTATTCCGTACCTAATGCTGTTATTTAATATGTCAATAAATAACTGTGCCTTACCGGGAAACTGGAAAACCGCGATTGTAGTTCCAGTGCATAAAGGGGGAGATAAAACAGAATTAAATAATTATCGGCCAGTCAGCCTAACTTCAGTAGTGCGCGAATTGATGGAACATTTAACTGTGGAATATATACGGGAGGAATTACAAAACAAAAAGTGGTTCAATAAAGCGCAACATGGGTTTAGACCTGGATACTCGTGTGAAAGCCAGATAACGTCATTATTTCAAGATTTAGCAGAGGAGGTGGATGCAGGGGGAAGAACAGATGCAGTGGTGATAGATTTTTCCAAAATATCTTATGATTTATTTATCCAGAAGCTAACTGCTACCGGAATTGATAAACGCGTAGTTCTATGGGTTAAAAATTTAGGAAGGAAGCTCGCAAAGGGTAAAAGTAGGCAAGGAGCTAACTAAGCTCGGGCGTACCCCAAGGCTCAGTACTAGGGCCGTTACTTTTTTTTTTTTTTTTTTTTTTTTTTTTTTTGTAAATGACATAACTGTTAATATAAAATGCCAGATAAGATTGTTTGCAGACGATTGTATTATTTACAATAAAAGCAGGCAGGCAAGACAGGCAGGCAAAGCAGGCAGGCAGTAAATGCACCGTTGGTGTTGGGTGTGTTTATGATACCGAACAATAAGCATTCGGACTTCACAGTGACACATCTATTTATAGTGCGGAGCTATATGCAATATATCGAGCCATTCTGCACGTTGGCCGTTGAAATTTTAGTGACTGCCTTATATTGAATGATTCCCTGAATGCACTTCAGAGCCTTGGTGTTCTCTACAACTATCATTCTATCGTGCAGCATATCCAGGATGCCCTCCACGCTTTATATACTTCCGGGGTTAATTTGGAGTGTGCGTGGATTCCTAGTCACATTGGCTTGCCGGGGAATGAACTGGCAGATTTTGCAGCAAAGACCGCAACCACCGAGCCCATTACAAAATTTTCTTGTATAACATCGGAAGACGTTTAAGCTTGTTGTGCGCAGGGCGGTACTTTCGTGCTGACACGAAGAGTGGTTAGTTCTCCGTGGAAACAAGCTTAGAGTAGTGAAGGACCTTCCAAGAAACTGGGTAACTTCCTCTCCTCATTCTCGACGGGAGGAAATAATTTTGGCTCGTTTGCGTATATGCCCCTGTAATTTTACACATAGTGTCCTTTTTAAGAGTGAATCTGCTCCATTGTGTCCATCACCCTCCGTGGTGTAATGGTTATCATGCTAGCTTCATAAGCCCAAAGTTGCGGGTTCAAACCCGGCGGAGGACGATGGATTTTTTCGGGTGTAAAAATCCTTAGCATGGTTTCCTTCGGAAGGGAAGTAAAGCCGTTGGTCCCTTGTGGTAGATTTAGTGCACGTAAAAGAACCTCAAGCCTGATAAGAGAGGCCTCTGAGCAAAATTAAGCGATCTTTCACGCCCAGTATAGAATGGGACGCTGAGAACCACAGCAGTTAAAGAGCGTCCATAAATAACACGACATTTCCATTTCCATTGTGGAAAACATTTGTTTGCCCGTCATGTGTTGCTAGATTGTGTTAATCTAGCACATATTCGGGAATCACTGCAACTGCCGGTCGGTCTTGCAGAAGTCCTGGCGGACGATAGTCGAGCGGTAGCTAAGATTTTTAAATTTTTATCCAAGATACCCTTCAAATTTCGGATTTAGTTGTTTTTATCCTTGTTTTTGTATTAGTTTTAATTTTTTTTCTTCTCTTCTCAAATCACGAATCTGTGGTTTTTTCTATGATTACCTTTTTACGTTAATCTTTAGATGAATCTTTCGTTCTTATTTATATTATTTCTTATTGAGCTTTACCTCTGGCTTTTGCCACGATTTGTTTAATAAGGGCGCTGATAACCTTGAAGTTGAGCGCCCATAAACACTATCCATCATCATCATCATCATCATCATAACAGAAGAATAATTATCGGATATATCGGATAGAATACCTAAAAGTCCACAGAAATCAATAAACAAATCGGCCCAACAATGTGATATTTCTTACGGTTCCGCATACAAAACAGTCAAAAAAGAACTAGGTTTATATCCATATAAGATATCAGTCGTCCACGAATCAAAAGCCACAGGTCACCGGAAAAGAGTTCAGTATTGCGAGTGGTTTCAGAGGTTTATTTTGCACCATGGAATTGACGTGTTAGGACATTTTGTTTACTGATGAAGCTTGGTTCCACTTATCAGGATGCGTAAATTCACAAATATGCTATAATGGTCTACTGAGAATTCTAACGCAATTCAGGAAACCCCTTTAAATTCAGAGAAAACTGGTGTATTTTGTGCGATCTCTCACTCTCTAATTATTAGGCCAATTTTTTTCCGTAACTCAATTAATTCAGATGTTTATTTCTCGGATATTCTTTTTCCATTTATTTCTCAGCCAAATGAAGATGAAGTGAACGGTGCATTTTTTCAACAAGATAACGACACTGCTCATACATCACATAAGTCCATGGGACTGTTAGTGAAAATTTTGGGGAAAGACTAATTTCTAAATGTCTGTGGGCTTCGCGGTCTCCTGATCTTACCCCTCCGGGTTATTTTCTTTGGGGAGCCGCTAAAGCTTTGGTCTATAAGGATAATCCAAAAACAATCGATGAACTGAAAATGGCAATAGAAGATTACATAACATCTGTAACAAAGCAGTGCTTGAAAATAAATTAAAACGAGTGAATTTGTGTTTTCAAGAAAATGGTAAACATTTTCAACAACCTCTTTAAACAGGTTAGTTGCATATTATTTTCCTACATTACCTTGCATGCATGAATATAGTGAACCTAGCAGTTTTCTTAACCTGGGAAACGTTTTCACCATAGTGTCGCCACCAGAATTCCTGACTCTAGGGGAATCTTGGTTATATGGGAGGTGCGGAGAGACTTCTCAATGAAAAAATGAAATGGCCTGTTATTTATGGACGCTCTTTAACTGCTTTGGTTCTCAGCGTCCCATTCTATATTGGGCGTGAAAGATCGCTTAATTTTGCTCTCAATGACCCGTTATGTTACAGGATATACATAATAGTTGCAGAGGGTATTGTATTCTACCCAAAATTTCTATGTCCAGATTTAAACGGAAATACATATTTTGAGGTTCCTGAGCTTCCCTAGACATATTTTTAGCAAAAGAGCCATACGCGCGCCGTCGCGTATTTGTGAACAATATAACTCAGAAATTGTGTACAGATACAGAATAATTATCTATTACACAAAATTCTACAACTCTTAAACTACCTTTCCACATAACTGCCGAAATTTTGCAGGTATTTGTCATAGCGTGGCACAAGTTTTTGTATACTTTCTTCATAGAAGTTTGCCGCCTGTGTCTTCAAAAAGTTGGAAACATTTTCTTTCAGCTCTTCGTCATTGTTGAAGTGTTGACCGCCAAGGAAAGACTTGAGATGTAAGAACAGATGAAAGTCGCTAGGAGCGAGGTCAGGGCTGTACGGGGGATGGTCAAACACGGCCCAGCCAAATCCCTGTAGGAGGTTTTTCGTCACATTTGCAGTGTGTGGTCGTGCGTTGTCGTGAAGAAAAACAACACCTTTTGACAGCAATCCTCGGCGCTTATTTGCGCAGCGCAATTTCTTAAGTGTCTCGCAATAAACATCTGCTTTGATTGTTTGACCACGCGGTAAGAAATCAATGAGTAAGATGCCTTTCCAGTCCCAGAACACTGTGCACATCATTTTTCGAGGTGTCAAGATTTGTTTCGGCTTAACCTTTGCTGGGGATGAAGTGTGCCTCCATTCCATTGATTGCCGCTTTCTTTCAGGGGTGTCGTAAGAAACCCAAGTCTCATCTTTTGTCACAAATTCTTCGCCGTCTTCATCATAACGAGTTAAAAACTGCAGTGCACTACCCATCCGTTTTGTTTCGTGTTGCTCAGTAAGAATCTTTGGTACCCAACGTGAGCAAAGTTTACGAAATTTCAGTTTTTCGGTAACAATTTCATGAATTAGTGATCGTGAGCTTTGGAAAAATTCCATAGTGAGAGCACTAATTGTAAACTTGCGGTTTTCCTGGATCTTGTCATCA
Source organism: Hymenopus coronatus (assembly GCA_030762935.1). Taxonomy (NCBI): domain Eukaryota; kingdom Metazoa; phylum Arthropoda; class Insecta; order Mantodea; family Hymenopodidae; genus Hymenopus; species Hymenopus coronatus. The sequence continues at coordinate 144,681,320 of CM060897.1, forward strand.
ATCGCGTGAACCAGTTCTTCTGTAACCAAAGATGGACGCCCACTTCGTTCTTCATCGTGCACTTCACTACGTCCTTCATTGAACTGTCGGACCCATCTTCTCACCATTGAATCACTCATCGCATTTTGTCCCTAAACTTCGCAATTTTGGCGACAAATTTCAATTGGTTTCACTTTCCTAGCATTCAGAAAACGAATCACAGATCTGATTTCACAAGCAGCGGGATTTTCAATCAACACCGACATTGTAAAGAAGCACAACAAAGCGTATGTGGCTGACAGCGATCTCAAAATGGCGCACGTTTCTTCTCCTTGATACAGAGCGTCTACCGCGCATGTGCGGAACTGCGATCGCAGCGTTGCAGCGGAGATAAATTGAAACGGAACTTACTTTCTGGACATACCTCGTACATATAGCAGAACAAAAAAGTAGATGAAAGCACCCTCACATTGTTTAACTATGCCCTTCAACAGGAATCATGGACGGAAATCTATGAAATAAATGGAGTAAATCACAAGCTCAGTTATTTACTGCAACATTTCAACTCTCACTTTGTAGCATTCTATCCAGTCAAATATAGTAAAATGCACAATCAGAAGGAAAATAACGCCTGAATTACAATAGGCATTAAAACTTCTTGCAAACGTAAGCGAAAATTATACCAAGAACTGAAACATAATAAGACCCCAAACCTAGAATATCACTACAAAAAGTACCTAACAATTGTAAAAGAAAAAATAAAAGATGTTAAAATATTGCCCTATAAAAAAGCGATATCCAATTCCGATAACAAAATCTAGCCGGAATATAATAAAAAGATAAGTAAGATCTCTTTAAGAAAGCTCCTCAATTGCACTGAATTCCGGTAATCAAAAAATGGATGATCCTCTAAAAGTCGCAGACATTTTCAACAATTTCTTTCTTTAATGTAACAGAGAAATTAAACATAAATTGTGGATGTAAACAATCAGCATTAAGTTTTTTGAAAAGTTCTTTTATAAACAGACTCCCTGAATTTAAAACAGATATGACTACCCCATCTGAAATAATAAATATGATAAAGTTGTTCAAGACCAAACATTACACTGGATATGATGAAATATCAAGCAAAATCTTAAAAGCGTGTTCTGAATTAATAAGCATTCCCCTTAGCTATTTATGTCACGAATCACCAAAGAGCGGAAAATTTCCTGACAAAATAATCTACTCTATTGTCAAACCACTTTTTGGAAAGGGTAAACGATATAATGTCTCAATTTATAGACCTTTTTCTCTGTCTTTTTTCAAAAGAATTAGAAAATAATGTTCACTAGGCTTTATAATAACATGGAAAAGAACAATTTACTTGCCAAATAACTGTTTGGACTTAGAAAAGAAATAGCGACAGATAAAGCAACCTAAAAGCTCACGCATAAGGTGTTAACAGCGTTAAATGAAAAGGAACATGTCGGTGGAGTCTTTTGTGACCCAGCGAAGGCTTTGGACTGTGTGAATCATGAGATTCTGAAGCAAAACTACATTTCTATGGCATAAAGAGTAACCTATTAGATTGGTTCATTTCATACCTAGAAAAGAGAAAACAAAGGGTCAAAATTAATAACTACAGTGGGTATCAAAGGAGTGCCTCAGAATGGAAACCAGTAAAACATGGTGCTCCCCAGGGATCGATCTTAGAGCCCCTTTTGTTCTTGGTTTACATAAATGTCCTCCTATTGTACATTAACAGTAGTGCAAGTGTTTATTTATTCGTAGATGACACTAGTGTTCTGTAAAAAGTAAATATTTCAATGACTGTGTAGTACAATTAAGCTATGTTATAAATTGTATGTCAAATTGGTTCAAAGTAAACAAACTCTCAGTAAACCTCGAAAAAACAAAATTAATTACATTTGTAACTACTAGTTCACCGCAAACACACATAGAAATGGGAATTAATGATGCATTGTTAGAACAGCTAAATGAAATCAAATTTCTTGACTTTCATGTAGATAAGCTTTTGGACTGGAAGTCACATATTAGCTACATCACACCTAAACTTAGCTCAGCATGTTATGCTCTCTGTGCACTGGTTAAGTTTCACTGAATTAATACACTTAAATTAGTGTATTTTTCCTACTTTAATTCCCATCATTAAGTATGGCATAATATTCTGGGGTAATTCAGTGGATAGTAAATGCATAATCCGGATACAGAAGGAAGCTACACAAATAATCTGTAATGTTTAAAGTAGAGAGTCTTGCAAAGAACTATTTCAAAATGAGTCATACTCGCCTTAACTTATGTTTATATATTATCCATTTTAAAATTCTATGCAGTTAATCGGCATAGTTTTATAACAAACATGGAAAGTTATAACATTAATAGTAGACAAAAGGGATAAATTCATTTTCCCAATGCTAATCTTTGTTGCTTTCAGAAAGGTGCATATTATGAAACAATCAATGCTCTCCCCAGTAATCTCAAAGAAAAAGATGGAAATTTCAGCCCTTTTAGCGCTTCTCTTAAGGAGTACCTCTGCAATAAATCATTTTACTTTGTAGACGAATAAGAGAGAAATCTGTATGATACTACCGTAATAATCATTGTATTTATAAGTATTATTATGTATTGCATTTTGTGCATATTAGTGTGTATGTGGTGTGTGTGTGGATCCTTTGATACTTTACACTCTAGTACAGAATTGTAAATGTGTGCATTTTTGCATAGTAAATTATATAACATATTTGTAAATATGTATTGTAATTTGTTAACATTTATGCACTTAGAGTACATGTAATAATCTATTTTAGTTTTATATAATTACTAATAACTAATATGTCGATAACTAGAAAACTATAATCTGGTATTACATCAGTGTTTATATGTGCATACAAAAAAGGAAGTACATATGCTTTTATGGAGTATATTAAGTATAGTGCAGTGGTGTATAGGTCTCAAAAGCAAATGGTGTGATTATATGTCTATTCTGCTGTTTTTGTAAACCAAGCTTTTAGCATTAGAGCTTTATAAATGTTTTTTTAATAGTATATAAACATATGTATGCATGTATATCCCTTGACAAGTTCTTTGTTCAGTTGCATGCCTGGTCTAAACGAACCTGCAGAATGCTTTCTAATCTAATACACCCAAAGTGTCACCGTGTATATATATATTTATATTAAACACGTATTATATACTTACAGTTTATTTTTATACTCAGATTCCACAAAGGAATAATTTTATATAATAAGATACCCCTTAGCCCTTTACTTTATACACTCTATGTGGGCGAAATTGTTTCGGAGGTGCCGGTCTCTTTACGGGTTCTCCAATATGCAGATGACATCATATTATACCACGTGATCTCGCCGCGTTCCCACGCGATGTTGCGCACGTTTGAATCCGATTGTCAACGCGTCCTTGACTTCCTCGCTACCCTGGGTCTATCCGTTAACCTCACAAAAACCCGCTTTCTTAAGTTTCAGCGTACGATGCGCCCTCCGAGGGTCTCCCTCCACCTCAATAATCTCGACCTGAATGCGGTCACAACTACTACATTTCTCGGTGTGTTGCTCCAACAAGACCTCCGTTTTACCGCACATTACAAATATCTTCTCTCGACGCTGCAATCTTTGTTTAAGGCAATGGCAGTGCGCCACTGGGGCACCGCCTCCTTGGTCTTATTCCGCCTTTTTCCCCCGTTGATATTTTTTCTTGCATAGAGTATGGACTTATCTTAGCACCCTTGCCTACGAAGGGCCTCCAGGCGAAATTTTCGTTTTTTTTTATCAGCTTTACAATATTATTTTTAATATCCCGAGCCGTCCCGCCTTAATCCTCACCCATCGTCAGTTTACTCTTGGCTGCCGCCTGATTGCCGATTTATTAACATCTTCGCGTAACATTCTCTTACCTAAACTGACCCGGCTGTTAGCGATTCTCCGTGATTCTCATCCGATTGACGCGGAAATCCCGCTACCGCTGGTCTGGTGTCTTGCATCGTTTCTTTCCATGATCACATTTACCGGACACCGGTCCGCCCAGTATACCTACTGGATTGGCCGTGGAATTCCCTGCCCCCCACAGTAACCATTGACACTACATCTTTTAACTGACGCTGACAGGACCTGGTGGGAATTTATATCACCGTACCTTGCATCCACCCCGTCTGTTTCGTTGCGGATACAGATGGCTCCAAAACGCCGGATGGAGTCAGTCCGGGTATTTACAGCTGGACCACGCGAACCCCTCGCACTTGGAGATTACACTCGTGTACATCTATATATTCTGCTGAAGCTATTGCCCTATAGCAAGCCCTTGTGACGCTCCAGTCCTCACCTCCACATCGGGCCCTTATCTTTACAGATTGTCTTAGCCTCCTTCTAGCCATTGGCCGTCCCTTTCAGAGGATCCGTCGACAAATTTATGAAATTCTTATACTTAACCTCTTTCACCGTTTATCGCGTTCCACAGAGCGTTTGGGTACCTAGCCATGTCGACGGTAATGATATTGTAGATGCCGCAGCTAGGACGGCGATTTCGACTGCGGATATTACACCCGATCTTTTAACACCTCCGTGTGACATTTCCTCTGACTTGTTACGGTTAGCCCGGGAAGCTTCCGGACGTCGACCGGAACTTCGCTCTCTACACTTGGTACCATAGATTACTAGAATGTCGACTCCGTGGTGGGAGTAAGGGGTCGGCGCTTTTTAAAACCTTTCGCACAGATGTTGTTAGAACATAGCGTCGATAACATAACCAACTTCTATATCGACCGAGCGTGCGATTCTGTACCCTCCCTTCCCTCGCGTATTCAACGCAGGAATTATCTACCGAAGTTCTTTCGAAGTCCCATCTCACGCACCAATGAATTGTTACCCAACATTTCCAAATAGCTGATTTAACATTTCTGTGTGAGAAATTGAAAAGTGAGGTAAATTATTCATTGTGCCCGAGATGTGACTTAGAAGTTCACGAGCTAATTCCTGAAAAGAAAATGATCAGCAAGAAGAAATCCACATTTAACTGAACTTTTTTCTGCTATGTACAACAAATTAGATTTTTTTTTAGATAATCAGATGAGAAGCACAGTATTTATATGAAATTGGGATTGTGCAGAAATACATCCTTTCATTGAGTATAATTAAAGTCCTTTTTGATATATGAGCACATCAATTATAATTTCACATTGAATTAATGCATTCTGTAAATGGAGGAAAACTGGAAGGGATGCCAACAAGGTTAAATGTAATGCAATTTTTTTGTACATAGCAAGTTAATAATAATATTGAAAAATTCCATTAAAAACTAGTGAAAAAAGCAGCATAGATGCACACACAAAAATTCTAAATGAAGATAGAATAACAACTATGTACAAAAAAACAGCGCTACCTGTTTGAAGAAGAAAACAAAAGTGTTATGTTAATGCTTGTATTAATAAATTAAGTTTTGAATAGCAGCAGCTGCATTTCAATGTGTACACATAAACGCTTTTTGCATAAGATTTACAGAAGTTCCTCAGAGAGGGACCTCAAATTTGAAATTCTCTCCTGTAGTATTAACGTTTTAGCAGCACTTTTAACGTGTGTACATGAGACAATGTCAGCAACTAGTGGCATAACTTTTATCAATCATACTATTTGTGCATTCTTGTAATGACTTTCACAAATACAGAAAAAGCAAATTATTACAATTAAAACAACATATACTGCACAATGAAAATAAGAAAGTAGTAAAATGCACCATTTGTTTAAAATCTACTTGTCTTTACAACACAAGGAATACTAGACTTTTCAGTTTCTGAGACCAAATATCTTCCATGGTAATCAACACTGACAAAGAAAACATGTAGTTTTAGAAACAAAATTTAAAACTCCAATGTATCTGTTTGTGTGACAAATTTCCATATGCTTGGTATTCTGTCTGTCAAGTGAAGCACCTTTTTGAGTACATATCCCAATTTATATTGGTAACAGTTTAAGCAATGCACTTATATGCTGCTTCAGCTCTTTGCTTAGCATATATTTTTCAGGCTGCAGGACTCGACAGAGTGTGTGCCATATAAGCAACTGAGGGAGCAATTACACTCTCAAAGTGAGAATACTGCACATTTCATTTATGCCAAGAGTGAGGGATTTGCAATTGCATTTAAGGATTTTCGACTGCAACAGTTTCATTTTAATGCACATAACTCACGTGGAACAAATTTTGGCATAAAATAAAGCTGATATGACTCTTATAGTCTGTAACATTACAAAACTGAAGATTATTTTCATTATTCAATAGGAATGGCAAACAATGAAAAGGAGTACAAACAAACCACACTAAAATATCAGTGCCCATATCTTCCCTTCATATATATTGTCTTAATATGAACTGGATCAAAGCAATTGCAAGTAAAACAGAAAAATGCCCATTCCACACAGTAATACAGGAGTTGAACATTAAGGTAATAACAATGAGTCACAAAAGCCTTGGCTATTGAAGCACTGAGCTGATATCATTGTAATAATTTATTTTCAATTGTGTTGGGAAGCCATATGCAACAATAGTTGTGTGTATAATTTGTGCAGTTTCATCTCAGAATACACATAAAAAGTGTGTTAAATTAATTAATCAAAGAATAATTTCTGCTCATAATATCAGGGCAAAAATGGAGTAGAAACTCCTCGATTATGAAAATGTTTAATTCCATACTACCAATTAATTTGTAACTATAATAGCTGTAAAGTAAAAGCAACAATTCCTTGTTGTATATTTATAAACAATTACTTAAAATTGTGCAGTATTTACAAACTTAAATCATACAGACGTTCGGCATAGGACAATTACTAATTTTACTGTGATATATTCATAGATATACCAAAGGATTCTTTAAGCAGTTTATTTCAGATTGTTATATTTATGTCATTGATGCACAAGTTTGACCTAGTTAGTGCAAATTTGGCATTTTGTTTGGCTATTTTGAAGATGGCTAAAAATTCTATGTATCCTGGACTTTTGTTTTTAAAAATTACAAGAATCAAGTTTATATATACGTATATATTAAGAAGGAAGTTGTCACACTCGACTTTTAGGTCGTACCTGCTGCTGACACTGTAATATTTAAAATGAAAATAACAATACACATAGTAATAAAAATAATACAAGGATATGCAAATCTAATATATCTAATATTATTAACTATTATGTGAGTTTACTAATACATGTATAAGTTTTCCATTTTCAGTTCCAAAAACCACATAATATTTTTGAAGTTCCTTATTCATGCATTCCTATTTGTGCCATATATGTTGTGTAATGATAAAAGCACAAAACAGGTAGAAATGGAATTTATGTATTTTCAGCAATATTTTTATGAGAATAAATCAAAGGCTGTCACATTCTTTATCATTGCTACAGAGGTATTTAGACATGATGAAGTTAAAAAAAAAAAAAATAAAATAAAAAGAAGTTACAAAACATGTTTCACTGCATGATAAAGCAAACTTTGTAACAAATCATTTCCAAGTAACTCACCCCAAGGTACTATTTAGCTAGCCAGATTGTTACAAAGCATTTGTCAAAGACTGATAAAGCAAACCTTGCAACAATTCATTTCCAAGCTACTCGCCCAAAAGTAATAATTAGTTTGCCACATTATTACAAACATAAAAACTCATATACTAGCAACTTGCCCAAAGGTAATAATTAGCTTGCCACATTATTACAATCAAAAATGCATATCCAAACAACTCATCCAAAAGTATTAATTAGTTTGTCACATTATTACAAACATAAAAATTCATATCCGAGCAACTCACCCAAAAGTATTAATTAGTTTGCCACATTATTACAAACATAAAAATTCATATCTGAGCAACTCGCCCAAAAGTATTAATTAGCTTGCCACATTATTACAAACATTTGTCACTGCATGATAAAGGAAAAAAAGTTGTAAAAATTCATAATCAAGTAACTCACCCTAAGGTATTAATTACATAACAAGATTATTATTGGGCAGACATGGTGCCTATGGCATGATACAGCTAAATTTATTTGCTGATTCTTATACTACATTAGAAACAACAAAGCAATGCTATTGAAATGAAAAAAAATTAAAAATAATTAATTCAAGTGAGTTTACCAACATTTCCACCACACTTAACGTATCTATACACCAATAGTATAGAAATCATTTTTCCCTTGGTTTCATTAATGTTATTTGCCAAAAGAAATTAAGGAAACAAATTAAGTGATCATACCTTAACAATTCACCTCACTTATTCTATATTAATGTTTTTCCAATGTAGATAATGCATGCTGAAGCAAACCAAACAACACAAAGTAGTCTTTCTGCATCATTGAGGTTTACAGATTGATACCCAAAATGTGTGCCAAATTAAAACAGCCCAGACTGATAGTTTTTAAGTGTGTTTAAAAGCAACCTCATATTATAAATTTACTGCATGTAAAAGAACTTCTCATGATGAAATTCTGTCACACAGGTAGTACTGGTATCCTGGCAATTGATAGCATTATTGACAAAAGGCTGTTTAAAAACATTATTTTTGTCAAATTCATTTAGGCTACCCTGAAACAATGACAGAAAACTATGACAATATATGTTTATATATTATTCATCAGCATTTCATAATATGATTTACATTGTTTAATGCAAGAAAAGTATTGTAAATGTAAATAATAGTGCGCATTGAATATAAATTTATACAAGCTTCTACGGAAATGCCAACACACATTTAATTACAAGATGGCTGAGGTAAACAATAAATTAGTCATAAGAGTCTGCAATGCAGTGTATGACTAGTGTAACTTAAATAACGAGTGTCAAGTATACACTGCAGGAAAAAGGGGCAAAGTTGGTGGTTATGGTTAAGATAAAAATATTGCTTCAAATCTGACATTGTTTCATTAAGAATTATACGTATAGTGTACACAATAGTTAATTTTGTAGTGAATTATTTTTCTGCGTGAGAGAATATGAAACAGTTATTAAAGTGCCTTTACACAAAGTTATTACAACGAAGCAGCAGCATTTTTCAGGCTAGGTAATGACTGATTCTTTATTCCTGTGTTGTTCTGTAAGCTTCTTAGCTTTCAGTATAATTCGGGAAACGAAACAAATTATTTCCCTTAATCCTCCCTGTAGCAGGACAACCTTAAAAGGCAATAGTTTCTTTCAGAAGACTTTGTGCATTTTACAGTTATGAAATTATGGCTACGTTAAATTTTTTCAAATTCAAAGCAGGTCAACAAGGTGGCCAACATTATACTGGGAAGCAGACTGCCAATATGGGCTATTGTTTCACAGTCCTGTTACGTAATGTGTGAATAAACAGAATTAATTCATACCTATGATTCATACTAAGTCCTATCTTTATAATTTTATTTCAGAATTTTCCTTTATTTAATCCACACTAAAATGTGTGTATATCAATGACAGTTGGTGCCACTAAACCATTTAATACTTCCGCTGAACTCTGGTAGAAAGAGACATCTATTGACAGCAGTACAAGATAATTTTGGTGTGCAGCGCTCGAAATGTCACCTTTCGCGACAAGTTTTTGCGGAACCTTGACTCGGCACCGGAATTTCCTTTTCCAGTTGACAGGTAAACTTATGTGTTACATCTAATTTATCTTGTACTGCTGTCAATAGATGTCTCTTACTACCAGGTTTCAGCGGAAGTATAAAATGATTTAGAGGTACCAATTGTCATTAATATAGATACATTTTAGTTATGACTAAATAAAGGAAAATGCTGAAATAAAATTATAAAGATAGGACTTAGTATCAACTAATTCCGTTTATTCACACATTACGTAACAGGACTGTGAAACAATAGCCCATATTGCCAGTCTGCTTCCTATTATAATGTTGGTGATCTTGATGACAGGCTTTGAATTTGAAAAAATTTAACATGGCGGTAATTTCATAACTGTAAAATGCACAAAGTCTTCTGAAAAAAACTATTGCCTTTTGAGGTTGTCCTGTTGCAGTGAGGATTAAGGGAATTAAATTGTTCTGTTTCCTGAACTGAAAGGTAAGAAGCCTACAGAACAACATAGGAATAAAGAATCAGTCATTACCTAACGTGAAAAATGCTGCCGCTTGGTTGTAATAACTTTCTGAAAAGTCACTTTAATAACTGTTTCATATTCTCTCACGCAGAAAAATAATTCACTACAAAATTGACTATTGTGTACACTATACATATAATTCTTAATGAAACAATGTCAGATTTGAAGCAATATTTTTATCTCAACCATAACCACCAACTTTGCCCCTTTTTTCCTGGAATGTATACTTGACACTCGTTATATAACTAACCACATACTGCATTGCAGACTCTTATGACTAATTTGTTTATCCCGCTATCTTGTTAAATGTGTGTTGGCATTTCAGTACAAGCTTGTATAAATTTACATTCAGTGCACATTATTATTTACAATACTTTTCTTGCATTAATCTAAATCACATTATGAAATGCTGATGAATGATATATAAACATATATTTGCACAGTTTTCTGTCATTTGTTTTAGGGTAGCCTAAATGCATTTGACAAAAATAATGTTTTTAAACAGCCTTTTGTCAATAATGCTATCAATTGCCAGGATACCAGTACTACCTGTGTGACAGAATTTCATCATGAGTTCTTTTACATGCAGTAAATTTATAATATGAGGTTGCTTTTAAACACACTTTAAAAACCATCAGTCTGGGCTGTTTTAATTTGGCTGCACACATTTTGGGTATCAATCTGTAAACCTCAATGGTTCAGAAAGAACTATTTGTGTTGTTTGCTTTGCTTCAGCATGCGTTATCTACGTTGGATAAACATTAATATAGAATAAGTGAGGTGAATTGTTAAGGTATGATCACTTAATTTGTTTCCTAATTTCTTTTGGCAAATAACATTAATGAAACCAAGGGAAAAATGCTTTCTATACTATTGGTGTATAGATACGTTAAGTGTGGTGGAAATGTTGGTAAACTCACTTGAATTAATTATTTTTAATTTTTTTCATTTCAATAGCATTGCTGTTGTTTCTAATGTAGTATAAGAATCAGCAAATAAATTGGTAAAGCTATTCGACGGTTCCACCACCCATATACTGACATGCGCGCGGCACGCACATGCACGCTAAGTTGTTCAGATGTGAAAGTTGCCAGATTGCCAAAATTTTGACTTCTTCTTGGGAACATTGGGGTTTTAGCTTCACAGATTCATCGTCTACACCCTGTCGCCTTCGGCCGCAACTGCTACACTCCTCAACTTATAAAAAATATCCCTCGGCTACACATTGCGGCTTAGGGCCCTCCACGTTGGGCTACGCTTTGCAGCTTAGGGCCCTAAATGTTTATAACAGACCAGTAAGTAATTACAATGCGGCTCTAATGATGAAATAACAAAAGTAATGCCAAGTGGTGGAACCATTGTATACTAATATAATAAATTAAGCTGCATCATGTCATAATCACCATGTCTGCCCAATAATAATTTTGTTACGTAATTAATACCTTTGGGTAAGTTACTTGGTTATGAACTTGTACAACATTTTTCCTTTATCATGCAGTGACAAATGTTTGTAATAATGTGGCAAACTAATTAATACTTTAGGGCGAGTTGTTTGGATATGAATTTTTATATTTATAATAATGTGGCAAACTAATTAATACCATGGGGCGAGTTCCTCGGATATGAATTTTTATGTTTGTAATAATGTGACAAATTAATTAATACTTTTGGGCAAGTTGTATGGATATGTATTTTTATGTTTATAATTATGTGGCAAGCTAATTAATACCATGGGGCGAGTTGCTTGGATATGAATTTTTATGTTTGTAATAATGTGTCAAACTAATTAATACTTTTGGATGATTTGTTTGGATATTAATGTTTTTGTTTGTAATAATGTGGCAAACTAATTAATACTGGCTGGAGTATAATCCGGGCTTGTGGGCCGTGGTCTACTGGGCTCCTCCTTCTTCCCAGACGTTTCGTCTGCGACTACTGCAGACATCTTCGGTGGCAGTGGTGAGGTCGAAGTGCTCTAGTGGACAGTCGCAATTGAAACGTCCACTAGAGCACTTCGACCTCGCCGCTGCCACCGAAGATGTCTGCCATAGTCGCAGACGAAACATCTGGGAAGAAGAAGGAGCCCAATAGACCACGGCCCACAAGCCCGGATTATACTCCAGCCAGTATTGACACCGGCCGTGAAAGCCTAAGAATTTCGATAAACTAATTAATGCTTTTGGGCGTGTTGCTCGGATATGAATTTTTATGTTTGTAATAATGTGGCAAACTAATTAATGCTTTTGGGCGAGTTACACGGATATGAATTTTTGTTTGTAATAATGTGGCAAATTAATTAATACTTTTGGGCGAGTTGCTCAGATATGAATTTTTATGTTTGTAATAATGTGGCAAGCTAATTAATACTTTTGGGCGAGTTGCTAGGATATGAATGTTTAAGCTTGTAATAATGTGGCAAACTAATTAATACTTTTGGGCGAGTTGCTCGGATATGAATTTTTATGTTTGTAATAATGTGGCAAGCTAATTAATACCTTTGGGCGAGTTGCTAGTATACAAGTTTTTAAGTTTGTAATAATGTGGCAAGTTAATTATTACTTTTGGGCAAGTTGCTTGGAAATGAGTTTTTATGTATGTAGTAATGTGGCAAGCTAATTATTACTTTTGGGCGAGTTGCTTGCATATGAGTTTTTATGTTTGTAATAATGTGGCAAACTAATTATTGCTTTTGGGCGAGTAGCTTGGAAATGAATTGTTGCAAGGTTTGCTTTATCAGTCAGTGACAAATGCTTTGTAACAATCTAGCTAGCTAAATAGTACCTTGGGGTGAGTTGCTTGGAAATGATTTGTTACAAAGTTTGCTTTATCATGCAGTGACACGTGTTTTGTATTTTTTTATTTTTTTTTTACCTTCATCATGTCTAAATACCTCTGTAGCAATGATAAAGAATGTGACAGCCTTCGATTTATTCTCATAAAAATATTGCTGAAAATACATAAATTCCATTTCTATCTGCTTTGTGCTTTTATCATTATGCAACAGATATGGCATGAATATTTTCATAATTGAGGAGTTTCTACTCCATTTTTGCCCTGATATTATGAGCAGAAATTATTCTTTGATTAATTTTAACACAATCTTTTATATGTATTCTGAGATGAAACTGCTCAAATTATACACACAGCTATTGTTGCACATGGCTTCCAAACACAATTGAAAATAAATTATTACAATGATGTCAGTTCAAGACTTTTGTGACTCATTGTTATTACCTTAATGTTCAAATACTGTATTATTGTGTAGAATGGGCATTTTTCTGTTTTACTTGCAATTGCATTCATCCAATTCATATAAAGACAATATACAGGGTTACTACAAAAGAAATAGACAACTAACTGCCTGTAAAACAAAAACTATTAGAGATAGCAACCTAATTATTTTGGAGGTATGTTGAGAAACTCTCAAAGTTTTGTTTGTTACTATTGGTAATGCTGTAGTGTTTTGTTTGTTGTTGCAGAAGCTGAAATGGCGGAAAATCCTGTGCAAAAGGCATATTGCGTGTTGGAATATGCTAGAACGCAATCAGCAATTGTTGTCCGACATTTTAGAACACGTTACCACAAAACGCCACCGACTAGACAGTCAATCTACGACTGGTATAGAAAATTCGAGACAACGGGATGTTTGTGCAAAGGGAAGAGCTCGGGAAGACCAAGCGTTTTGGAAGAAAACGTTGAACGTGTTCGTTCTGCCTACATAATAAGCCCAAAGAAATTGACATCTAGGGCAACCATGCAATTACAAATTCCACAGCAAACTGTATGGAAAATCTTGCGGAAGCGACTGCACATGATGCCCTACAGATTACAGATGTTGCAGTTTCTGAGTGAAGAAGATAAGGTCATACGGCGTGACTTTTGCATCGATATATTGCGACATGATGAAGACGATACTGGTTTTTGTGAGCGCATCATTTCATTTTTGTGGTAACGTGTTCTAAAATGTCGTTGGACAACAGTTGCTGATTGCATTCTAGCAAATTCCAACACGCAATATGCCTTTTCCACAGAATTTTCCGCCATTTCAGCTTGTGCAACAACAAACAAAACACTACAGCATTACCAATAGTAGCAAGCGAAACTTTGAGAGTTTCTCAACATACCTCCAAAATAATTAGGTTGCTATCTCTAATAGTTTTTGTTTTACAGGCAGTTGAAGTTGTCCTTTTCTTTTGTAGTAACCCTGTATATGAAGGGAAGATATGGGCACTGATATTTTAGTGTGGTTTGTTTGTACTCCTTTTCATTATTTGCTATTCCTATTGAATAATAATAATAATAATAATAATAATAATAATAATAATAATAATAATAATAACAATAATAATAATAATAATAATTTTCAGTTTTGTAATGCTACAAACTATAAGAGTCATATCAGCTTTATTTTATGCCAGAATTTGTTCCACATGAGTTATGTGCATTAAAATGAAACAGTTGCAGTTGAAAATCCTTAAATGCAATTGCAAATCCCTCACTCTTGGCATAAATGAAATGTGCAGTATTCTCATTTTGAGAGTGTATTCGTTTCCTCAGTTGCTTACATGGCTCACACTCTGTCGAGTCCTGCAGCCTGAGAAATGTATGCTAAGCAAAGAGCTGAAGCAGCATATAGTGCATTGCTTAAACTGTTACCAATATAAATTGGAATATGTACTCAAAAAGATGCTTTACTTGATAAACAGAATACCAAATTTGTTATACAACAAGATATATGTATTGGAGTTTTAAATTTTGTTTCTAAAACTGCATGTTTTCTTTGTCAGTGTTGATTACCATGCAAGATATTTGGTCTCAGAAACTGAAGAGTCTAGTATTCCTTGTGTTGTAAAGACAAGTAGATTTTAAACAAATGGTGCATTTTACTACTTTCTTATTTTCATTGTGCAGTATATGTTATTTTAATTGTAATAATTTGCTTTTTCTGTATTTGTGAAAGATACATATTATTACCAAAGTTGTTACAAGAATGTATAAATAGTATGATTGATAAAAGTTATGCCACTAGTTGCTGATATCGTCTCATGTACACACGTTAATACTACAGGAGAGAATTTCAAATTTGAGGTCTCTCTCTGAGGAACTTCTGTAATCTAATGCAAAAAAACGTTATGTGTATACATTGAAATGCAGCTGCTGCTATTCAAAACTTAATTCATTAATACAAGCATTAACATAACACTTTTGTTTTCTTCTTGAAACAGGTAGTGCTGTTTTTTTGTACATAATTGTTATCCTATCATTTAGAATTTTTATGTGTGCATCTATGCTGTTTTTTTACACTAGTTTTTAGTGGAATTTTTCATTATTATTATTAACTTGCTATGTACAAAAAAATTGCATTACATATAACCTTGTTGACATCCCTTCCAGTTTTCCTCCACTTACAGAATGTATTAATTCAACGTGAAATTATAATTGATGTGCTCATATATCAAACAGGATTTTGATTCTACTCAATTATAGGATGAAACATGTATTTCTGCATAATCCCAATTTCATATAAATACTGTGCTTCTCATTTTATTATATAATCAAAAAAATCTAATTTGTTGTATGCAGCAGGAAAAAGTTCAGTTAAACGTGGATTTCTTCTTGCTGATCATTTTCTTTTCAGGAATTAGCTACCGAACTTCTAAAGCTTCTTGTACACAATCAAATTTTTGTCAAATTCAATACTTTACAAGACTTCTCAAGAGTTGTCGCAACTTTGCAACTTTCCTTGTCAAGGGGCTTCCAATACTTTTAAAGTCTTTGAAAGTCTTGAAAATAAATTAGAACATGCCCGAGAAGATTTTGAATTTTAAATTAGAACATGTTCTAAACGGTCAAAGAAATTGATGGCTTTAGCCAATGGAATGCGAGTATTTACCATGCGTCACAAACTCTACAACATGGTCATCACGCGTATACCCAGTAACACAAATGGCTACCTGGACAAGGGATGTTGTTTGTAGTTAATTTCACTGTACGAAACCTGGCCATGTTTATACGCTGTGGGCTGTACAGATTACCACAACAAGACGAAGGCGACATATAACGAAATTGCTAGGCAGATTTCCGAAGTAAGTATACATTGATATATAATGCAATTTTTATATTGTGTAGTTTAACCTAGCAAGTTGTGTATTTGCATTGCTTTAAATTATAATGTGATTTTATTAGCTATAAATACATGAAAATACTCTGTAATTATATAAAGAGCAATATTTCACTGTAAATGTTTATGCATTGATGCTAAAAATACTTTGCACGTGATTAATTATTAGCGTGTTCTAAAAGAATTCAGTTTGCCAAACAGCTACGGAATATCGTCTAGAGGTCCCTATGTTATATACTTTTGGTAACAGTCTACATTGTTTACAGCAGCTAATAAGAGAACTCATTTAATGAAACAATTGTTATTATTAGTATACGATGGTACCACCACTTGGTATTACTTCTGTACTGGGTACTCTTGTTATTTCGTCATTAGAGCAGCATTGTAGTTAGTTACTGGTCTGTTATAAACATTTAGGGCCCTAATCTGCAAAGCGTAGCCGAACGTGGAGGGCCCTAAGCAGCAGAGAGTAGCCGAGGGATATGTTTTATAATTAGAGGAGAGGTGCAGTTGCTGCCGAAGACATAGCTGAGGTATCTGTGACGTTAAAACTCCAATGATCCCAAGAAGTCAAAGCTTCGGCAATTTGGTAACTTTCACATCTGAACAACTTATCGTTTTCAACACTTTCAAATATGGATCGCCAGTAAAAGTCACTATTTAAGACCGTTTGTGTGTGTGTGTGTGTTGCAACCATCGTACAGCTTTACTTGTATTTGTATTAATTAGTACCACATTATGAGTAAAAATATATAAAATAATATATACATTTAAATGTAATTTTACTGCTATGAGCAATGTAAACCAGAAATGTTACTATTTTCTTACTTTCTAAAAGCCCTAAACATTTACTTTATACTAGTTTTAACATAAGTGCTGTACCAAGAAAATCAAAATATAAAATGCTATTGCAATTTTATGGAAGGCAAAATTCTTTGGTGTAAATAACTGGACTGCCAACTTCTGGCACTTGTACTGAGCAGCACTCTCTCCGTTTTTTTTTTAAAACTTATGCTATTTCTTTTGTGAATGAAAAGCTATATAAAAAAAATCTAAGTGCACAAAATGAGCATAAAGTTATTTATTTAAAAAAATGCAACTGAAATGAGTGTAGTTGTGATATAGTACCACTCGGGTGTGCACGTTTATATCTTTGCATAATGAGGATGCAGAGGATTTACTCCAATACCAAAATATAGAAAAGTTTAACCTTAACAAATACATAGCTTGCTTAATATTGTGCAGGTTAAAGTGATTAGCATAATGAGATATACACATATAAAAATTTTGGTATACCTTGCAATTATAGTGAAATTATGGAAGGAAGTTTCCTTCCTATCTTTTCAATACTAATTATGGAAAACTTACCTCAGCTGCTTGCAATGAATTAGTACAATGTTCAGACATTATTGTAAGCAACAGCAATAATAATTTGCATTGCAATGGACTCAAGTAATGGATACTACTTCCATTCCATATAGGTAATTGAAACAATAAGTATGTTGCCTGGGCTTCTTTATACCATTTCATTCTTCTATTAGGTACTCAATGTAGATATATTAAGCAGTTATCTTAGCAACACAAGCTATAGAATGTGTTAAAAAGCCTTTAATCCATTCTGCTACAGTTAAAATCAACCTAATAATAATCTTTATAAAATTATTGCTAGTACTGGGATGCTGTAAATAAAGTATATGACTTTAACATGGTTTTATTCAAACTTATTTACTACATACATCAGGTTTAGTTAATTATTAGCATAGTATTAATGCAATGCAATTTTATTTTTTGTCAGCTTACATATCTCAAGCCTTCATTTACATTTTACAGATGCGGCCTGGAACATCTGCTGATGACAAAGTCAAAAATTAATGGATTGAGGACTCAATTTTTGGCTGAGAATGCCAAAATTAAAAAGTCACAATTAAGTGGATGCTCTACAGATGATGTGTACGAGCCAGCATTGTGGTGTTACAAAATGTTGGCTTTCTTAAATGCACACATGAAACAAAGAAGTAGTATATCAAATATGAGCTCACAGAGCAGCATCTCCTTCTCCAATATGAGCTCACAGAGCAGCATCTCCACCTTAAGTCCTCAGCAAGACACATGTGTACCCGTAAGTACTTTTCAGTTACCTTTATGCTGATGTTGCCTCCAACCTGTCTGTGTGCTATCTTGTTATAGCTTTTGTCTGCCATACCACACTCCCAGTAGAGTTGAAGTAGTCCATAAGCACATTTCTGACCATAATAGCATTGTCTGTACAGCGGTTGCTCATTTGATTTATAATAAGACTAGGAAAATTCATGAATGAGTTAAGTTCTCTCTCGTTTGGCATGTAGCTGCTATCTTTCTCTGTACACAAGAAATTGTGTAGAGTGCATGCTGCCAAGGTTATCAGCTCAACCTTTTCTGGTAACAATGCAATTGTGGTGAGAAAGATGCGGAAGTGGTTAGCTAAAATACCAAAGGCATTTTCAACAGTACGCCGTGCTCTGCTCAGGCGATAATTGAAAATCTGCTTTTCTTGGGATAAATTTCGACTTGGAAATGGTTCCATGATGTGCTTGTGTAGAGGAAATGCATCATCAGCTACCATTACATATGGAATTGGTGTTCCTCCTTGTTCCAAAGCTTCATTATTTGGCAGAAAAAGTGATCCTGCTTCCAAAGCTTCAGCTAGGTCACTCTCTCTGGATACACCTCCATCACTTACACGACCATTAACCCCAACATCGACATATATGAATTTGTAGTTGCTATCTACCAGTCCAAGAAGTACAATGTTGTGTGTGCCCTTATAATTATAGAAAGTTGAGCCAGCACTCCTTGGAGGTCAAAATTGTATGTTTGCCATCCAGGGCTCCAATGCAGTTGGGAAAATTCCACTTGCTTTTCATTTCTGCTGCAACTTTTCTCCACTCCTCACTAGACTGAGACATCTGAAAAGCAATTTGTAAAAGAAATTCATGTAATTATTCTTTATTTCAGAATGAAGAGCCACAGCTACTGATATTAGATGGAAATTACGAGAGTCAGCTCGGTGTTGTAGGCCCAGTTGCAGAACAGCAAACACCAAACACAAAAAGGAGGAGGAAAGAAACTGTTCCAGAGGAGCAGTTCCTAATAAAGGCAACTGGACTCCTGGAGAAATCTACCCCTGAGCAAACTCAGATGGAGGAAGAGGATGCATTTGGAATTCTTGTTTCAAAAAAACTAAAAAAAATAAAAAGTTGCCAAAGAAAAGAAAATATGTTTCAGATGTATAAAATGTTACACGAAGTATTGCAGGAAGAAAATTCTGAACGTTCTTGAATAAATATGAATGAAATAAACTTGTATATATTTATTCTGCTCTTCATAACCACACTTTCCTTTGAAGTTTGAACTATAAAGTGTAACTTTCAGTCATTAGCTCCAAATGGGTAGATGTCATGACACAAGTTAGAATAGGTATTTTAATTACTGAAGTAATGTTGTGTACAGTGTTGTGGCTAGGATTGTTATGTAGTTATCTGCACTGATGTTTTTCAGTGGGGACTAGCAGCAAAGGAACTGTCACAAAACTAACAACAATATATACCAACAAAATTGATGTGTTCCATTCACATCTCTGCAACAAATTGTAGTTAAAAAGCTTATGCTTCTATTTACTTCATGCTAATTAGCAGAAGTTCCATAGGTTAAAATGATAGCCAAAAGCTGGTTGCTATGTAACTGGAAGTTCCTTTGTTTGTATGGACAGGAATTAAGAAATTCCTGTATGAGAAAAGTGTAAGTTTTTCAAAGCTAAAATGAAAAACCAGGAATATCTTAAAAATGATCAACTCCAAGAGAAAAATGTATATGACATATATTGTGTATTTTATCGTGAGCTACATTTTCTGTGCAGTAAGTTTTTGTCCATCTCTTATGGTTTAGCAGTTATGCACAATTCCGTAAAATTCATCCAGAATAAAGTAGTCTTCAGAGGCTATTCCCAAAAAATTCAAGATATACATTTTATTTGTCAGGTAAATATCTTAAATAGATAACATTTTAATCAAAATCGTTAGACATTTTTAAGAAAATGAAAATTTCCAAAATGTTCCATGTAAAGGGTAGTTGGGGGTAAGGGAGGTTTCTTGAAAATCTTCATGTCGCATCCTTGGAAGATACCAAACTTAGATACTAAGTTTGGGCTTTAACAGTCTTTTCGTTTTTGAGCTATGCTGCCCACAGACACACACAGACATTTTTCTAAAAATGCTTTTTTTATATTCAGGGAGTCTCAAAACATGTATTTCCAGTGAAATCTTTGTATCAAAGTTTTGGGTGCAATGCAATACCTTCTCTATACACTATGTACATAGTTTGTATAGAGAAAGTAAAAATATCATTAAAGTCTATAGAACAAAATTAGTAGTAACCATTTTTTTAAAGAAATAAAGAGCTATTTTAACTCTGTGAGGCTCTGGGATGCATTGTGACTCCCACCCATGAGTGTGCCACTGCTGCACATCATTGCAGCTATACTACTACTGAAATAAGAAAGAATCTATTTGAAGTAAACAAAAAGGCAATCCCAAGCACATGGCCATATTGAATATTACTATTGGTCCCTGGAAAGTATAAAATATATTTAAGCTTTTCCTTGTGTTAATACTCTTAAAATGGGCTAATTGCTTTTTTTTAATGAACTACATTTTCAGTGTTATTTCCAAATTGCAATGAGTTTACTGAAACTGAAGAATTGTTACATACCAAATGCATATGTTGGGCAATTGTGCGGAGTAATCCAAAAGTATGTTTTTTAAAGCAGATCTGGTATAAACCATCTCCTGATTGTCATATTTTCTAATGAAATGGATCAGGTAGGTACTTATTTGAACTGTGATTACTTCTTTGTAAAAGGTTTTAGCTTATTTTTTCTCATGTAAATAAGTAACAGAAAATTTTGCAAATATCTAATATCACTCGCATTTTAAGTAATTTCAAACTTAAATGTTTTTTTATTATTTATTCAAAGGTCTGACTCTCGTCGAGTTTGACAGAATAACATATCATTACATTTATATTAGAGTATTATAAATTAAAATCAAAAATCTCGTAATAAAACATGAACTGATATTTTTGTGTAAGTGAAACACTGGGATAGAGGTGTGAAATTTCAATTTTCTGGAATAGCATGAAGTTAATGCAAATGCACGCGTGTTACTTGGTCAAAAACTGGCAAAGAAAAAAATAATAATTATTTCTCATCCTCATTGGTATTTGCTTCATGGTGAATTTTAAGTTTTTAATATTAAGGCATAATGCTAACTCTTCCACGATAATTTTGCCCCATGAAAATTAAAAGAAAAACAACCCATTGAGGTATTGAACTTACCTTTAAATATCTGTCTCTGAGCCCATCAAATATAGCTTTGCATACTTCTGGTATGATTTAGTTATGGTTGTAAATGGTATCCTGGTGGTGTACATCAAACTAGTGAAACTTTCTCCTGTGGCAAGAAACCTTAAGGTTAGTGCTAGTCATATATGAGCTGGTATGCTTTCTCGCATTACAGTGTTCTGTTTGGCTATCCTATGCTCAATTGAGGACAGCAAGAATGTAAAATTAGTTTTATCCATCCTTAAAAAGTTTTTGCAAAAGGTTGGATCTTCCACTTCCAGTTCTTTGTACTGTAACTGAAATGCGCCTCTGCTTGTCCTGCGTTGTATCCAAGGTCTTGTCCAACATTTCCTCTGCTTTCTCCTTTTATTTTGTAACCTATTATACACAGCCAGTCCTAGAGCAAGTAAAGCAAATTGTCTTGCCTCCATTTTGTTTATGACATTGACAAAATCTTGCCAAATCTTGTACAATCTTGTCAAATATTGAAAATCATTTGACAATTTTTCTTGTAAACTCTTGAATTGAAAAAAAAAAAAAATTGATTGTGTACAAGGGGCTTGTCACATCTCAGGCACAATGAATAATTTATGGCACTTTTCAATTTCTCACACAGAAATGTTAAATCAGCTATTTGGAAATGTTCGGTAACAATTCATTGGTGCGTGAGATGGGACTTCGAAAGAACTTCGGTAGATAATTCCAGCGTTGAATACGCGTGGGAAGGGAGGGTACAGAATCGCACGCTCGGTGGATATAGAAGTTGGTTATGTTATCGACGCTATGTTAGTTCTAACAACACCCGTTCGAAAGGTTTCAAAAAGCTCCCTAATCGACCCCTTACCCCCAACACGGAGTGCCAATCTAGAAACCTATAGTTAATACTGTTCTTCTGGAAGATCTACTGTTCTCCACCTCTTTCATATTTTCTTCAACGACAAAACAACTTTTTTTAAGGCTACCAATGACATAACTAAAGAACAAGTAGATCTGGTTGGGCTGACAGTTATTCTTACAACTAATAATAATTATAATAATATTCATCATCATACTACCAACAGCACCACCAATAATAATATATCAATAATATGAACAAATACACTTCATACTAATACAGGGAACTGCCTCAATTTAACATGAGAACGGCTGGCAACATGCGATGGTGCTACCATCTAGTCTAGCGGTCTGCAGTACACACGTCAGCTGATCTAAATCAAAGGAAATGATGCTGTTAAACACGTCGCCATTTCTATTAAAATCGGAATAAATACACAAATTTATGCATTTTTCTTTCAATGTAGGTCACATTTATGGAGCAAGCTTTAGTATAGTTCAAGTGCGGGTTGAATTAACCTTTACAGGCCAGAGGATAAAATTGTTTATTTAGCCTTCAGTTAGACGCACATTACCGGGAAGAATATGAACGTTAATAGCTTATAATATTTGCTCTGAAATTCATTTTTAAATTAGGTATATGTTTTCGTTGCTGCCGAATGAAATCTAATTCTAACACAATTGTTTTGTAATGAAAATACGAATACCTGGAACTCCCGCGGCGTATTTTAGAGAGAAGCCGATTTCCACCCAGAGAATCTGTCAAAACTTAGAAACCCGGTTCGTACGTGAGCACCGTTCAAATCGTGCTTAAACCTATTGAATTAACATTACTTTACTCCTCGGTAGTCTGAAGAGTTTATAAATTAAATGTAGGTTTCCAGCCTATATCCTTGGAAGATACTAAACTTAAATACCAAATTTGGTATTTAACCTATTTTGTTTTTGAACCATACTGACCACAGACATACATTTTTTCTAAAAATGCTTTTTTTGGATTCAAGATGTCTCAAAACATTTATTACTGGTGAAATATTGGTATCAAGTTTTTGGGTGGAATACAATACCTTCTCTATACACTATGTACATAGTATGTTTAGAGAAAGTAAAAAGTTATTCAAATTACTCTAGGAATGGATTGTTGGAGAATAGAAGTTAAATAAGCACAACCTAGTGGGCTGAAAGATTGAAGGAGTCTATGTATAACTTACCAGATATTGGATTTCAGCTGAAAAAGTTAAAGTTTTATTTACTTTACTGTGCATTATCTGTTTTGATATATATATTTTTTTTTAGCTCTACCATTTAACAAGTATAAATAATAAAACTATTTTTGTCCCCAGGTGACTGTGACACCCAAATAAAATTCTCTCGCAGGGAAGCAGAATACACATTGTCTGAATATGCAAAAATAATTAAACA
Source organism: Hymenopus coronatus (assembly GCA_030762935.1). NCBI lineage: Eukaryota > Metazoa > Arthropoda > Insecta > Mantodea > Hymenopodidae > Hymenopus > Hymenopus coronatus. The sequence continues at coordinate 144,705,135 of CM060897.1, forward strand.
TTAAACCTCGATAATGGTTAATAGAAGGTTTTAATTGATACTGCTGTACATATAATAAAAAGCTGATGTGCTCCATTCACATGATTTTCTTGCATCTCTGTAACAAATTATTGTTAAAAAGCTTATGCTTCTATTTACTTCATGCTAATCAATTAAAAATTAGCAGAAATAGTGTTATTACCTGCTTCCTTGTAAATAGAAGCGAAATAAGGGAGTAGCATAGGTTAAAGTGATAGTTGAAAGCTGGTTGCTATGTGACTGAAGTTTCTTTGTTTGTATGGAAAGGAGTTGACAAATTCCTGTATGAGCAAAGTACAAGTTTTTCAAAGCTGAAACCAAAAACGAATACCTTAAAAACACCTCCATGAAAAATAATTATGCAACATAATGTGCTCTACATTTTCTGTGTAGTAAGTTTTTATCCATCTCTTACGGTTTAACAGTTATGCAAAATTCCATAAAATTCATCCAGAATAAAGTAGTCTTCAGAGGCTATTCCCAGAAAATTCAAGATATATATTTTATTTGTCAGGTAAATATCTATAATATATGATATTTTAATCAAAATCGTTACAGCCACCTTTTAGAAAATCAAAATTTTCAAAAAAAGTTCCATGTAAAGGGTAGTTGGGGGTGGGGGGTTTTCTTTAAAATCTTCATGTTGCATCCTTGGAAGATATCAAACCTAAATACCAAATTTGGTTTTTAACAGACTTCTCGTTTTTGAGCTATGCTGTCCACACACATTTTTGTAAAAATGCTTTTTTTGGATTCGGGGGACCCATAACATGTATTTCCAGTGAAATCTCAGTCTCAAAATTTTGGGTGCAATACAATACCTTCTCTCTACACTATGTACATAGTATGTGTAGAGAAAGTAAAAATTGAGAATTAACATTCCCTGAGTATGATTATCTTTACTTCTGCCTGAAAAAAGTGGGTTTATGGATTAATCATATGTTTGTATACCATTTTTTATATTTAGATTGAAAGAAAACTTCAAATCATTGTAGAATGACTTAACCTTGGGCCATTACTAATGCTAACATTAAGTAATATATGCTGCTAAAGATATCATTTTCTTTGAAATTTCATTTTTACTGATAATAAATACTGTAAAAGTGTCCCTCAATTACTTTTATAATTGTCATTCCGACATCAACACTGCAGTTCAAGTTTCTGTTTAGCATAAGGCTGATTATATTAATATCATAAAGAAAAAAAAAGTTTTGTGGTGGCTAATTCCAGATATTGGGAGACTGTTGGAGGAATGTTATAAAAGTCAGATGTTGAGCTAATGTTTCACTCATTTTTTTTGAATATCAGGTTATTTTTCATGCATTATTTGGAACAGTCAGTGCTCCATGAAATTATAATTATAGGGGGAAGGGGAGGACTTACTCCCTAGATCATTGTGCAATATTTCCTATACAAGGGGTGGTGGTTAAATGAAATTGTCACTGGAGTTTAGAAAGCTAATTATATGTCGGGTACACCAGATAGCTTAAAACAAAGAAAATCTTCTTTTTAGGGAAGGGTGGAGTTTGAAACAAGGAGGAAGGGATCAATTGCAAATTATGGAAGTGCATCATTTTGTCTTGTAACTAAGACAACCATCTTATAACGTAAATATGGAGCAATATAAGACATTACTAAAAGTAGACTACTGTTTAAGAAATGTTATTTTTCTCTGAATTGTCATGCTGATCAGCTAATGAAATAAATATGAGAGCATTTTTGAGAATAACAATGATAGTGACGAGGCAGCAAAATACATGCAACAATTTTAAAATAAAAGACAAAATTTAGAAATTATGAGGCCAGATTGTCACCTTATTTGCAATAACAGATACTATAATCTTATGATAGGAGTAAAGGTGAGAGCATAAAACAAAATATTCTGATTGTTGTCAGGAACATTTTAATGTGAATTTATTTTGTATTCCTATTACAAAACTCTTCAAAGAATGAAAATAGCATTAAAAAATCTGAATATATTATATGAGGAATAATTATTTTATTATAATTTTAACAGGTACAGGATTTCATAGTCTATATATAATTATTGTAACTGAATTTCTTATCTCAGTTTATATTGAATATTACTTTACATCAAATTATCATTTTGGTTTTGAGGCAGCAGCTCTTAGTTCACAAACTAATAAACATAGTAGCATTTACATTCTGGATAATGTTAATTTTTAAGGATTGGGTGATTCAGGATAAAACTGACAAATGTATTTTATTTTCTTTAGAAATTACAGATAACAGTTTTGTCTTTCGCTAATATTTAAGATTTGAATTTACCTCATGACTTCCGCAAGGCAATGGAAGGAACACCACACACTATGGCTGAAGGCAGATTTTAGTGCTTACCTACCCCAGGAGGAATGAATGTAGGAGGTGAAAGAACCGTAGGAGGTTATAGATTGCAGGCATACAGATTACAGACAGGTCCCTAACAATTCCAAGCTTGCAAGACCTGATCACACCAGGTCTGTCAGGACAGAGAAAAGCACCTTTCCACTACCCCAACATTGAGTGACACTGCAAACCCTTGAAGCCCATATGAAACATAAAAGGGGAAGCAAAATTATAGAAAATGAGAGAAAGAAAGTCACAGAATACGAAACATCCCAACATTCACCTGTTGACCAGGGAAAAACCCATGGTGGGAATGTGATCCTATGAGAGAAACCTCCGACTTCCACAATGTCAGACTTGCAAGTTACTGCAAAGCAGTTTATTCCACTGTCTAGTTAGCATTTGGCTGAGCATTTTATGTAGGCCATTAGCATTACCCAGGGTGCACCACGGGGAGGCAACCTACTCTACACCCCTCCTAAACTAGTTTACAATGTATTCTCATTCACTAAAGTTAAAGAAAATTCTATAAATATACTAACAAAGCTAAAAAATGCTGATTACCTACATATGTGTTGCTAAATTACTATATACAAATATTCTTATACATTAACTCACTATGCACCCTATTGAGAATGAGCCTAATATAAAAAAAAGAGAAAGTATTGGTATATCCTAAAGAACATGTGCATTGTTACACAACTACATACACACTTTGATTATTATCAAACACAAATCCTATTGGTGCATTATCTTCTGAGCTTTCTTATTTCTTTTTTTACCAGGTGTGCCATTTATAAAAATACTGTTTTTTTCTGATTTAACAAAGCAGTTTATAAGTACATTGATGTATTTGTCAACAAATATTGCTGTACACTGAGAGCATACAGGAAAGTCATTTGGTAAAGTAATAAACTCTTTCAATCGCCTTTTCACATTCTTCCGGTTTAAAGTCAGTAATTGAACAAATTTTGTTTTATATGCAGATTCAATGTTTTGCCCTAAAACTAATGCACAAGGTTTAGGAAATAGCAGTTTTGCATTTGAGTACTGCTTGTGTTTAATGTGCATAGTGGTATCTCCCAAACTCTGATTGTTTTCATACGAAGCCAATTGAGATTTACATATTTCATGGGATAACCTGCAGCACACCCAACCTGTTACATAACTTGTAGCATTATGACCTATAATGTCTTTATTTTCCTCTGCGTTCGCAGTGTCACATTCAATGGTATCATAAGCATATTCAATGTTGAATGCACTCTTCTCAATGTCAGTTTTTTTTTAGTAAGAAATGGCTTACATCCACTTCACAATTGCCATTATCTGAGGGTGCTAGCAGCTGGTTGGTGACTGCTGCTCTGATTGAGGCTCTGAATTTTGAGCTGTCAGGATTTAGGTTGTTACCACCCTTGTTTCTCACCACTGAAAAGAGATTTTCAATGCAATCTTGAGATAAGTGACGTGTAAACAAGAACTTGAAATCAAAGTTGCATTGTAAGTCATTCCAGAGGTAGCGTAAAGCTCGTACATTTTCACCCCAACCTCTGAAACATGGCACACTTACATTTTTTCCCACAATTTTTATGCTTGTGAATAAGTCTTCCAGCATGTCGAGCACTTTCCAATGTTTTGAACTGGAATGCAAAGGTCGCTGAAGGTCCTAGTACTCATGTAGGTACTTGAATTGAATGTATCAAAAGTCCTGTCCATAATATTCAGAAACCATGCTGTGTCAGCAACTTCTTCTGGCATTGACTTAAACAACATATATGTCATGAGGGCCTTACTCACTGAATGACTGAGTATCTGTGTAGCGAGACATACTTTCATAGAAGAAAAAGGTGGTAACTCTATATGCTTTCTTCTCAATTTAGGAGCTAAGCGTGGGTTTCGATCTTTGTCCTTCATGTATAACTCAACAACATACTCCCATTTAAACACCTTGCCCATATATTCCAGGTCATATTTTTTTAAATTGTTGCGCACAGACTTCATTAAATGAGGTACATCATGGATAAAATATACAATTTCACCATCTATTTCCACAAATGGCTCTTCACTTGTGCAATCAATTAGCTTTCTAAGTTTGATATTGTTTGTGCCTTGATCACATGCGATCACCTTAGGGATATAGCCAGCCTGTCTTAGTTCCCTTATGAGAGCGAACACCAGTTCTTTCAATATTTCTCCAGGTGTATCATTTTCAGATAAAAAGTAACCAACCACCTGCTTGAAGTTACGTTGTAGACCTCTTACCATGAATACCAGTGCATGGTTTGCAGGTTTTAAAGAGGATTGGTTACTAAGATGGTTAAATTAGCCCACATCTACAAATCCTTCAAACAGATCTGCCCTGGCATCATATGAAATTGCCTCCTTCAAAGACATTTCATCCAGCACCACAGCTACTACTTTTTCAGCCCTCGTCATGTTGCTTGATTTTAGTTTTAGCGATTTCAGAACTGTTTCACTGAAACCAGGACCAACACCTAAACGTTCAACCCAATTACTTAAGGAGCATACTATTGGCAAACAGAATGTCTTCCGAAGATACCGATATGCATTTGGTGAACTATAGTGCAATGCCAGTGCAAAATTCTTATCATAATCGGTATACCTTCTACCTCTGGATTTTTTCTTCTGCAGTAACAGCTGACCCATTAAAAATGCATGCTCTCTTACTGCAGAAAATACCTCTGCTGAAGTCTTTGCCTTTAGAAGAGCACGATTTTCCTGGCGAAGAACTCTTGGCAACTGTCTCTGCTTAGAAATCTGCTTTTGGTATCTCCTCAGCTTTTCTGTTAATGTCTTAATTTTTAATGACTCATCTGTCTGACTTTGTTTTGGCTTCTGAGCATCTTCAATAGGTTCTAAAATAATACAAATAAAATTATTAATAATAATAATAATAATAATAATAAAAAAAAAACCTGGTTATTAAATGACAAGAAGAACAACTTGAATTCTGATAACATATCAATGTGTAACACTTGTACCTGTTTATCTATACCCAGAACCATTCCTTGCCTTATACCATTCATATAAAACACTCATGCTTCTTTACTTAACCTTTCGGATACCAAGCTAGGCACAATTGCACCCGAGCTGTCATTCATTATTAGTTATTACAAAGTGTCATGTTATAGTCAGAAAAAAAAAAAAAAAAGTAAGTGCTACTTGATTAAGCTTTCAAGAAACATGTTGGGTACACTTGTGCCCAGCTTGGTAATGTGTGTCACTATTTTAAGAAAAATATTTATTTATTCCCAATGTTTATTTTTAATATTTTCTTCAGATTGCTGATGTTATTTCATTATTGACAGTTGGTTGTTTTGTCAACAATAGAATGTGCATGTCTTATTTTTCTATTTCAATAATACATTTCTTATTCAACAATATGTGTATTACATTTTTACAATTCACATTGCATAGCTTAGTTTAGCACTTATTCCTTATCGTGGGGAGATATTTTATTCCTTGCAAGTGAAAATGCTAAAACATAAATATAATTTGGAAAATAAAAAGGATTTGGAGGAAGCAATGGATATTGTGCTTGGCGATAATGATGACAATGATCAAGTGTCTGAAACAGATTATATTGAAGAAATGGATGAGTTATGCTGAAGATGGTACTTGTCAGAACACAAACCTGCCGCCATTGTCTGAACTTGGTAGACCTATCTACACACCAAAAAGTGCAATGATATGGGAAGCAACTTGTAAGAGAAACAGCAGATGAGGAAACCAGGACATATTAGTGTAATCTGTGAGAATCTTCTATATACATACTTTACATACCTCAGTGAATATACACACACTAAATTCAGGATAAATCTAGTAAACACAAGTCCCTGCAACTTATTATCACCTGATCGTCTATACTTGCCTTCTAATTGTTCTATAACCATTATATCTGTGATACTTTTCACTTTATACCCCAAGATTGCAAATTCAAATCCTGTCCTGATCAATTGTTTTTAAGTATACTTTAAAGTGACAGCCACGATGTCAGTAGATTTATTGGCATGTAAAGCAAATCTGGCAGAGAAGCAGCACTGTTATGATCCTAGCGATTGGCAGTGACATTAATAAACAAATATTTTTATTTTAAACTTTTCACTCAAATGTTTCTTGTCCTTCTGCCAACTTCCTGGACAAATACAATAATAAAAAAATATATTTAGGAGAGCAATCCAAGAAAGTGCAAAATTTATACAGGGTTCAGCTTGATGAACACAGGGCATAAGCTATATAAAAAAATAGTAAATAATAGAATTATGGTTTTTAAAGAAAAAAATCCAGTGTGATCAAAATGCTAGAACATGTATAAAATTTTAAATATTTGTAGTGTGATATCAGTTTTAATATAGAAAGGGGTACTGATATTAAAAAAAATCTGACATGTTCCATTCACATGACTTTCTCTACATCTCTGCAAAAAGTTGTTAAAAAGCTTATGCTTCTATTTACTGCATGCTAATCGAGAAAAAAATAGCAGAAATAGTCTTATTAATTGCTTTCTTGTGAGTAGAAGCGAAATAAGGGAGTAGCATATGTTAAAGTGATAGTCACAAGCTGGTTGCTATGTGACTGCAGTTCCTTTGTTTGTATGATCAGGAGTTGACAAGTATGAAAAAAGTAAGTTTTTTAAAGCTGAAACCAATAACAAAGATGATCTCAAAAACGATCAGCTCAATGACAAAATTTTTTGTGGGCAAGTTTTTGTCCATCTCTTAGGGTTTAGCAGTTATTCAAAGTTGCGTAAAATTCATCCAGAATAAAGTAGTCTTCAGAGGCTATTCACAGAAAATTAAAAATATACATATTATTTGCCAGGTAAATATCTTTAATATGACATTTTAATCAAAATCGTTAAGAGCCATTTTAGAGAAAATCAAAAATTTCGAAACAGTTCCATGTAAAGGGTAATTTGGGGTGGGGGGTTTTCTTGAAAATCTTTGTGTCGCATCCTTGAAAGATATCAAACTTAAATACCAAGTTTGGTATTTAACGTTCTTTTTGTTGTTGAGCTATGCTGTCCACAAACATACACACACCTTTTTCCAAAAACAATTTTTTTTATTCAGGGAGACCCAAAACGAATTTCTGGTGAAATCTCGGTATCCAATTTTTGGGTGCATTACAATACCTTCTCTATACACTATGTACATAGTACGTGTAGAGAAAGTAAAAATACCTTTCAGAAAGTTTATGGAACTATACAGAAAGTTTTAAATACAAAACAACAAAAGAAACTAAAATAAAATTCTAACAAGTGTTGTGGCAGTCCCCATTATATTGTACGGCTGTGAAACTTGGGTTGCAACAAGAAAAGAAAAAGGTAGAATTCAGACATCGGAGATGAGGTTCCATAGGAAAGCAAAGGATGGCACCAAACTTTATAGCATTGAAAGCGAAAAAATAAGAGAGGAACTAAAACTAAAATCTTTATGTATCAAAGTAAACAACCAAAGACAACATGGATTGAGCACATGAAGAGAATGAGTCAAGAGAGATACCCACCACTCATGAGAAAATACCAAGCAAGAGGACAAGATGTTGGATGTCCTCGAAAGCATTGATGTTTCCTAAAGCTTGAACGGTTAATGCCTAATCCATTTAGTGATGATGCTTACAAATGGTTTAAAAAAGTTGACTCCTATACATAATCCCCCATTTAATCTTTTTTCTTGCTATGCCACTGCTTTGAGGATTGGAGTCTTGTGGTGCTTATGTTTCAGCTATTGGGAAGAGGAAAAAATTCAAGTTTTCTGACAAGAAAATTTCATTGCAGAATACAAAAGTAGCTAGCATACCTTATGTATTCAAGAAAAGTATTATTGTGCATGTACAAATTTTGGGATCACAACAATACAATGTACCCTATTATTTCAAGACTATTGTACTTTTAGCACTAACAGAATAATAAAATAAATTCCAAACAGCAATGACAGATGGTAGCATTTGTGCTGCTTTAGGATAGATGGAAAGCACTCAGGAATGAATAGTCAAGCCACATATTTTATTATACCTTGTACTTGCTCCAGGACTTTTGATCTGTCTTCTGATTTGTCATCTTGTCTCAACCGCTTACGTGGGCTTTGCCTAGTAGGTGCCTCCACTTCATTGGGTGCAGATAGAAAGAGGGAAGGAACCACATTTTTCTTTAACCTATAAAGTACACAAATTATTAAAGCAATTATAATCATCAGGCACAATAGCATAGCAATATTATAAGTGTTTCTAACATAGTAAAGGCTAATTTCACAGTATGTCACTATGAGATCCATTTGTGAAGGTACGCAATTTGGTTGGTATTCGTTAATCTTTAATCATAGCAGTTGAAGTATTTCTTCTTCTTCTTATTATTATACAAATTGAGAGCAAACTTAAGCTAATATTTCCTTTAGTTACCAGCTATGGTTACCAGTTTTGGAAGTAAGCAGGGTTAATACACAGGAACATGTGATCCGGATTTGGCTATTCTGCCATTAGTCGCTTTGTAGTTACTGGCCTATTACAAACTTTTAGGGACCTATGCCGAATCTAGCGGATTTCAAAACTAAAAATGTTAATATTCTCAACACTTAAAATCCGGCTCGCCTATGGCGTTTCACCTTCAGATCCAACTTAAACTAAAATTGCCGCGTTTAGTTACCAGATTATATTCATGTACATTAACCCTTTCAAATTTCTAAATATATATTGATTGCATAAATGAAATCGGCATATAGGGTATATAAACTGCAGAAGGCGACAGGTTATAATATACTTGGTAGCAGACGGCAGAATTAGTAGAGTCATATCGCAGAATTACTATATATTTAACTCCTTTCAATGAGAAACGTTAGAAACGAATTTTACTTACCCCTGACTAGTGAGGTTTGGATTTCGGAAATCCGAAATCTTGAAATGCTTTGCACAGATTCTGTGAGAGCTGTTTAACTTAGTCGGTCCATTCACTTTAATAACCTGATCCAAGTCGGCTCTTCGGCACTTTCTTACCCATTCAGCACAGCTGCAAATTTGAATGAAAAACAAGCCTCAACCAACGCATTTAGCCACAACTATTGCACATTACGTACCTACTATTGCTCCAAGAATATTTGTGATTGTGCACTTTGGAGTATTTTCTTAATATGCGTATATATTTATGACTAACGAAATGTAACCTCCTGGAGAATCACTAATCCTGTACATTAAAACAGTACTTACATGGCTTTATCTCGAGGAAATCGAAAGAAAGGGACGGCATTTTTTTTTGCCAGGTATAGTTATGGCAATAAAATACTGCACATACTTTCCCGTCCTTGTAGGTTTGCATTGCCTAAAATTATAAATAGGAAATCTTAACACCTCTTACATCATACTCCTTATACAGATCCCCACAGTTGTCCAGACCGCTACACTAGGATCGCTGGTGTTCCTTATCGCCGCTCTTTTGGCGGACTTTCCTGTATTATATTCAAGGGTATTTGATGTGAATAATAATAATAATAATAATAATAATAATAATAATAATAATAATAATAATAATAATAATAATAATAATAATAATAATAATGATGATGATAATGATCATGATGATAATAATAATAATAATAATAATAATAATAATAATAATAATAATAATAATGATCATGATGATAATAATAATAATAATAATAATAATAATAATAATAATAATAATAATAATAATAATAATAATAATAATAATAATAATAATAATAATAATTTTATTTATTACTAATGCTCCTGTTGTTAAGAAGATACAAAGCAATCGATAACTTATTATTTAACATTAACCCAAAATATTACTTGATCAAAGTATTAAGAGTACCGCAATTGCAGTGTGACAGATGGGGTTATCTTTATGTTTTGATGAAATCGCCTTTAGCTGGCTCATGTACCACATATCCTCAAATAACAAACATTGCAATAAGTAAGGGTAATAGTGTATATTAGATGCCGTCATGTGCTAGCTGCCACGCTAGCTAGTACGTCATATACTTGCCATTTAGCAACATATAACCGTGCTACTACTGCCATCTTGCGGCTGTTAACCGGTTGGATTCCTTTGGCACCTTGGGCTCAGTTCTACAGTGGGTTTTCAATTTCTAAAGTTGGGGTGGTTTTGCGGCATTGCGCGGCCAACTGACCCTTAAACGGCAACATTATCCGCAAGATAATGTTGGTGAATATATATATATACACCAACATGGATGTGCCTTTACCACAATCCGCACATTTCACTTTCCTTTCTCACTAGAGACCACGTCGTACATTCATATGTAACGATGTATTAAAATATACTGTTGATAACGGCTGGCACCAAGCGGATACAGTTTTCCGATGTTGGTGCTCCGCCTAGCAGACGGAATAATATTTAGAGTCAGAACGCAGATTTATCGATATTTGTTTGTCATTTGTGGTTGTGAATAACAACAGTGGTAAGTAGGAAGCATATCTGAGGGTATATGGCAGCTTCCTTGCACAACCATAGGTATTGAAGAATGTTCCACACTTGCAATTATTAATAACAGTTAAACTGCTGTAGGGAAAAGATTTAATGGTCATGTTTTATAATATGCATCATTTTATTACTTTTGGGCATAACTGTTTTAAGAATAGATACTTAATAATGTACGTGTTTCTGTGCATGAAATCAGTTCCATAAATTATCTAATCCTAAATCCAGAAAAGCTTTTTTAGAAACATGTCCGTATGTGTCTGTGGGCAGCATAGCTAAAAAGTGAAAGGTCGGTTAAATACCAAACCTGTTATTTAAGTTCGGCATCCTCCAAGGATATGATACAAAGATTTTCAAGAAAATCTTCCCACCCCCAACTACCCTTTTTATGGAACATTTCTAAAAAATTTTGTTTTTTTCAAAAATCGCTCTTAACGATTTTCATTAAAATGTCTTATGTTTAAGGTATTTTCATGATTAAATAAAATGTATATCTTGAATTGGCTGGGAATATCCTATGAAGACTTCTTAATTCTTGATAACTTTTGTATAATTGGTAAACCATTAGAGAGACAAAAACTTACAATATAAAAAATATAGGTTTCATTAAAATACACAATTTATGATGTATAAAATTTTTTTGTAGAGCTAACCATTTTCAAGATGTTCTGAGTTATTGTTTTCAGTTTTAAGGTGGTTAAACTTTTCTCAAACGGGAGACACCTTTATTTTCATCTCTCTTTTGTTTACTCCTAGCGAGGAAAGAGATCCAAATTTCAGTTGTTTCACTTAGCAGTCAGCTTTTAAAGGATCTGATTATCGCTTTAACCCAGTGCATTCCTTTATTTATATTCTACTTACAAGAAAGCAAGTAATAAGACCAATTCTGGCAATGTTTATCTTGATTAGCATTACATAGATTAAAGAATAACCTTTTGTAAGGAAACCTTGTTTGTGGAGTAGCTAGAGAAAGTCATGTGAATGGAGCACATCAGATTTTTTTACTTGGCAAATAATGTTTACATTTTTTTTCTGATTTAATGAAAGTTGTGTTTAACAATGTAAATATTTTCAGTGAAATATAATACATTTAGTTAATAATAACAATAATAATGCTATAACATTTATAATTATTCATTAAAACTAGAACCTTACATTTAAAAAAAAAAAAAAGAAACATAATCACCTCACATCTATTTTTGAAATGCCAACTTCTGATTGTGTGTCGATAAAGCAAATTAAGAATATCTTCAGCAATAGCAATCACTACGCTGGCTGTACAAACATGTATAGGAGGCTGTCCTTGATGCTTGTCAATTATGCTCTGCATGGCAAGAGAGAAGATCTGAGAAGTATTATTACTGATATATGGTGGACTTTGTGACAGTGATGTGCCTCTGTCAATTGAAATTAATTAGTTGAGTCGATTTTGTAATCACTTACTTTTATTACTGGAAAACATGTTTCAAAATCCATGTGCTTCCATTGTCAATTCCTTTAGCTGACTGCCAGCATTGCTTGCTGTGGTGGTTTGATGAACCTCTGCATCAGTAGGTTGCCTGGCGGGATGTCAAAGTTGAAAATGCTGTTCTTGTTTTTCCAAATGTTATGTTTTCCAAACTTTTAATTCTGTCTTCCTTGTGATATTTTTGAATATTTTTGAACTTCTATTTATGGTGTGTTGCTCATTCCAAAAATGCAAGGCTGCCTTGGATTTGTCTTCTTGATTAAGTTTAATATTTCTGTTGTGTTCTTTTGCTCTTGTTTTTATGTTTCTATTTTGTTTGGTCAATGCAGATTTTTTCACAGTCATTGCAGCTGAACTGATATATTCCTGGTTTGTTTTCTTGTGGAATATCAACTTTTAATTTAGAATTTAATATGTTTTTTGGGGCCAGAATCATGTGTCATTTGAAGACCTTCTGGAATTTGTAGAAAGTTGCAGGGTGGTATGTAAATTTCTTGTAAATCTTGTTTTTCTTTCTGTTTGGTATGAGTATACTGACTTCTTTTATTCTCTTTCTATTTTTGACTCTGTTAACTTTTTTTGTGAACCTTTCTGCCTGAAATCTATTTTCTATAGCTATGTCTAATATTTTTGTATTCTTTTTTGTCCATTGGTACATTTACCAATCTGTACACAGTACTGGCTGTTGAGTACTGTATGCTGATGGAGAATGGGATTGTAACTCTTTTGTTTGATATAACTGTTAGTGTTGGTAGGTTTTCTGTAGATAAATGCCAAATGTTAGGATGATGATTTTTGATGATTTTAAGGTCGAGGAATGGTAGTTATCCATTACATTCCTGCTCCATTGTGACTATGGACTTTTGTTGCAGATTTAGCAGTTTCAGTGCATCTTCAAGGTGTTTTTCTGGGACTCCCTATTGCAAAGATGTCATCCACATTGCGGACGACCTGGAAATTATTGGCCTTGAAGTGCAGGCCACAAGATATCTATTCATCATTGAGCCTATGAGTTGTTGCCCAGTCTTGTTATAACCATAATTGTAGGTTGTGGTAAGCAGTGCTAGAAGAAGAATGACATTAACCATATCCACATAGTGAAAACTAGTAACTATAACAGCACAACCAATGTGGTCCTCAAAGAAATAAGGGCCTATGATGCCAAATGAAGCAACGGCACACCACACTGTCATGTGTTTGCTATGGAGCAGTTTCTCTTGTAGCACACACTGAGTTACCTGGTGCATAGTACTGGAAACTTTGCTTGTTCACACATCTGCTAAGTTCAAAATGGGCCTCATCAACATCATCAAGCTGCTCAAGATATGTGGTTCAGCTGCTATGACACCAAGCAAATCACTACAAACTTCCTTCAGGCAACTTTTTACTTTCTCTACATGTACTATGTACATAGTGTATAGAGAAGGTACTGTATTCCACCCAAAAATTTGATACCGAGATTTCACCAGAAATGCACATTTTAGGGTCACCTATAACCAAAAAAAGCATTTTTAGAAAAAGGTCTGCTTATCTATGTACATGTTAACTCAAAAAAAAGTCAGTAAAATACCAAACTTGATATTTAAGTTTAGTATCTTCCAGGGATGTGACACAAAGGTTTCAAGAAAAATTCCCCCACTTCAAGTTACCCTTTACATGCAAAAGATGTCAAAAATTTTGATTTTCTCAAAAATGACTAATGATTTTGATTAAAATATTTTAAGATGGCAAATAAAATGTATATCTTGAATTTTCTGGGAACGTCCTCTGAAGGCCTCTTTATTTTGGATGAATTTTCCATAATTTTACATAACTGATAAGACTGTAAGAGATAGACAAAAGCTTATTATATAAAAACATAGATCTCGTTAAAACACACAATTCATGCCATATATGTTTCTTACGTGGAGTTAACCATTTCTGAAATATTCCTTGTTATTTGTTTCAGATTTAAAACACTTAAACTTTTTGCACACAGAAATTTGTAATCTCCTGGCCAATCATAGAAACAGACTTCAACCACATGGCAACAGCTTTTAAAAGATTTTACTGTCATTTAAACACAGGGTACTGCCTTATTCCCCTTCTAATTACAAGGGAGCAAGTAATAAGACCATGTTTGCTAATCAATTAGCATGAAGTAGATAGATGAATAAGTTTTTTAACAGTAATTTGTTACAGAGATGTAGAGAAAGTCATGTGAATGGAACACATAAAATTTTTTATGTTTGTTCAGTTTTTGCGCAATCTGCATCTTTTAGGGGTGGAAGTATAGATCACCATGGATGGTGTGCTACAGAGAACAACACAACATTTCTAGCGTTAAAGCATGCCTTACAGCGGAACATCCAGGATACACAGGAGAACTTGGCAGGCTTCTTTCACTCATGCAGGATGTTGTAAACTTGGGCATTTTGGACTTTTCATTTCTGTACTTTTCATCTTAAGGCTAGATGCAGTGGTACAAGATTGGTTTGTCCACCTTATGATTCTTTGGTGATCAGGAACTTCAAGTGACGTTTCAGCCGAAAATGGTGACCAAAGATTTATTGAACAGTAATGGGAGCATTATTATTGTTATTTAAGCTTCTACAGTGAAAGAATGGTGCTCTATAGTCCAGCTAACCACTTTTTTGAATAATTTACTGGTAAATTTTTAGTACAATTCCTCATATTACAAGAAATACTTCCATAGAGTTGATAAATTAAATGTTGATATATTATTGAAAGACTTAAAAAGATTTTGGAGTCTCAAAGAGTTATTACACCTAAGTCTACACTTTTTTGAATAATTTAGTGGCAAATTTTTGCTTCAATCTCTCAAATTACAAGAAACAGTTGATGCCCAAAGATGTTGGATAATATACTTGCATAGATATTCAGTATAATTGCTCAAGTTGTTGAAGCATTTTAGGCCTTAAAAGCTTAATGCAGTTAAGGCTGAAACTTTGGTTGGACATATAAATAATTATGAATATCTCTTTATAGTGGAGCACCATTACTGGAATCGTTTAATAGTCAAAATTACAAACACTTTAAATTTCTCCACTTACATGTTGGTCTTTATTTAGAAAACCAACACAGGTAGACAGCTACATCAAATGCAATTAATTCAACCCAAAACCATGCCAATATGCCATCTTCCACAGCTTGAGTCACAGACTAGTCAACATTCCGCTAACAGAAGCCAAATACAAATGGTAATACGCATGCATACATGATGTAGCAAAATTACATAATTTCAGTTTGATCTCCATTGATAAGATAATTAAAAAACATAAAATGCAGAAATGCTAAATGAAACAACCACTTTGGAAACACTAAAAAAAATCCTAACACATTTACTGTAAATTTACTTTCCATTTAAGATACTTCTGGAAATTTAAGAAATTATTTAGAGATCACAACATAAACTTGATGCCACAAAATAAATACATCATCAGAAATTACTCTTTGATAGATAGCACACCAGAAACAAAATTATCTGGCATTTACCAAATGAATTGCCAAGATTGCAGCAATATACATTGGACAAACCAAGTGAAATTTGGACATTAGAAAAAAGGAACACATGAGAAACATCAGATTCAAATATATAGACAAGTCTGCCATTGCCCAACATTTTTGAACAGAGAATCATAATACAGAACCCAAAATAAATTTAATCAAACACCTAAAACAACCTTGGTAACTAAACACATGGGAAAACATCTTTATTCATAAGCATAAAGGAAATCTCACGAATTTTGAGATTCTTGCCATAGATGATGTCATCCGGTTAACAAAGACGAGAGATGACAGCACATCTGTTTGTGGAACCAAACACAGCACAGGAGCATCAGTTGACAAATTAACTGAGGACAGGGAGGATGCTCCCTGAAACTAGTTTTGAAATATTTGACCAACATGTAAGTGGAGAAATTTAAATGATTCCAGTTTGGTTGGATTTATTTATGTTTATCTACATTACACTTGCAGTTACTTAAGTAATTGGACTTTCAAAGAATTATCATAGTTAATAGCCATAGTTCAATTACATAGTTTTCTTGCCAGAATTAATGCTCACTCACTTGTTAGACAAATTTACTTTTGTGGATTTCCAGCAGATTATGGCTTAAGTTATTTGAGCATTTAGTATTTCTAAAGAAAACTTAATTTTAATCCTCTTCCATTTATTGAATAATTTACTTGTGTTAATTTACAGGTAGTATCTAAGCACTTAAGCATCACATAGTTACAAAAAGTTACTATAATCATGGCTCTTTCTTTTGAAGAACTACTTTCGCTGTATTTATAGTATTATGCATACATATTTTCTGGGTACTCAGCTCCCTAGTCATCATTTGGTAGGTTTTGTGCAATTTCAGAAGCAGAGCAGAGCAACATTGGGACATCAAGTACATTATACACCCTGATATCTAGTGACTTCAATACTAAGGTTTCATTGTGTCTGTAGATTCCAGAGTTCACACACATCCACATGTACTGTGTTTTGTGTAATACAGTTAATTCACTGTAAATTAGATAACTTATTCACCATAATGCTTAAGGGCCTCAAAGAAAGACATTTTGTTTGGTTGACAACTCTGTGGAAAGAGTCACTCTGCTTCCTCCCCTGCCCTTGCTTCTCTGTAAAAAATAGCACCCAAGAAAAGATGCGTGAATAGTCTATTGAGATAATTCAAGCATTGCCAATTTTCCAAAATTTCTGCCTTATAACATTTATTAGAAGGGTGCCAACTTGATGGGCATTTTTATAGTTTTATAGTAAGCTTTTGGTGTTCACAGTATTGTTTGGCTTTTAAATTATTATGGGTATGTTTCTTTTTAATGCAATTATTACTCTGTGATGAGTTGTAGACCCATAATAATTAAGAGCTCCCAGTCACTGCGGAGTAAAAAATATCCATCTTATTGCTTATTTATTTACTTATTTATTTTTGTAATTTATACATATGAATATGGCTAAACAAGGCTTGTTAATCTGTCATATTCGAATATAGACAATAAATTTTTTTTACTGTATTTGTAATTCATGTTATTAAAGACTTGAAACTCTTTGGTGATAATAATTATATCATCAAGAATCAGGCAAGTATTTGCTATCCATCACCAAACTTTTGGTCACCTACATTCTGTAGCCTTGAAAAAGATGGTGATAATGAATGCAAATACTAGATTTTCAAGGGGGTTATAATTAATTCTTGCATCTGTAAATCTCATTGTGTGCACTCCTATCTTGTCACTTATGTCAACCATCAATACGTAAATTGGATGTCACTAAAGCACATCTGGTCTCTTTTACTGTTGACTTGGCTCCCTTTTACTCTAAATCAAAGGGATATGAAATGACGTGTTATTTATGGACGCTCTTTAACTGCTTTGGTTCTGAGCGTCCCATTCTATATTGGGCGTGAAAGGTCGCTTATTTTTGCTCAGAGGCCTCTCTTATCAGGCTTGAGGTTCTTTTACGTGCCGTAAATCTACGACACGGGACCCACGGCTTCCCTTCCGAAGGAAGCCATGCTAAGGATTTTTACGCCCGAAAAAATCCATCGTCCTCCGCCCGGTTTGAACCCGTGACCTTGGGTATATAAAGTTAGCATGTTAACCATTACACCACGGAGAGTGACTCAAAGGGATCTGTTTATGTATGAGAGTACATAGGTTTACAGATGCAAATAAATTGTAAATAAAACAAAAATAAATTTATTTGGTTGCAACTTTAATCCAAAGCTGTTTTGTCAGTTTGAACAAATAGATAATTATTTAAATTATGTATGTTTAGGTAGTGTATCTTGGAAGAAAAAGTAATGGGAGTGCTGAGACTGTTTCTCTGAGAAAGAAGAAAGGAAAGGAATGGAATCTTGTGAAACAACAAAACTAAATAGAACAGCCCAACCAGATCCTCGTAATCTTCTGTTGAGAATACAAGCCTTGGAGGAACAACTCCAGAAAACTCAACAACGATGTGATGAATTGGAGACAGAACTTATACGAGAAAAATGGCATCGTCAAGAATTACAGTGGCAGCTCCAGGAGAATGTAAGCAGTATATTGATAAGACAGAAAGTTATATATATATGTAATTGTATAGGAAAGTGAGTTTTTTCAGAAGTAAGATGTTTATGACCAAAGTGAGGTTGAGGCTGGAATATTGAAAGAAGTCCTGAGAAAGCTTACATAAAATATTTTGTTTCATATTCAATGTCAAAGTACTTTATATATCAAGTGAACAAATTTGAAACAATGATGTTGCTGTATAGAGTGAATTTCTATCTGAGCTGAATAGTTTTGAGGATCTACTGAAGAGTAGATAAATTGGTAGTGGAGAGCAGAGGAGGCTGGCATAGATATGTCAAGCATTTGGTAGTCAGAAAGCGAGTTAATTCTCTGTGTTTTCATGGATATATCATTGACTTTTGTGTTCTGAATATAAGTACTTCTAATAGCTACCATGAGTCTAAACTGTCTCTCATGAGCTAAGCATTAGTTATTCTACAAATGGATGTGCTTTTGGGGCTGCTATTTGTCCCATCCTTCTCATGTTCTGTTTCTTTCCTCTTGTCTTATTTTTTATATATATATAAATAAAATGTACAATGTAAATAATAGATAGAGGAGGTATTATATTCCACCCAAAATTTGAAACCGAGATTTCACTGGAAATACATGTTTTAAGATACCCTGAATCCAAAAATAAGCATTTTTTTTTTTTTTTTTTTAGAAAAATGTGTTTATGCATGCATGTGGGGGAGGGGCAAAATAGCACAAAAATGAACACACTTGGTATTTAATTTCGTATCTTCTAAGGATGTGACATGAAGTTTTTCAGGAAAATCCCCTCCCCACCCCTATCTACCCAACATGGAATATTTTTCAAATTTTGATTTATTCAAAAATGGCTCCAACAATTCTGATTAAAATGCTATATGTTTAGATATTTTTATGACAAACGAAAGGTGTCTCTAACAGCCTCTTCATTCTGATGACTTTTGTATAGCTTGTAAACCGTAAGAGATGGACAAAAATTTACCACAGAAAACATGTAGATCCCATTAAAACATACATTTTATGTCCTAAGCAATTTTTTTTCTTGAGTTACCCATTTCCGAGACATTCCTTTAAAACTTTTCTCAAGCAGGAAGTCAAATTTAGTTTCCTCCCAGGAATGTAGAAGATAACCAAAATTTAATTGTTTCACATAGTGATAGCTTTTAAAAGATATGACTATCACTTTAGCATAGTATATTTCCTTATTTGCCTTCTGCTTCTAAGGAAGCAAGTAATAAGACCAATTCTTGTAATGTTTATCTTGATTAGCATGACGTAGATAAAAGAATAGTCTTTTGTAAAGAAAGTTTGTGGATCAGCTAGAGAAAGTCATGTGAATGGAGCACATCAGATTTTTACTTTCTGTACACATTCTATGACATAGTGCATAGAGAAAGTGTTGCATTCCACTCAAAAATTGATACCGAGATTATTTCAACGGTCCCCTTTACGTAAAACAAAAGCATTTTTACTTTCTCTACATGTACTATGTACATAGTGTATAAAGAAGGTATTGCACCTCACCCAAAAATTTGATACCGAGATTTCACCGGAGATATATGTTTTAGGGTCCCCTGTATCCAAAAAAAAAAGCATTTTCAGAAAAAGGTCAATATGTGTGTGTGTCCAGGTGTCTGTGAATACGATAACTCAAAAACAAAAATTGTTAAATAGCAAACAGGGTATTTAAGCTTAGTATCTTCCAGGGATACGACACAAAGATTTCGAGAAGGAACCCCACACTACCCACACCCTTTTCTCAAAAATGTCTCTAATGATTTTGATTAAAATATCATATATTAAAGATATTTACCTGACAAATAAAATGTATATCTAGAATTTTCTGGGAATAGTCTCTGAAGACTACTTTACTGGATGAATTTTACGGAATTTTGCATAACTGCTAAACCATGAGAGATGGAGAAAAACTTACCACACAAAAAATGTAGATCACGTTAAAACACACAATTTATATTGGTTTAATTGTTTCTTCACACAAGCTGTGTGTAGGATAGGAGTTGGATAGGTAGAGTCAGACTGAAAAATTCAATGCCATAGCCGGAATTTGAACCAAAGATCTCCCTATCTCTAGCTGGTTGCTCTTCCACTGAGCTACCATGGCAACATGTTGGCATAGCATTGAATTTCTCAACTGACTCGCATGTTTCCTGGTAAACCACAAGGTCTTCTCAAATTATTTTGAGATGACAACCCCAGTGGTGATTTACAATGTTGTAAATACTCAAGTCCCAGGATTCATAGTATAGCCAACTATTATGGTCATTTGGTATTGGTTTAATTGTTTCTTCAAACAAGCCATGTGTAGGACAGGAGTTGGATAGGTGGAGTCAGATTAAAAAATTCAATACCACAGCTGGGATTTGAACCACTGAGCTACCATGGCAAGATGCCGACATAGCATTAAATTTCTCAATTGACTTGCATGTTTCCCGGTAAACCATAAGGAGTTCTCAAATTATTTTGAGATGACAACCCAATGGTGACTTACAATGCTGTGTAATAAAGAAGGAAAACAAATGGCAATTGAAAAATTATTAGAAATGCAGATAACAAAAGCAAAGCAACTTGGAGAATTGGAATTAAACAACTCAACGAGTAGAGACAATTTAGGTAATATGGTTGCAAAAACAGTGGAATTATTAAACAACTATTTCATAAATATTGGGAATGAAATCTGAGAAATTTCCCCATCAGTACAAGACTCAATAAACAAACTGTATAATAATAACTGTCTTATGTTAACTCCATTGTTAGAATTTTCAATGGTTACTCCTGAAAAAAATTACTGAGATAACATCAAAATTAAAATTAAAATTATCTTTCGGATGGGATGAATTGCCCCCATATCTCATAAAGGAAATAAAACATGAAATTAGTAAGCCAATTAGTGAACTAACTAATCGTTCTCAAGCTACTAGTATATTTCCAGAGAGACTGAAATATGCCATAGTGAAACCTATAAACAAAGGAGGCAAAACTTAATTTAGAAATTATAGACTTATCTCTGTTCTTCCTACCTTCTCCCCATGTTCGAAAAGATTGTCCATTCTCAACTCATCTCTTATCTAGAACATTTCAGCAAGTTAAACAATTCCCTACATGGATTCTGAGAAAATAACTCAACATTATCTGCCCTAATAAAATTGGAAAATGATGCTTCATAAATGATTGGTGAAAAACAACAGACAGCCATATTAATTTGTAACAACTCAAAAGTTTTTAACTGCATATGTCATCATATATTACTAAAAAAATCTGATGTGATTCCATTCACATGACTTTCTCTGTATCTCTGTAACAAATTATTGTTAATAAGCTTATTCTTTTATTTATTTCATGCTAATCCAGAAAAATTAGCAGAAATAATCTTATTTCTTGCTTTATTGTAAGTAGAAGCGAAATAAGGGAGTACCATAGGTTAAAGTGAAAGCCAAAAGCTGGTTGCTATGTGACTGAAGTTCGTTTTATGTATGAACACGAGTTGGCAAATTCCTGTATGAGAAAAGTATAAGTTTTTCAAAGCTGAAACCACAAATAAGGAATATCTCAAAAATGATCAACTCCACGAAAAAAGTGTATATAACATAAATTGTGTGTGTTTAACGTGCTCTACATTTTTTTTTTGTGTTAAGTTTTTGTCCATCTCTTACAGTTGAGTAGTTATGCAAAATTCATCCAGAATAAAGTAGTCTTCTGAGGCTATTCCCAGAAAATTCAAGATATACACTTTATTTGTCAGGTAAATATCTTTAATATACAATATTTTAATCAAAATCATTACAGCCATTTTTTAGAAAATCAAAATTTTTGAAAAAAGTTCCACAGTAAAGGATAGTTGGAAGTGGGGGGATTTTCTTGAAAGTCTTCGTGTCACATCCTTGGACGATACCAAACCTAAATACCAAGTTTGGTTTTTAACAGACTTTCGTTTTTGAGCTATGCTGCATCCCCCCCCCCCCACACCTGCATGCATACATCCACCCACGCACGCTTACACGCACTCTCTTCTAAAAATGCTTTTTTTTTTTATTTAGGAGGTCTCAAATTATGTATTTTCGGTGAAATCTCGGTATCAAATTTTTGGGTGCATTACAATACCTTCTCTATACACTATGCATATAGCACATATGGAGAAAATAAAAATTGGAATTCTGTGGCATAAGGAATATAGCATTAAAGTGGTTTGTAAATTATCTCAAAGATAGGAGACAAAAGATAATTATAAATAACAAAATGGGTATGGTCCAATCTAACTGGAATCAAATAAAAACAGGAGTCCCACAAAGTAGTGTCTTGGGGCCTCTACTGTATGTAATATACACTAATGACCTTCCTAACTACATAAAGGAAAATACAATTATGTATGCTGATTAGGGACACTCAAATTTCTTGAATAAAATGTTGCTAAATTCTTGAGTAATAAGAGAGAAAATTCTTGAGTGAGAAGGTAAAATTCTTGAGTTAGAAAGGAAAATTCTTGGATACGGTAATTCTTGGATATTAACTTACTCACCTACAAAAATAGAAATAAATGCATAATTAATAAATGCATAATTAATTTATACAATCTAAAATATAAAAACGCTAATAGCAAGCATAATTTACACACACTCTTATGGGTTTACTTTCATAATTATAAGCTGATAGCATCTCCAAGTTTGTGATTGTGAGATTTGTTCTGAGGTCCGTCAACACACACTAAAAGTTGGAAAAAAACCTTTCACAGTTCACGTTTGAGACAGGAACCCACAGCGCCCTTAAGGCACCATCAACAAAAAGTTGATGATCATCACGCATTGCATGAAGAGCATCTTCTACTGATATATTTACATTGCTCTTCAGAATATCCTGAAGATCCCTGTAAGCATGCAGTCCTTCATCGATGGGAATACCCTTCATTGATGGTACTTTGTGGAAAAGGGTTTTCAGCTCGTCTCCTGCAGCAGGCTGTGACAGCACATTCTACCTGTAGAAGAGTGCAGCCACAGGCTCCAAAAATGCACGGGCAGGGTCCCCCAACATAAGATTGTCCAGCTTGGTGTGCATATGGCCTGCTGCAATTTTTATGTCCTGCATCGAACTTCCCCTGAGATTTCCTTTCAGGGCATCAAGCTCCTCCTGAACTCTGTCACTGAAAGTTCCGGCAGCAACTATTTGTAAGCGCTTCTTCAAATTCTGAAGTTTGGGATACACTTCTGCAGCCATCGGTTTGGAATTTGTTTCCAGGCTGAGCAACAATTGCTTCATCATTGAAGCTAAAGATTTCACAAACAGAGCTTGCACATAAAGCATCTGTAGCTCAGAATCAGTAATATTCTGCAGGTGTGAAGATGCTGCAGTAAATGACTCTCTGCCACCAATGGAGCGAAAAAAATCAAAAAGAACGGTCCAGTTATCTGCCATCCACTCAACTGCTTCCACCCAGGAATTCCATCTTGTGGCCACTGGAATTGGAAACATTCCTGCTGCAGATCCTTTCTCCTGCATGAATTGCCGAAATGCATGTCTTTTTTTCCGGGCTTGCAGAAAAGTCTGCTTGACTGAAATGACTAGTTTATTTAGCGATGACAAGTAGTCCTTCATCACCACACCAATCAGATTTATTTTGTGTGCCCAGCACTGAATATGTAGGGACTCATCTGGCAGGAGAAGTGATAACCCAGCATAACAGGAGGTCATATAACTGGCTGAGTCACTTACTAATGCCACTACTTGGTCAAAGTTTACCCCTGTGTTCCTTAGTGCCTCGGTAATTGTTCCAGCACAGGACCGTCCATTCACTACCTCCAGTGAAGTGACAGCAGCCACATATTGCTCCTGCGATCTGGAGGGCTCCACTGTAGACAGCAAAACAACGAAAATTGCCCTGCCCATCTTGTCTGTTGTTTCGTCAGCCATAACAGCAACCTTCTTGTTCTGTAGGGCTGCAACAACTTTTTCCTTCCTGGAGTTTGCCAAGAGAGGTAAATATTCTCTACGGAGAACATTGCTTCCTGGAAGGTCTCCACCGCCAATAACGTTCTTCTTCACCCATTCCTTGAAGGCTGGGTGATCTGCCTTCTCCAATGGAATATTGGTTGAAATCATCATTTCAACCGTGGAAGTGACAAAATCCAGTTTGGCAGCCTGGTAAAAGTAGAAAAGAAAACATATAAGCATAGACCAGAACTTTTGCAAAATGTCTTTTTAAATGTGTTAAATCTTGAAAGTGAATCTCTAAGATTGATTCTTTGAGATTAAAATGCTGCAGTTTATGTTCCTTTTTATAACATGTCTTTTGTTGCCTTATTTTTCATTTTTATAGCCCCCTTTAACTTCTTTGGTGATATCGGAGGCTTTAACTTTCAACGGCAACAGGCCTAACAGAACTAAAAATTATGTCCTACCCGCGTATTTTGTATGCTACACTTCATATCTGTGAGAGCGTGCTCGCATGTCCCTCAACGTGCGTCATACAACCGGCTAAATCACCGCGAACCTAAAGCAGCATTGTGTTATACACCCGATGTCAAGTTATAAACCAAAATAAATTTGAAATATGATATAAAATCATGTAAAAGATATAACTGAGCAAAATAGGTATATGCGATTAAGCGAAGAGTGCAACTACACACGATATTTTACTATTAGCCAAATAATGTTCTGATTTCTAAAAACATGTGCTTTAAAAGGAAGTAAACTGGCATTTAATTTTAAATAGGTAATACACCTTTACCTCTTTACACACAAGTTTCAAACTCTAAGTAACAAAATAAAAATTGTCACAGAATTGAAGTAGATAAATGCAGAAAATGTGGAAATTACATACCTTTGCTCCTTTTGAACATTCAGCCGCCTCGAACATTGTTCTTTGTCGCTTACGCGTTTTCGTTGCATCCACGTGTTTCTGGCTAGCAATATGTTTTTTTACAGCATCCGAAGTTTCATATGGAATTCTTTTATTGCAAAAGCTGCAAAGCATTATTTCTCCCGACCTCTTCATTCCGTCCTGCGAGAATTGCTTTACCCGCTCATCTAAGCTCACTTTTGGTGGCATGCTGTACGATATTTCAGAACTACGCTACTGCTAGTTAAAACGAACTGAACGCATGGGTGAACAGGAACTAGTGGGATACGCGTAGAAGAAGTTACTTAGGGTAGTAACAGAATGCGTGCGCAGTGCATACCGGATATGAGCGCTCCTATCTCGCTGGTTCAACGGCTTTGCTGGTCCGCCGATACTGCAGACTGCTGTTGTTATCGATCGAATGCTGACAAGATAGCCAATACCGTGCTAACAGACTCCCACGGCACTTAACAAAGCTTAAGCTGGAAGCAAAAAATGTTAACCGAAAGTTGATAACAAGAATGTGTGATCTTTTTGCTATATGCGATAAATTTCACGAGTGAACCTAAAAATTTGTATATAGAGCGGGAATTTCAAAATTTCGCGAGTAGATGGTGTGTCAAAAAGTATTTAAATTAATCAAATATGTCTTCGTATACATTTATTCCCTAATTTTAAGCATTTTAAAAATGTTCGCGAGTCGCGAAATTTGAGTCCCTAATGCTGATGACACGTCCATCTTCCTAAATGGGTGTAACCTTGAGGATCTACAGAATATTGCAGAAGAGACAATTACTCGGCTAAAGAATTGGTTTTCAAGAAATGGCTTAAAGCTAAATACCTCTAAAACCTCCATTATGCAGCTCAGCATTCAAGAAAAAAAATTGTGAGAACATCAGGACTAATTCAGTAAATCATGAAGAAAGTGCTAAAATCCTCGATGTCATTTTAAACAAACAATTAAAATGGGACAATCATATCCATTTTTGTCCAAAAAACTATCTAGTGCATGCTTTAATATGAGCTGCATAGCCAAAATAACAAACCTTGAAACAAGAAACATAGTTTACTTTAGCTACTTTCACTAGATAATGACATATGGAATAATACTATGGGGAATCTCAACAGGATGGAAAACCACCTTTAAAAGTGAAAAGAAAATAATCCATATAATGAAATAAACAGGAGCAAAAGAATCTTGCAGAAATCAGTTCAAAAAATGTAACATTCTAACCCTACCATCCCAATTCCTATATGAAATAAACAAATACATACACACAAACTTTGATGCCATGTATAACTCGCAAACACAACATAACCATGGAACAAGAACTAAAAATAAGTTGAAACTACCCATGCATAGATTAGCATTATACAAAAAAAAGTCCATTGTATGCCTAAATAATAGCTTGTAACAAACTACCAACTAAAATCAGGGAAATAAAAAACAGGAATTGTTTCAACAAAGCATTAAAAAAACCTATTAATTGACAAAGTGTACTACTCAGTCGCTGAATACATGAATGACAAGTCTTTTTAACTATTTTTCGTTCTATAAGTTACATATTACACTATTGTTAAGTACTTAGAACATTGTAAGTCGCCATTGGGGTTGTTATCTCAAAATAATTTGAGAACACCTTGTGTTTTACTGAGAAACATGCGAGTCAGTTGAGAAATTCAATGCTATGCTGGCATGTTGCCATGGGAACTCAGTGGAAGAGCAACCGGCTAGAGATGTGGAGATTCATGGTTCAAATCCTGCCTATGGCATTGAATTTTTCAGTCTGACTCTACCTATCCAACACACAATTTATGTTATATACATTTTTTTCATGGAGTTGATCGTTTTTTAGATATTCCATGTTTTTGGTTTCTGCTTTAAAATACTTATACTGCTCTCATACAGGAATTTGTCAACTCCTATCCCTACAAACAAAGGAACTTCAATCACATGGCAACAAACTTTTGACTATTACTTTAACTTATGGTACTCCCTTATTTTGCTTCTACTTTCAAGGAAGCAAGTAATAAGACTATTTCTGCTAATTTTTTCTTGATTAGCATGAAGTAAATTGAAGCATAAGCTTTTTAAAAATAATTTGTTTCAGAGATGTAGAAAAAGTCATGTGAATGGAACACATCAATTTTTTAGAAAAAGCTCTGTGTGAGTGAGTGAGAACATGGCTACTCAAAACAAAGAGTCAGTAAAGTACCAAACTTGGTTTCTAAGTATGTTCCAGGGATGTGACACAAAGGTTTTGAGAAGAATCCTCCCACCCCAAACTAACCTTTACATGGAAAATATTCGAAAATTTTGATTTTCTCAAAAATGACTTTAACAATTTTGATTAAAATACTGTATACTAAAGATATTTGTATGGCAAATAAAATGTATATCTTGAATTTTCTGGGAATAGCCTCAAAATACCTCTTTATTCTGGATTGAATTTTGCATAACTGGTAAACCAAAAGAGATAGACAAAAACTTACTACACATGTCATATGCATTTTTTGTGTGGAGTTAACCATTTCTGAGATATTACTTGTTATTGGTTTCAGATTTAAAATATTTAAAACTTTTTTCACATAAAAATTTGTAAACTCCTGCCCTTGCATAGACCTTTGACCCGTTTTAGCCTAGTGTACTCCCTCATTTACCTTCTACTTGCAAAGAAGCAAGTAATTAAGACAATTTCTGTTGTTTATCTCGATTATCATAAAGTAGATAGAAGAATATGCTGTTTAACAATAATTTGTTAAAGCGATCTGGAGAAAGTCATGTGAATGGTACACATCAGTTTTTTTATTTTATGTTCTAACCTTCCATCCACTTGTGATCTTAAGAGACTAAGAATGAGTGAAATTTATGACATAATGGACATAATGGAAACGGCTTTGTGCCCATTGCACCCATTATGCTTTACTTCATATAATATACCTACTCTGATACTAAGGTAAAAAACACAAAATCATCTGACCCAAATTGTAAACATATTTAAACATTCCTTCACAATGATGTCACCGAATATTCACCTTTCAGAGTTGGAGAAAATTGTGATAAAAACTTATCCAGGTATCTAGCAGCTACCGGAATTTGAACATGGGCTTCACTAAAATAAATAAAAACATATATTTATAAACATAAATGTCCTCCACTTAGGCAAACAAAAAAAGAAATAAATCACAGTACAATAAACAGAAACAAAACAGAAAATTACTTTCTTTAATAGCAAGAAAACAACTAGATCATAAATGCACTTCAAGTTAAGGTGTTGCCATCATTATCTATATTATAAGGCATTGTTAAAAAACTGCTGAAATGCAGGAAAATTGTGTGCAGTGGACAGCATTGTAATGAAGTGTTTCTTGAATTATTCTACCAGATCAAAAATAGCTTTAGATCATGAAAGTATGATGTTTGGTCATGCACTCCTTTCCACTGTAGTGATTTGACAGTTTGCATCCACGTAGTCGCATCATTTGTCAAATCTACCAGTCATGGCATGTTCTTTGAAGTCCACTAGGAATGCTCTGGTAGACAAGGTAGTTTTGTCTTGGCTGCTATATGAAGTCCTGGAAGGTCCCTCTGACTAGCACTTATATTGCATATTAGTTCATTAACGTTCGCGAGGTTATGTTCTTGTAGGCATTAGTATTGTCTTGGCCATTAGATCAAATCCTAGAAGGATGTGCTGACTAGCGCTCATGTCATTATTTCAAGTTCTTTGCAGTAAAAACCAATTAAAACTGATCACTCTATCATCCTCAGGGTTAACACTTAAATTATTTATTAAACAGTTGAGGGGAATATTAAAAGTATCCTAGAGAGCATTTCAAGTAAAGACAATGAACTTCCAAAACAGATATTACAGAAATATAACAAAGCAATAGGAAAATAAGTAACATTCAAATTTTAAAATTAATATAGAAATTATGCAATATGGAAGAAAAGTGCCCATGAAAAGTTATTTTCCTAGTAGGTTTGTCATTATATATTCATATGTTGGTGTTGGAGTAAAGAAAATAATGAAAAACATGAGGTATGACACTAAGTACATTTTGAATATTTTAATATCAATGCAACAGCTAGATTCCAAACTACATCTTCTAATAAGATTTCATTAACTACATTGCATAGAAGGCAACTGTATAACACATGTTAATTTGTTTTATATGTTGTCACAGAAGTTGGCCTGTCAAAAAGAGTCCATGCTTGCTGTGATTGTGGTTGCAAGGAGGTCTTTTGTGACAGGACCATTCCACTTTTTGCTATTCAACTTTTTTTTTTCATGTATACATCTTCTCCAAATATCTCTTTATTTTTCCTGTAGACTTGCAAATTATTTGACTACTTGTTTTTCTTTTCATTTATTCTTTGTTCTTCAATAGCCTCCCCAGGGCCTACTGTCATAGTTATGGATCTGGTGCACCAGGTGTCCTGAGCTACATTACCTCTCAGTTACTCTACAGGTTAGGGGACAGACCTATGTCAGTGGAAAATCCCTTCCTGCGTAAACTTAAAATGAATCATGTTTACTAATTATGATCTGTTTTTATTTCATATTTTTGTGAAAATTGAAATGAGCATTACACTCACCCTACAACCTATGACAGTTTAATATAGAATATGTAGTAAACCCCCCCCTTTTAATGCCCCTGCTTTTAAGGAATTCCCATTTATAATGAACATCCTATCAAAAGTCCATAAGCACAATGTAAAAAAATCTGCTAATAATGAACCTTTCTTTAATGAAAAGTCCACTTATAAGGAACATAATAGACATATTTCAGCCGTTGTGCAGGTATATTGATTCAGTTGTATGTGGCATGAAGGCCATAACCAATAATTAGTTCCGTAAAAGCGTGGATATTAAGAGACAATTGGCATTCTTTAGAAGCAAAGTTGTGTTCTTGAAATTGTAATTAATTACCAATTGGTGAATAAAACCTACCTACCCACCCACCTATCTAACCTGCTTTGGCTCCGCTACTATTTACGTTGATCTTGAATTTGCTCATGTAGACATATTCTAAAAAAAGGATAATCTTAATTAATGGAGCTTAAACCCCTAAGTGAAAATGTGGTGTCAAGTTGTATAGAGTGTAACTTCTGTGTTCCATAATAATTAAAGAGTATGCTGTGGCTGCCAAGTGAAGGAAGTTGAAGTTTTCAAGAAAAGTTGACCATTATTAAGAATATAGAAAGAAATTCACAAATTTTGATATCAGATGTGGCAAAAAAATACAAAATAACTGTACATCATTGTTCTCGATTTTGAAGCAGAAGGATTCTATTTTGTATACGGAGGTACAATGCAGTTCTGCAATCAAGAAGCATAAAAATATAGGTGTTTCACCATATGTCAAATTAGAAACTATATTACTGAAGTGGGTTCAAGGGAAGAAGCGAAAACATTCCACTTGATGGAAGTATTTTAGGTGAAAGGTGTTGGAGATTGCTCATGAGATAGACATGGAGAAGTTCAGTAAATAAAATGAATAGTTTGATCACTTTAAAACAGTACATCCATTTGTGAAAATACCAGTGTACATGAAGAAACTGTACTGTACAAAAATGAAACATTGTCTCATCTTTTGAGGGCTATGACACTAAAGATGTTTTTAATGCAGATGAAATAGGTGCATTTTTTAATTTGCTCCCAATTAAAATATATATATAGTTTGCAAGGAAAATGCTATGGGGCAAAGCAAGCAGGGAATTATATATATAAAAATGAATTGCTGAAATGTATGTACGTGTATCACTTCCAAACGACTGCATCAAATTGAACAAATATTTTTTTGTTATGTTCATTATTGCCACGACAAGGTTTGTGGAAAACAAAATGTTTAAAAATAGTACAGAAAAGTATTTAAAATCTCATAATATGAATAAAAACCATGCCAAGTGAATGTATTTCGGTTAATAGCCACCAGATGGCAATGGTATCATGGCTATTTGTTGCTAAATGGTCGTATTACTGCTATATTTTCACTCCCCATTCAATGTTAAGGTAATGCACCAGTTTATCGACACAATGACGCAATGCAGCATTTGAAATTCAAATACATTTTTATATATTAAGTGTCCTTTCCTTACTCCTATTGTTTAAAATAAAGCAGAAAAGAAGCTTTCCTGGCGACTAACACCTAGAGTAAGTACTTATTTATTTGCTGCTAGATGGCCAAAGTAGTAGTTTTCCTCCTTATTCACTGTAGTGCAACAGTTTATTAAGATAATGACACAAGCAGTGAAATTCAAATATATTTTTATGTATTAACTGTCCTTTCCTTACTCCTGTCATTTAAAATAAAGAATCAAAGAAGCTTTCCTAACGATGAACACCTAGAGTAAGTACTTATTTATTTGTCACTAGATAGCAATAGTAGTATTTTCCCTCCCCATCCAATGTTAAGGTAATGCAACAGTTTATCAAAATCACACAACACAACAGTGAAATTCAAATACATTTTTATATATTAACTGTCCTTTTCCTTACTCCTATTGTTTAAAATAAAGAAGTTTTCCAAGCAACGAACACCTAAAATACATACTTATTATTTGCCACAGATTGCCGTAGGACTTACTGCTCTATTTTTCTTCTTCAATGCTAAGGGAATGCACCCGGTTATGGAGACAATGACGCAAGATAACTGTGAAAATCAAATATATTTCTTATGTATTAACTATCGTTCCCTTGGTCACATTGTTTAAATAAAGAAATAAGTATATTTTTATTGTAATTCCTTAAAATGAACAAGTTATAAACAATGCACGTAGCGATTAACCCTTCTTGGAATCTGAAAATGGTGGAGAAATAATGGGATCCGTTTTAGGTTTAACTACCTATTGCAGATGTTGGTTATTTGACGTTATGTGGTACATGACCTAGCTAAAGAACATGAAGATACCCGCGTCACCATCACATTACAATTGTGGTGTTCATAATACATTTGTTCAAGTAATAATTTGGGTTAAATGGGGAAATTTAATACATAAAGCTATCATCAAATAAAAGCTTATAAATTTCCCAACCAGATCTACTTGCTCTTTAGTTACATCATTGTTAGCCTTAGAAATGGCTGTTTTGATATAGAAGAAAATAAAGAAAGAGGTGGAAAACATTAGGAGTAAAGGAAAGAAAGAGATTCGGAAGCAGCATGAATGTTACTTTGTGTCTTTTTCCTTAATATAATTCATTACCTATGTCAGCGTTTACCCACCACACTATAGATACACTGCCATCAATGAGCCAAAATTATGCATCAGAACAAAACTCACTATTAAAAAAATTGTGAAAAAATTTATTTAAGTTACTACAACATAGGAAAGTTGAAAGGCGAGGATATACTTATTCCAAGAATACCACTAATGTCAACCGACTTTCCTTCTGAATTTAAGTGTGCTTTGCATTCGCAATGACAGTAAATCCCAAGATCAATCCTTAGAAGTGTGTGTAATATACATTGAATTGTGTTTTTCGCATGTTGTACATTGCATGCTCGAGAGTCGGCAAACTATCGGTGCAATTTTTTTCTCTCCAGAAGGAAAATTGTACATTACAAGGCATGATAAAATGTCAAATTATTTAATTGTAATTTTATTTCATTGCATGGTCGTACTGTAAACAGAAGATTTTGTCTGCATTTTTTTCATTAGGTACACCACTCGTGCGAAGCCAGGGCAGGCAGCTAGTTTGCTTATAAATTTTCCATGAAAACCCTTTAAGGACAGCTCCTGTTTAAGGTATAAATTTGAAATCTCCCAGAGAATTATTAAAAAGAAGTTCTACTGTAAATGTACAAATTTAATGTCCTACTTACCATATTCTCTGTCATGTTTTAAATGCCAATATTTTGATTCATATGTAGCATCCAGCAATAGTAAAATTTCCACCTGTAGTAAGAATGCTTATATTTGCAAATATAGGTTTATGTTTGTCTGCACATTCTGTAAAAATATGCATCTCATTCCCTTATGAAAAAGCCATCCAGGAGTTCTGTGTTATTGAGACCTAGAACAAGCATCTTGCCTGGCGAACACCTGTGGTGCAATGGAATTAATTGGGACACTGACACAAAGACCCTGAACAATAATTTCCACTCCTATTGCTATGCCCAGGCCTTCAACTTCAGATATGGCTAGCACATTAGTTTGTGCACATGTCAAAGCTGTGCTGAGGAAACTCAAGATTCAAGGACGGTTTACTTCAACTTCCCTAAACCAATCAGCAGTTATCAGCAAATATTTAATTACAGCTATAAACTTAAAGCATTATAACACATTTTAGCTTAACTATGATCATGTAATCTAGTGCTACATTTTTTAAAATGCAAGCTCAATTAATAAAATGAAAAATAAAGTTAATGCATTACAACATTCTAGTAATTCTAATTTGGAAAGATAACCAGTTAAAATAATTAAAATAACAAGCACTGAAATGATACAGCATACCTGTAGGTAAATTTTCCATTGTGAAAGATGTATCATTATTCAACT
Organism: Hymenopus coronatus; assembly: GCA_030762935.1. Taxonomy (NCBI): domain Eukaryota; kingdom Metazoa; phylum Arthropoda; class Insecta; order Mantodea; family Hymenopodidae; genus Hymenopus; species Hymenopus coronatus. The sequence continues at coordinate 144,738,844 of CM060897.1, forward strand.
AACAAAAATATATGTTCCTAACAGAACCTTCATTTAATTCAATATGTGGGTCTGCTTATCTCATCTAATGAAAACGAAATTTGACTGAACATCTCAGTGCTGATACAGGTTCTAAGTATACAAAACTCAGGAGTGTAGTTTTGTCATGGTGGATTTGCAAGCTGTCCCACTGTACATTGAGAACAACATTGACAGTGCACACATATTGATCACATTGTTGGCACAACAATACAACCATTCCTTTTAATTGGTGGCAGAGAAATATCTTTATGCTGCTTTGTTTTGTAATCTTAGAACATTTACATAAAGTTAGTCTGGGTAGCTTGTTTGGTTAGGCATCAGCCTTTGGAAATCAATGTCATGGGTTCAAACCTGCCCTAGATGGTTTTTAAATGTGCTTAAAAGCAGCAGCCCCATGATAGTAGAGTTGCTGGCATATAAAATAACTCCTGCAGGACTAAACTCTTGTACACCAGCAGTGCTAATATGATCCTGGCAATGGACAGAATCATTAAGAAACAAAATATATAACACTGCCTGTACACTTGAGTGGTCGAATTCTGACTTCTCATCTAGAGGTCCCGGGCTCGATTCCTTTGCCGGGATGGGGATTTTTCTTTAACTAGAAGTATTTCCAATTTCCTATAGAGTCTGGGAGAGACAATATGTGTGTTTAATGACATTAGTACTGAAGAAACCAAAGTTAAGAAACCCTACAGTTCAGTGAGAAACAACCAGCAGTTGTTTCTAAAGTTTAGGTCCCCGAGAGAGAGAGAGAGAGAGGGAGAGAGGGAGAGGGGGAGGGAGGGAGAGAGAGAGAAAAAAAATTGATAGATAGGTAGGTGGGTAGGTTAAAGCATGCTAAACTACAACAAAAAAATGGTATAGTAGAGCTCATTTATGCCGGATAATATTCGTTGTTTCAAAAGGCAGTATGTAAGCTGACACACAGCCAGTATAAGTGAACAGTCATAAAAAGGAATCTTCATGTTTCAGCATCAGTCCGAGATGGAGAGTTTAAAGGAGCAAATGGCATCACTATCATTTCAAACAACATCTGGAATGGAAGCAGTATCAGGGCAATTGAGTGCTGTTTCATCTTTGCTGCACACCTCACTTGCCTCAAAGAAGTGTGAGCCACACAACAAGTCTGCATTAGAGTGTCTGCATTGTGCAATCAGATCCAGTGCTTCTCTTGCTGCATTCATCTTGGAACAGTCAAAACAGGTATTGTTACACCTATCAGTAGTTTTCTTATTGAACAAAAGGAGGTTAAACTCTTAAAGAATCAGTTCAAAATTTAGCAGTATTTGATACTAGATTTCTTTCAAAAGATATATAATGCATCTCATATTATATTATGTATTCCAAGAAAAGCTTTGCAGCATAATTTACTACGAGATTTCTTCCAAAATTGTACATCTCATATGCAGGGTGTTCAATAAGTCCTTAAAAAAGATAGAAAAACAAATTATTTTTGACAAATATTTTTTGTTTGTTTTCAACATAATCTCCTTTTAGCTCCAACACTTTTCCCAGCGTTTCTCCAACTGTTTTAAGCTTTCCAAAAAGTAGGATTTTGGAAGGTCCTCAAAATAGGCATCTGTTTGGGAGATGACCTGTTCGTTAGATTGAGTCGCTTAAAGCTTAGCCACTTTTTCAAGTTTGGAAATAAAAAGTGTCACTAGGAGCCAAATCTGGTGAATATGTAGATGTTGTAGTAATTCTAACCTTAATTATACAATTTTCGCCATTGAGATTGCACAGGTGTGCACCCTTGCATTGACTTGATGGAAGAGAATCTTTTTCTTTGCCGATAAGGGCAATTTTTCTTGATTTCTCTATTCAACCGGTGCAATAACGATACATAATACTCTCCATTCAACCGGTGCAATAACGATACATAATACTCTCCATTTATTTGTTTTCCTTTCTGCAAGTATTTAATGTAGATGATTCTGCATACATCCCAAAAAACCGAGGCCATCACCTTGTCTTCAGATTTCACCACCTTTGCCTTCTTTGGAGCCGGTTTGCCTTTAAAAACCCACTGTTTCAACTGTATTTTTGTCTCTGGAGTGTAGTAGTGGTTCCATGCTTCATCTACGTTATATATTGACACAGAAACTTGTCAGGATTGCAACGGTAAAGTGCCAAACCAGCTTCCGAACTCAAGCCTGTGATATAAATGGGGCCACTATTGCAGAAAAGGTTCTCACAGCCAGCTCACTTCCTAGGCCTTCAACTTCAACATCTAAGTCAATAGCAACATCTCCTACGTCTGAAACTGTAAAAAGCGCTGAAATTAAATCGCTGCCAAAGCAATTGACCTCGAGCAACAAGATTGGCAATCTAAAAATATATAAAGAACCAGAAAGAAAGTTGAACACCATTGAGAGCACCAACTTCCTCAAGCGAAATGTAAAGTCTATTCCCAAAACAACAAAGGGAAACAATAGTCCACGGAGGTCCTCTTCTGAGGATTCATCTGGAAAGGACTCAGGTCGGCGACTTTCATCTTCGCTGGTCTCTGTTTCCAATCGGTTTGAGGTACTCGAACCGAAATTTTCAATTGAGAAGGGGTCCTTCCAAGTGGAGGAGATGGAGGAAGGTAATACTGCCCTCACTGCCAGAAAGACAGTGACAAAGAGGAAGGACCATCATCCCGTAAAAGGTGTTTGTGTGACACCTAAAAAGATTAAACTGAACCGACCTCAGCAGCCTTCAAAATAGAAATAATCACAATGTACAACTTGTCCCATTTTTAAGAACATGGCTATTCTACAATGGAACTTACGTGAAATAAGAACACATCGACCGGCTTGAACTGCTGCTTAACCAGAATGATCCTTTGGTCGTATGTTTGCAAGAGACTAAGCTCCGTCCCCAAGACAGTTTCAAAATCAAACGATACACCTCTGTAAGGTGTGATCTATCACTGGAAGAGGGTGTACCTGCGCATGGAGGCACTATGAAGCTCATCAAAGATGAGCGCAATCAGTATCATTACAGTCCGACATCCAGTAGTGGCTATAAGAATTAAACTGTCATATACCAGATTCACCGTATGTAGTATATACCTTCCTCCGAGTGACGATCTCTCACTCCCTGATTTAGGGGATCTAGTTTCTCAACTACCAACACCTTTTCTTTTGGTAGGTGATGTAAATGCCCACCATCCACTTTGGGGCTCACCTCGGGCTTGTGCGAGAGGTAAGTTAATTGCTGATTTCTTCAATAATTCTAACCTAATTCTCCTGAACACCAGAAAACCTACATTTCTTTCTGATGCTTTCAACAGTTTTTCACACCTGGATTTAGCAGTTTGTTCACTACCATTAGCATCTTCCTTACAGTGGAATATAATCCATGATTTACATTCTAGTGACCACTTTCCATGTCTTATAAGTCTCTTGCCACAAGATACATGTTCCATATGTTTACCTAGATGGCGCATAGATCAAGCCAACTGGAATCTTTACTCCTGGTTGGCTGCCTGTTATTATTACAACAATGGATAACCTGATTGAGTATAAAAAGATGCATGCCAAATCTAGGCAGGTTGTTAAGGATAGCAAAAAGACATCATGGAGCAAGTTTGTAGCGTCATTCAATTGACATACACCTTCCTCTATTATGTGGGATAAGTTAAGGCTTATGGATGGAAAAACGACTCATATGCCAATCGCCGGTCTTCAAACAGCTGTAGGAGATTGTTATTGATAAGTTTGACGTGGCCAATGCTTTTGGCAGTGCTTTCGCTCAAGTGTCTAGCTCAGAGAATTATTCGCCTGATTTTCTTCCTGTTAAGACTCAGGTGGAATCTCAAGGTTTCAACTTTCGTTCTAAAAATCTTGAAGATTACAATCGACTCTTCACCGTCATCTTTGTGAAACTCTGAACCAAGTCCTGATGGAATACACTTCCAAATGTTGCAACATTTCTCTCCTGAAAGTAAGGCCTTCCTGCTTGAGGTCTATAATCGTGTCCGGGTTAACGCCATTTTTTTCTGAAAAGTGGAGAGAGGCCACCATTTCACCTGTTTTGAAAGCTGGAAAGGACCGTTTTCTTCCATCCAGCTACTGTCCAATTTCTCTCACCAGTTGCATTTGCAAGATGATAGAACGCAGGATCAATGGGCAGTTGATATGGTGGCTGGAAACTCAAAACCTACTGACCTACACCCAGTGCAGATTTTGATGACGTCGATCAGCAGCTGATCACCTTATCTCGATTTTGACGCAGATAATGAATGGATTCATGAAAAACTGTCAAATGTTGGGGTATTCTTTGACCTAGAAAAGCCCTCGTGTTGGTGGTCAGGAATAATATGTTCCCTATACAACTGGAACATACGTGGACGCCTTCCGTTATTCATTCAGGAGTTTATGAGGGGCCACGTTTTCCGAGTAAGAGTCAGCTCGGTTTTATCAACTATTTTTGTTCAAGAGAACGGAGGGCCACAGGGATCGGCACTGAGCTTCATGCTGTTTGCTATAGCAATTAATTCTATCTCGAAATGTATTCTCCCAGGAGTATAGTCCTGCTTATTCGTAGATGACTTCGCCATCTATTGTACCTCTCAGCGCACACCTTATTTGGAACGCCGTCTGCAGCAGTGTTTAGATAGCCTTTCAGAATGGAGCTCTAAAAACGGCTTCCACTTCTCTGCTGAGAAGTCGCTCCGTGTGAACTTCTGGCGTTTAAGGAGGCGATTGCCACCTTCGATGCGGTTTGGTACAGTTTTACTACCATTAGCGGCTGTAACAAGATTCTTTGGGTTGATATTTGATAGAAACTTTGTTGGTCACCACATACAGCACAGCTGAAAGTGCACTGTAACCATTCTTTGAATATTTTATGGATGGATACTAAGTGGTAAATCTTTGGAAGCGGATCGGACAGTCTTGCTGCAACTTTATCACGCACTTATCCAAGCCAAGTTAGATTACAGATGCATAGTTTATTCTTCGGCAAGACTATTTGTGCATAAAAGATTAGACACTGTCCATAATCAGGGTATTCGTATGGCTGTGGGAGCTTTTCCAACAAGCCTTTATGCTGAATCAGCAGAACCCCCTCTGCAGTGTAGGCACGGTATCCTGCTAACAAATTATGGCTGTGGGCTAAATTGCTTGCCTTTGCATCCAACGTCACTCCTTTTTTTAACACTGAGCTGGACGAACGTTAAAAAAATTATCTCAATTAGCCCACTGCCCCCAGGTGTTCGCTTCTGAGATCTACATCATAAGCACGATATCGTAATGCCTAGAATGTTTCCCAAGGGGGAAAGAGTGCACCCACCTTGGTTACATACATCATCCCACGTAAACCTCGGGATGACAGCATATTGAAAGTCTACAACACCTGTTTGTAGTATCCATAGATGTTTTTTAGAAGTTTTGTGAAACTACAATGACCAAACTTGTATATATACTGATGAGAGTAAGTGCATCGTTGGTGTTGGGTGTTCCTTTGTTTATGATGCTGAACAATATACATTCGGTTTTCATAGTGGTACCTCCATTTACAGTGCGGAGCTGTACGCAATATATGGAGGCATTCTGCACGTTGGCCGTCAAAATTTGAGGGACTGCCTTATATTGAGTGATTCCCTGAGTGCACTTCAGAGCCTTGGTGACCTCTACAACTATCATCCTATTGTGCAGCGTATCCAGGATGCCATGCCCTCCACGTTTTATATACTTCCGGAGTTAATTTGGAGTGTGCATGGATTCCTAGTCACATTGGCTTGCCGGAGAATGACCTGGCAGATTTTGCAGCAAAGATGGCAACCACAGAGCCCAGTACAAAAATTTCTTGTGTAACATCGGAAGACTTTAAGCTTGTTGTGCGCAGGGCGATACTTTCGTGCTGGCACGAAGAGTGGTCAGCTCTCCGCAGTAACTAACTTAGAGTAATGAAGGACCTTCCAACAAACTGGGTAACTTCTACTCGTCAATCTCTATGGGAGGAAGTAATTTTAGCTCGTTTGTGTATGGGCCACTGCAATTTTACATATGGTTTCCTTCTTAAGAGAATCTGCTCCTGTGTGTCTGCTATATGGAGAAGCTTTGTCTGTCCGTCATGTGTTGCTAGAGCGTGTTAATCTAATACATATTCGGGAATCACTGCAACTGCCGGTCAGTCTTGCAGAAGTCCTGGCAGATGATAACCAAGCAGTAGCTAAAATTTGTACATTTTTATCAAAGATAACCTTCAAATTGCGGATTTAGTTGTTTTGAGCTTCGTTTTTGTATTAGTTTTCAAATATATTTTTTTTTTCTTAAATCAGTAATCTGTGTGTCTTTCCATGATTACTTTTATACATTGATATTTAGATTTATATTTTGTTCTTATTTATAATATTTCTTATTGAGCTTTATCTCTGGCTGTGCCATGATTTGTTTGATAAGGCCATCATCATCATCATCATCATCATCATCATCATCATCATCATCTCAAGATTTCTGCAAGGAATGTTTACAAGCATAATGATATAGATCATATAGAAGACAGGCAGTTATACTCTATTAGTACATTAGGAATTATTATTGTTATTATTTAATTATATGCAACCTAGATTGTATTAATAAGTGAACAAATGAAATAGGAGTGAAAACATATATTACACTCAAACTTCACTCTTGAAATAAAGTAAGTTACTTCGAACATGTTTCGGTGGCTTCACTGAATCTCTGTTGAAAATGGTGGCAAAAGCCACTGAAACATGTCCGAAGTAAGTTACTTTATTTCAAGAGTGAAGTTTGAGTGTAATCTATGTTTTTACTCCTATTTAATTAGTTACTTCATTGTGAATTCCTATTAATGTTTTAAGTAAACAAATATTATTTATTCGCAATAGACTTTTCAGTTTTCGTACATTGTCAGTTGCATACATATGTACAAACAAAATACGAGTAAAAAATAAAAATTAAGGAGCAAAATTTACAAAGGTACTAATTGATAACCTACATAAATTTACAATATTAACAATAAACAGTATTATATACATGTCAGTTTTATGTATACATAGGTAAATTATTGCAATTTGAATTTCATATTCATAATATTATAATTCATCAATACTATATAGAATTTTCATTATCAAATACTTCTTCAGAGTACTCTCAAATTGCTTAAACTAATAACATTTTAAATGTGCAGGTGGTTTTGCATGAAGCATTAAACCCACAACATTTGGATCTTTATGGAAATATTCTTGTTGAATACCTGCGTAAAATAGTCAATATTGTGTTTAGTGTAATGACTAGCTTTTTACTAAAGAAAATTCTATTCCTATTACATGCGGTGGACCTTGCATACCTCATAAACCCAGAACATTTGTGAGAATTTAAAAACTGCTTGCTGTACCATCAAGGAGCAGTTCTGTTAGTCTGTAAAATGAAACACAGCCGAAACAAATCCTAAGAAATGCAAGAGGAAATTGCCACATATTGTTTTGCAATACTTGGAGAAGATATAGAGGACTGTATGCTTACTTCAAATGCTTATCCTGGTTTTCTACACTGTTTAAATGTTGTGCTTATCTTCTTCTTCATTTACAATACAAATTCCTGTCATTTCTCCAGGCACACTTCAATCTGGAGCTTATTGTGCTATCTGTATCGTTTAGAGCCAACCCATTACACCTGCATCCCTTAAAAATGAGTACAGCCTTGCAATGGAAATGGATGATACTTTTTCTAGTTCTATAAACATTTGCCTAAAAGCTTTGTATCCAATGTGAGCCAAAGCTTTGCCAGAGTATAAAATGTGCTGGGCTGCTTCAGTCTCCTTCCTGCATAATCTTCAGTCTAAGTTGCTCTGAAGCACCCCATTTGTGTTGAGATGCTTTTTCACAGGGACGTCTCCTGTGAGGAAAGCAGCAATTGTTTTCAGCTGAAGTCTCTTACATTTTTAGCAGGCTCTCAGCTCTTTCCTTACAGGTCCTTTGATAAATAGTTTTATGCCAGATCTTATGATGTTCTCTTTTAGGCCAGTTCTTGGTAGCCTCTCTAATTAAACACCATGATGTTCCTAGAGCTGGCTCTGATCCAATAAATTGTGAGGCTGCTCCCTGTCTTGCAAGTTTGTCAGCTTTTTTATTGCCCTCTATGCCTTTATGGCCTGGCACCCAGATAGGCTGATCCTCATTCTGTTCTGCCAGGTCATTGAGCATATTTAGGCAATTTTGAACCAGTTTCATGCCTATCATAAATGTTATGTGTAATGAGTTAAAAAAAACATACCCGATGCTGACCTTAACATATAGATTTAATAAGTTGCTGGTAATATCTTACTTGATTTACTGTTAAGAAGTTAGCACCACTACAGCTATAGTTGTGCTCCCAGCTGGTGAATCCTGAAAGGAATGCCTACACAACACACACTTGAGTTCAGATAAGGTGACAAATGCAGATAAAAACGCTGATGCAGAATAATATGCAGCCTACCTTAATAGATTAGTGGCCGAGCCAATTCTGTGTTCAATTCTGAACACACTGTTTTCATTTTCTGAAGAAGAAGAAGAACAAGAAGAAGTTGATGAGTTGTGACTGTCTATCTGTGCATCTGTCTGTCTGTAGGCTAAAAAACGAAAAGTTCATTAAATACCAAATTTTCTAAAAAAAATCCCCCAGCCCCCACACAGCCCACACGTACATGTGAAAATTTTGATTTTCTTAAAATTAGCTTTAATGATTTTAATTAAAATGCCATATGTTATAAGATACTTTCATGAAAAACATAATGTAAATCTTGAATATTCTGGGAATAGCCTTCTTCATTTTGGATGACTACTTTTGTAAATAAGAGAAAAACAGAAACTCACTACACAAAAAATCTGATGTACTCCATTCACATGACTTTCCCTACCTCTCTGTAACACATTATTGTTAGCTTATTCTCCTATCTACTTAATGCTGATGTTTATTCCTATTACTTAGTTGCTTATAAGTAGAAGGGTAATAGGGAATACTCTAGGTTATACCGACAGTCAAATGTTTTAAAATATAGTTGCTATGGGATTGAAATCTATTTGTTTGCACGGCCAGGAGTTGAAAGTTACCACATAAGAAAAGTATGTTTTTTTAAAACTAACGAATAACAAGGAATATCTCAAAATCCATCAATTCCACAAATTGTGTGTTTTGTATACATCTTTTGTTAAGTTAGTTTTTGTCTATCTCTCATGGTTTACCAGTTATGCAAAAATTCCATAAAATTCATCCAAAATAAAGATATCTTCAGAGGCTATTCCCAGAAAATTCAAGATATACATTTTATTTTTCATGTAAATATCTTTAATATGCAATATTTTAAGTAAAATCATTAGAGCCTTTTTGAGAAAATCAAATTTTTCGAAAAATGTTCCATGTAAAGAGTAGTTGGGGGTGGGGGGATTTTCTGGAAAATCTTTGTGTCGCATCCACCAAGTTTGGTACTTAAACACACAAACACACACACACACGCACCCACCCACGTGCACACTATATTATTCTTTGTATAATTGCAGTCGTTGATTATCATAACAGTATGTTCTGGTTTAGTTTTTCTTCTTTTTCCAGGTGTGCTCAATACACTAGTTCCTCAGTTCCTCCTGTTGATCGCAGTTATTTCTTCTCATTACGAATTCTCTTTATCGTTGACACAGAAACACAGTATAATATGCAGCCCTTTGTGTAGTTTGTGACACTGAATTTAAATACTATTTATTCAGAGCTTCTTCATCACATTGTATCTATAATGCCACTTATAATTTCACTCCCTTCTGAATGTGTTACCTTACAATTTTTGAACTTTAGACATGGTGAGAAGAATAGCAAATCATCATCACTCTAATTTGCAAACCTCATAATTCCATTTTATCTGTCAATTTTACATTTGTGCAGTATCCATTGACAAAATATTGGATCTCTCTGTGTATTGAGTATTATGATGTCATCTGCTCTTCAAACATTTGAATTACAAAATTAGCATAACTTGTATCTCCACTGAATATGTTCTTACTTAGCAAAGCCCGAAACTTCAATAATTTGCATACCTTGCAACTCCATATGTGATATTTTATACATAAAAACTTGTAACTCCATATACCCTCATGCCTTAATAGCTAATTTATTTAGTGCAGTGTTTTAGCTGCAAGCTTCTCACATTGTTTTTCATTGATTTATTTTACAATTCTCTTCAGTGATAATTCATGATGTATTTTAGCTGTGCTTCATTTGATGTGTGACAATTTAGTGCTCATTAATTTGTACTCTGCTGTACTTACTGATCAGGTAAGTATCTGATGAAAATATAGTATTTAAAAGCAGATTCATACCACATTAGAACAAGACATGTTTATAGGTACTTATTTCTTTGCAGCCACATGTCAGGCCAAAGAATGCTTAATATGGTTCATCAAGAAAATGAACACCTAGACAAATCAACAGAAAACGTATTGATACAATAATGAATGCTTAAATTCTCACGATGCTAGGAATTGAATGGACCAAATCAGCGACAAACATCACAGAGAGCAAAGAAAAAGGTTGGGAGCAGGAAATTGAAAAAATAGTGTTAAGAGCGAACATTATAAATTACAAATTTGTAATTTGACAGAAGAAGGATTAATCCCCACAGCAAGTAACATTACCTACAATGGTAGGCATTATAGGAGGAAATTTGTTGAAGGAACTAGATTTTTCAGAAGAAAATGGAAAACAGGAAGGTTCCTCAGAGAAAACAAAAATTCAGGGTCATGAAAAACATGAGGAAATTGAGAAAATCTGTTTGACAGCAAAGATTCCTATTATTAACTGGCATGGTTCAAGAAACAAGAAAATAATGTTAAAAAAATATGTAATAATAATAATTATTATTAATAACAATAATAATAATGATAATGATAAAAGAAGAAAGCAGCATCAAGTGAATACTTCTACTTGGAAAATCAATCAAAATAAAAATGTCAGGAAAATGGGCAAGTCCTATAAAGGAAAAAGAAATATGAGTGGACAGTGGAGTTACAATATGGATAGAGAAAGCTGTAAAGCGCCGTTACAAATGTTCAGATAGCGATGTCATCAAGTGTTAAGTGTTCATAGAAAATCATTTTCAAAAGTTTCTGGAACATGGGGTGGAAGGAGAAACCTGCTTATGTTGTTAATTTAATGGAAAACATGCCAACCAGAAGGCAAAGGGAAAGAAAAAATGAGCAATCAAGGAGACTATAATTTTAATTACTGGAAGTGGTACACTGTGAAGCTAACAATTAGTTTTAATAATGGAGTCTCAAAAGCAGTAGACAATGCACAACATGCATGCGAAACTAGTTCTGCATAAAGTAAATTTTTGTGAAGCACATGTGTGTATACTCGACCCCAATAATAAAACTAATAAAGGAGATGTTTTCCTATGCATTATTTTCTCAAACTTCAGTGAATAAAGGTGTGTGTATGCAACATTATGTTTTTGCATACTTTTGGACTAGGAGAATGTATGTGTGTGTGTCTCTCTCTCTCTCTCTCTCTCTCTCTCTCTCTCTCTCTCTCTCTCTCTCTCTCTCTCTCTCTCTATATATATATATATATATATATATATATATATATATATTCACCGTTGGAAATTTTACAATTTCATGGTTTCCTCAGGAATACAATATTATGTACAGAAAACAGACTTAATAGTTGTTATATACATTATAAGAACAATTAAGTAAATTAACATAAGAAATAACACAAGACACCTATATATAAGTCAATAAATACATAAGTCCTTTGTACAATAGCAAAAAAAAAAATGTAATCAGTTTTAAACATTATTGGGAACATAAGTAATGCTTACAATCCATATATACAGATTACAAATGATTAGTTAGTTTCTAAAATAATCAAAAAAACTCCTGCATGCTATAGAAACTCTGCTCAATTAAACATTTTTTTTACTTCTTTCCTAAGCTTTGTATAGTTACTGTTATTAATTTTATTTATGATTTGGTTGTACATATGTATGCCCTTGTGCAATATAGAATTTACCTTTTTGGTTGTTCTGACAGTCTGTATGTGTATTTTATTACTGTTTCTGGTACTATATTTTGAAATGTTGTTTGTACTAATAAGTATGTATTGTTCCTTATAAAGCAGACAGTTTCTAAAATATAGAGACTTGGTAGTGTAAGAATATTATTTTGTTGAAAGTGTGGTTTGCATGATGTTGTTCTATGCAGATTTAACATTAACCTAAGAATTTTCTTTTGCATTATAAATAGTGTGCTTATTTTATTACTGGACCCCCAAATAAATATACCATATGCAAGTGCAGTTTGCACATAGGAAAAGTAAATAATTTTTAGTGTGCAGATTACTAATTCTTTTTAAGACATCTGTTTATTCTGGATGTGACGTTCTTAATATGACTTTTCCAGTTTAGGTGTTGATCAATTAATATCCCAAGAAATTTTGCTTCTGGTTTCTTTATTACATATAATTTTTGGTCCTATTATTTTATTACTTCTATTGGAGTGTGTGATATGCATGCACTGTGATTTTTTTTTTTCCATTTAGTACTAGTTTATTTGCTATTAACCACTTTTCCATACTTAACATTGTATTATCTGCTTGAATTTGGAGCTCAGTGGAGTTACTGCCCCTGAGAATAAAACTAGTGTCATCTGTGTATAGTATTGTCTCAACATATGAGCAGGCAGATCATTAATATATACTAAAAAAAGTAAAGGGCCAAGATTCGAGCCACATCTTATTGTCTTTCTATCTGATTTTGAAGGTATTGAATCAGTAGTTACTACTGATGTGTGTCAGTTAGTTAAGACTTAAACCACTTATGAGCTGTTTACTACTGATGTCTGTCAGTTAGATAAGACTTAAGACTTAAACCACTTATGAGCTATCCCACGCAATCCATAGGCTTCCAATTTTGTCAGTAATATTAACATAACAGTCAACAAATCAAAGGCTTTACTCAGGTCCATAAATATACCAAATGTTGTATCATTTACATCAACTCCCTCCATTGTTCCCTTAATGAATGCATAAAAGGCATTTAATGTTGATTTGTTTTTTCGAAAGCCATTTTGTTTATCACTAAATACATACTTTTCCATGAAGGGTGCAATTCTATTGTACATAGCTGATTCCATAATTTTAGAAAAACCTGATTGAATGGCAATGGGCCTATAATTATCAACCATATTTGCACTGTCTTTTTTATATACAGGAACAATTTTTGCCAGTTTCATCTTATCTGGAAATATCCCAGATAACAGGGAAGTATTACATATCTCCTATATGCGATTTAATATACTGGCCTTACATGACTTAATTACACATTCAGGTATCTCATCAAATCCTACTGAAAAATTATTCTTCTTTGAATTAATTATTTTACTTATTTCATCTCTAGTGACTGGTTTTAAAAAAAATAGATTTTTCATTTCTTTTGAATTTAGCATATGAGTTACTATTATTTGAGTGTTGAAATGTTACTTTATCAACAATATTGATGGAATGGTAATTGAAAATATTGGCAACTTTGACTGGATTTTCAACAGTATCATTACCTACTTTTAATGAGATTTTTTTACTATCATGGGATACTTTATTAATAGCAGTTTCTTTTTTTATTGTGCTCCACAGTGTCCTATTTTTGTTTGTCGACTTACTGATACATGCATCAATAGAAAGTCTTTTTGCAGCCTTTACAACTGTATCAAAGATTTGCTTGTATTTTTTTACGTACTTAGTGAACTGTTCCGTTTTGTTAGTTTTGCTTAATTCTATAAGATTTTCTTTTACTTGAGACTATAATTCCTTTAGAAATCCATGTTTTCTTAACATATCACTTATTTTTTATTGCCCTATATAAAAAGCTATGTTAAAGTAGTGAGTAAATGATGTAATGAAATTGTGGTATTTCATATCCACCATGGACGCTTTGTACACATATGACCAATCTTCATTTCTTGTCAGTGTATTAAAGTATGAAATGTTTTGATTGGTAAAAATACATTTATATTGTACTTGTGACTTGGGGTATTCGTCACTGTTTGGTGAATTTGTTAGGCTTAGTATTATAGCGTTATGATCTGAGTAGCCTGTATTAATGTTTCTGTAATTAAAGATCATACATGCTTTATCAAGTATCATGACATCAATTAATGTACTTGTGATTTCTGTTTCTCTGGTGTGTCTTTCAATAACGTTTTCAAGATTATATTCACTAAGCAGATTTTTTATTTTTTGTAATGTTGCACTATTTTGTTTAAAAACTATGTTAAAATCGCCACATATTAAAATCCTGTTTGCATGCTTTTTTAAGTTATTAATTATATATTCTAATTTGTCTAAAAATGCCTTAAAATCTTCATTAGGTGACTGATATATACATGGAATAAGGAGTTTTAAATCACTAATTTCTACTACGGTATGTTCAAAGACTTTCTCCTTATTCAAATGAGCTGTAGTGCCAAGCCTTTTACGTTTGATGCCCCTTTTTGATTGCAATCATAGGCACCCAATGAATATGCTTCTCCCTAGAATATATATCTGCTACTACAAAATTTGAGAGAATGATTGAATCTATACTCATGCAGTTATTCCTGAGCCAGGGCTCAGCAAAGCAGCAAACCTGTATGTTTGCATTTTTATTCACAAATATTTCTACTTCTAAAATCTTACTACTAAGACACTGAGTGTTATGGTACAATATATAAAGTTAGTATCACCTTTTCTTGCTATCGAAGGGGTATGCTTATTATCACAGTTCTTATATGTAGCAACGTGTTTAGTTTCCTGGAGTACTGCATCCACCACATGGGTTATTAGTTTCCCTGCTTTTGACATATTTTACTGATGCCCTCACACAGGAATCTGCCAAATTTGTCTGCTCCTCTTCTGTTAAGATGAACTCCATCCCTGTCCAGGTCCATATCGTGTAAGCACCAGTTACCATCTAGTAGAACACACTTCCGGGTATAGCACAGCCAGTCTAGTTCTGCATTAATTCTTCTCACTGTTTTCTTGATCACATCACGTCTGCACAGTATTCCACTAATTACAGTTTTGGTCTCAGGGCTTTGCGTTTTAATTTTACTGATCATGTCCATAGTATCACCCATAATTTCTTCTGCCATTATTCCTCTTCAGATATCATTAGTTCCCACAAGGAACTACGTTTAGTTTTATTTCTCTTAATTTCACATTTTCAATTTCCCTGCCTAATTCTTCCGCATGTATCCCCGGATAACATCGTACATGGCATCACTGCATACATTCCCGCAAATTTTAATAGCAAGTCCCCCAAACACCATAACATTTGTTTTTCTATTTCTTATACTATTTTCTATCACTTCACGTTCCCCATGACTCTTCCATTTTTCTTGCATAGTTCCATTATCTTCATATAGCACGCTAAATCGGTTTGTGGTGGTTATTGTATTATCATGTAGTCTACCTGTTGCGTTCACCATTTTGCTAAATTTCCTTCTTACAGCTATGGCGTATGTTTCAATTTTGGCCTGATGTCGAATTTCTTGTCTCAGCTTTATTTTTTTCCAGTTTTAAAGATGAAATTTCTTCCTGTTCTTGATTTCAATCTTGCTTCAATTATGCAATTTCTTCATATGCTTTCTGTAGGTCTTTATTTAGTATGTCCACAATTTTTTGAAGCGACGCTATCCTCTTGGTATGGCACATGGTATACACTGACCACGACGTAGTTTTACCTTGAATTTTCTCCTCCACATGATTTCTGTTAACTTTACCTTCATTTACACAACTTCTTATCAAATTAACTGATGCACTGCTCATTTCATTTAATACTTGGTTGTAATTTTTACCTCCTTACGTATTCAATTTATGGTCAGCTCTGCATTGGAAGAAGAACTAGGATAAGGAAGCTAAGTCATCAGAAGAAGAAATTGAGGATAATATGAATGAATGAATGAATATTTATTTCCACCAATTTTACAAATTATTATACATTTCCTTATATTTTTTCTCACCACTGAGTTGCTGTTTACCCTGGGGCCCTATAGGCTCAAACCCTGTGGTTGCCGAGCTATTGGGTTCTACTATATCTTAAATCTAATACATACAACCTCTTAGTGTTTAATTTTCTTCTTCTTCATCCTGCTTACTAATTTTCCTTATCCATTTTGCTCTTACTCTACCCAATAAGTTACCAATTTCAATTAAGTTTCTCCTAGATTTTAAATTCATTAAGTTTCTCACTTGGATTTCTTTTGGTAATGTCCATTTCTTTTTCCTTATCTTCTCCCTAAGCATCCTAGTTTCTTCACATTGTAAAACTATATGCCATTTTTTTTATCCTTCAGATGACACAGTGGGCATTTCTCTATATCACTCTCTCTTCTCAAGCCTTTCAATTTCACCAACCCTGCTCTAGCCCAAACTGAGGATAGTATTCAAAACTATAAAGAACAAACAAATAAAAGAGTCCTTTTGGGAAACTATCAAAGAAAACAGTTCCTTTTAGAATTCTTAGATTCACTGCCTAATATGGAATCTCATTCTACAGAGCATCTACTAAAAAGAAGTACTTGGAATCTACTTGGAAATGCTAACACAGCTATACAAAGCTTTTAAAGATGACTGGCATAGGTCCCAAGGAATATTGCTACTTTCCATCAGCAATCTGAAGAGAAAGAACCGAGTTTGTTTCGTCCTAAGAAGGATGAATGTGAGATATGCATGGCATATTAAACTAGAAACCTTAATGAGAAAGAATAACTAGTTCATTCTCAAAAAAAAAAAAAAACTGAGCTAGAAAGAAAAAGAACACGGCAAAGAAACAGAATCCCATGTTTTTGCACTCGACCTATACTGTATGCTGCTCTGCTCAAGATCAGGTGTTTAAAGTTTATATTTCAAGACCAAGCTAGCAACGAGCTTGACAATTTTCTCTTAAAGAACAAAGATGGGTGTTGTTATTTATGACATGAAGTTGAGGGTGGGGTTACTTCACATGAATTTTCCAGTGTAACGGTAGATTTCCTTTCAAGCCAGTTATCACTCTCAGTGTTTAAACATAATGTAAAACTGATTTTGTACAGTGATGGCTGCTATTAACAAAACAGATATCAATTTCAAGAAGTGTAGCTACAGAACAGAAATATCTCAAGAGGGGACATGCACAGATGGTGCATTCCATTATAGAGCAAGTTCTGTGAAACAAGAAGATAAATGCTCCTGCAGAAGCCTGAATGACTCCACGAACCTAAGTAGTGAAATTTGGATCACACCTTATTTAGGAGTTTTGAGGGAAAACAGACATACACTTCAATAAGAACAGGAAATAAAGTAGATGAACTGACAGTTGAGAGAGACTTGAGAGCACTGAGGTACTCAAATGGTGGCACAATTCATTACAAACTAAATTTTTAACAGGACTGCTGCTACCCGCAGAAATAAAAATAAAATTGCTTTTGAGAGTTTTGAAAGTGTTTCGCCACTGTACAAAGACAGACTCAAAATATCAAAACAAAAGTATCAATATCTTCAGTCTCCTAAAAGAAGTATATCAAAGAGTTTCACCATTTTTATGATAGTTTATCTTATGACAAGCTTTAATTATACAAAATGAGGAAGATAATTTTATTTTCTATTTGAATTTTGTATTACTGTAGGTGCAGTATTATTTGCAGAATTTAATTTCAGTTATTGTTGATTATATTTAATATAGTGTTGTAATAACCATACTAGTATTATCAAAAATAGTGATAATAAGATACATTATAATATTGTTAACTTGAGTTTATGTATAGACGAATGTGCTAGAGGTTCTAGTTACAAGTTAACGGTTCTAATTAAAAAAAAAGTATCAATTTAATTCGTATTTATCTTAATTGATGCTTCCTTATATAATTACACAGTTGAAATAATAAAAGGTATTTAAAATAGATATAAATTGCAACCTTTACTTGAAAGGAAACCTCATAATTCCTTCTTTTATTTAAGACTATGAGAAAAACTCGTAACTCCATTTTTTTAAATTTTAAATATTTGTATCAACAAGTAAGTTTAAAAATGATTACATTTCTAGTACTACAAGATAAACTGTATACTGTAAAGCAAAAATTATTCACATTCCTTTAAAATTGGGGAAATTAATTTTTTTTTTGTCCTTCCTATATAATTTCCTTAAGGGGTTCATGAACCCAGAACACAATTATAGTGTTGCAAAACTATGTCCAAATTGTAGTGTCAAACAAGTGGTGAGTTGAATCCAGTCCTCCTTGTTTATGTTAAGATCACTCTGATCTGAGATCTATTACAACAAAACTTTGCTGAGTGAAAGGAGGCAGAGTTGCATGTTTGTTCTAAACACACAGGTTGATAATGATTCAGATGGTGCAGTGCCTATGTTCAGATAAGAGTGGTATTGTATTCAAACTATATGTCTCATCATTATGCTGTGAATGCACAATGATGAGAAATTATAATGAAATGTGTATAATGATAAGAGGTCAGGCAAGTCAATAGGTTAAGCTAAGGTCAAACAAATTCCAAATCCTATATTCAATAGTTATTTGGCTCATTTAGCCTTGTTACTGTATGCCTATGACACCCATTAGAGCCATAAATTGGTTGCTGTCAGGGGTTAAAATGAAGTTTTATTTTTGAACGCTCTTCAACTGCTGTGGTTCTCAGCATCCCATTCTAGACTGGGCATGAAAGACAGCTTAATTTTGCTCAGAGGCCTTTTTATCAGGCTTGAAGTTTTTTTACGTGCAGTAAATCTGTGACACGGGACCAATGGCTTTACTTCCCTTCCAGAGGAAGCCATGCTAAGGATTTTTGCACCCGAAACAGTGGGCAACAGTGCTGTTGGGGGGGGGGGTATAAGGCCAAGACTAATTTTTCAGTAAGCAGTTTCAGACAGTTCTCAGAATTAGAAGTTTCACATTTCAGTAACTTTATTGGCACCAAGGTGTGATAATTGAAAGCTGTTCACAACCCAGATTGGAGTTTCCTTGGTTTGATTCCGAATGTATAATACAATATATGTCAAATTCAAGTTTTGGACTTTATCCCTATTCACAGGCACCAGCATATTCTTCTAAACCCTTAACACTTTTTCTTCCTGTTCTTTCAAAATTGCCAAAGAGGACTCATCTGAATTTCAAGAGGTTAAAAAGACTCCATACTTCTCTATTATGTAGCATAAGCAGGGCAGGTATTGTATTTCACTAAAAATTTAATGTCAAGTTTCCACCAGAAATATAATTATCAGGCCACTGAAACAAAAAAAGGAAAATAAAAAAATAAATAAATAAAAAAAAACACTTTTTAAAAAGGCTAATGTATGTGTCTGTCTGTGTCTTTTAAGTACCAAACCATGGGATTTAAGTTCAGCATTATCCAATGTGATACAGAGATTTCCCAAGCTACCCATTACCCTTTCAAAAATGTCTCAAAAATTTTGATTTTTTCAAAGAAGGCTCAAATGCATATCATGCTCATTATAAATGTAATGCAAATCTTAAATTTTCTTGTAATAATCTTTGAAGTCCTCTTCATTCCGAATGAATTTTACATAATTGGTAAACCTTTCAAAATACACTAAATCATACTGTACAAAAAATGTAGATCCTATTAAAGCACACAATTTATTTCAAATAAATTCTTTCTGTGGAGTTAACAATTTTTGGAATATTCTTTGCTATTGGTTTGAATTTTCAAAAACTTTGCATTTTTTGAATAGTAAATTATTCCACTTTTGCCCCCTTATCAGGCAAAGAGAACAGAATTTCAAAGTAATCACATAATGATCAGTTGTTAAAAGATTTGATTACCACTTAAGCATACTGTATTCCTCTATTCCTTTTATACCTACAAGGAAATGTGCAATAAAATCATTTCTAGGAAATATTTTTATCTTAATGAACATGAAATAAATAGTAAAATAAGATTTTGTAAAAATAGAGAAAGTCATGTGAAACACATATTTATTTTATTTGTTAGTTTCTCTATTACTTTCCTAGAGTAAGTAGAACAAGTATTGTTTTCCTTATTAAAATTAAATAGCAAGATTTCACCAGAAATACCATATTGAGGTCCCAGAATCCCCTCCTCTGAAAAAGTATTCTTAGAAACTGAACCATATGTATGTATTTGTGTGTATGTGAATAGCATAACTCAAAGATGAAAGTTAGTTAAATACCGGACAAAATCTATGTAGGAAAAACAAAAAAAAAAACTTAGAAACTAGACTTAGGAACACACAAGACACATCAAATACAAACAGATGGAAAAATTTGCAGTTTTATACCACTTCTGGACTACCAATCACATCACATGGAACATTACACTCTTAATACCTAGAAAATACACAGTAGATCTGGATACTGGTGGAAAGATTTTAATCATGAAACACGAAACAAGGTGTTTCTGACAAACACTTTAAACACATTACGATTGACATTTTGATTTTCGTTATGCAAGAAGTGATCTGGAAGGCCAACAATCAAGGAATATGCTTTTGGACCAGAGTATTCCATGATATGTAATGTGTGTCACCAGCCCATTGTTGCCTTGTCAAGAAGAAGTGCCTGAGAGACTATTGAATCCATTGGGTGCCAATCAGGACATATGGGTTGGAATGGAGTTGGAGAAATGCAAGTCAGATGCAAGTGTAACGCTGTTCAATGGACCCAAGGGACCGGCAGCGACACAAGATCCCTGGCTGGAGGGCTTGCTGAGGAAGGTGGCAGACCATCTGACCGCGGCATAACTAGAACAAGTCCAGCACCTGCTTAGAAAATGTCAGTCTGTTTTCAACCTAGGGGATGGTGATTACAGCTGTACTGACTGCATGCTCCATAAAATTGACTCCGGATATCTGATCAATCCAATCACCAGGATGTGTCCCTATGGTGAACCAAGTGGAGGAACAAGACATGGTGGAAGAAATGAGGACCTGGGGGATTGCTCTTAGTGCTCCCCCATAGTGTTAGTAAAAAAGAATGGTGAGTTACATGTGTGTGGAGGACTGTAGGAAACTGAATGCTGTCACCAGAAAGGATTGTTTCCCCCTACCATAGATAGAACAACACTCTGGAAAGCCTTGCGGCTGTCCAGACTTTGGGCTTGAAGGTGACTCAAGACCCCGAGGATAAGAGAAGACTGTATTCTGACCATCCAAGAGCTTTGGCAGTTTACAGTTATATCTATTGGTCTCTGCAATGAGCCAGCCACCTTCCAGCACTTAATGAAGTTGGTGATGAGGGGGCTAACTTATGACACCTGCCTACTGTATCTGGACAATATCATTGTCATAGGCAGCACCTTCAAGGACCACCTTGTTAACCTGACCAAGGTGCTACAGAGATTGAAAGATGAAGTTGAATGTGAAGAAGTGTCAACTCCTCTTAAAGAAAATCAATTACTTGGGGCCATGTTGTCTCGCCTACAGGGTGGCCATTCAGAGAAAGCTTGGGCTGAGAGGGATTGGCCTTGCCCGAGAAATAAGTTGGAGTTGCGCAGTTTCCTGGGTCTCTGCAACTATTACTACCAGTTCATTAGAGGGTTCTCCAACATCACAAAGCCTCTCACTTGCTTGATGTAAGAATACTGGCCTTGCTTGTGGACAGAAGAGACTAAGGGTGCATTCTGGTTGCTGAAGACAGCACTCTGCAGTGCAGCTTTTTAGGGTTTTTCTAACTGGGTGGCAGTTTCATTGTGAATACTGATGCCAGTGACAGCAGTACCGTTGGCATACTCTCCTAGATCTAGGATGGGAAGCAGCAAGTGATTGTGTATGACAATGCTGGTCAGGATGACCAGCTCTGAGAAGGGAATACAATAGCCAGGCAAACAAAGACCTTTCTGTGTGTCCCCGCAAGACATCTCAGGCATTCATTATCTTTACTTCCAGAGAAATCCACTTTCAGAGTAGTGTGTTTCTAAATGGATAAAATGTAATTTTCCTGTAATTTCAACAACTGGAACTTTTGGAGCCCAGTATGAGAGAGACCGACTTTGCTGGGAATTAATTACAGAGTTACTCCAGTGAGTGATGAATGCTCAGGTAGTGAAGTGAATGCAGTGACTCAGCTACTGCATTTATCCGATTACAAGACATTGTTTTTTTCCAAAATATTAATGTTCAGAACTGGGGGGTTATCTTGCATTCATGGTATGTTTTCCGAATGCCATACAGAGAAAAACAAAGTTTCAAAGTTCACGGGTACGGCAATGGCGAATCCTGGGGGAAATGGTATATGTCCTAGGACACAGCGTATATGGCAGGTTTTGAGTGTTTCATTCACGCCAAAAATTAGTTGTTAAGAAGCTTATGAGCAATCTCATTGGAAAAAACATTCTCTCCGAGACTAAAATTACAGGTCTTCCTTTCACATCGGTGATTATATGTAATGTTGTATTGGAAGTCAATGGTCAAGCTGAAAGAAGTTAGTGGCGCATTTCCCCTTCTCAGGCCCCCCCTCACACGCACACGCGCACACACACAACATTTTTCTAAAATTGCTTTCAGGGGTCCCCAAAACATGTATTTCCAGTGAAATATTGGTATCAAATTTTGGGTGGAATGCAATACTTTCTCTACGTACTATTTATGTGCTATATAAAATAAATATCAACTATGTTGCATTGATATGAGCCTCTTTATTCATTGTTCTGCAAACTATTCTTACAAAAGATTATTCATCCTCTACATTTTTAGTCAACTGCTGTTCCATGAAAAGCATGATATTTATTTAAATTTTATTTAATATTTATTTGAGTGCTAAAATTCCATACAATGCATTGGTGGCAACCTCTTGTGGCCCAGGTCTTATCCAACATCTGTTTAATATACATATTTCATCACTGCAATACCTCTATCATACTATTGGTGTACCATGAGCTCTCTTTATTATCCTTATCTATTTTCCTTGCCCATTTCATCCTAACATTCCATAAATATTCCCTTAAGACTTCTTAATTGTCCTTTATCCTTAACATTTTTCTTTATCCCTCATCCTTCCTTTCATTCACTTCACTAACACAATTTTCTACCCTCCAATAACATAACTGTGGAAAATATGTATTAATTGCCACGTTAAACTTACTCACTCGAGGCAACATCTCTATACTACAAATTATATAATCTATTACATGTTTCCCCAAAGCACTGTAAAAGATGAATAATTCCTCTGATATATCACCCCCCCCCCTTAACATTCATTCAGAATTATTAATTCAATGTTTTCACAAAACTTCACCAACCTTAAGCCTTCTTCACTCACAGCTTTATCTTCACTCTGTCTTAGCCAATCTTCACCACTTTCTTCTCTCTCTGCTCCCCTCCCCCCATACATTCAATTCATCTATTTCCAGCAATAAATTTCTCTTGTTTGTTCCTGCCCTGAACCTAAAATCTTTAAATCTACCCATATTTCTTAATACTCTCTGTTATCATCATGGTCCATTTTTTTAACCTGCTGCATCTCTGTCACTGTCCGCTCCTTGCAGTTGTAGTATACTCCCTTGCAGGGCGACAACACACTTGACAAATCCTCAGCTGTCAGCCTCTTGCCTGACCTTGACTCACTCCCACCAACCAGCTGGCTCGCTTCTTCTATTAGCTTCCTCTCGGTAGACATTTTCTTTCTTGTTGACGTCACAACTGTCTGCCATTACATTTCATCTCTCTAAAACTGTCCCATCACCATGTGTGGGCTTGTTCTTTGGACTTCCTCTCTCTCTCTCCCCATCCAGTCATTTGGTTTCTTGCTGCCAAACATTTCTTAGTTCATTATTTCCTTCAACTCCTTGATTGTCAATGAACAGTCTTAAATTGCAGATATAAGCACGCTTCCCTCCCAATCTTTCCTGTTTCATTTGTTGAACTAATGCTGTCTGTTGTACCGCTAAGTCCTTGTATTTAAATTATAAGTGATATGAAGTCATTAACATAAAAGTAGCCTTTAAGGAATAATCCATTTTATGAATGCCATTCACTGAGGTTTTTTTTCTCTCCAGGTAGATACACTGCTACAGAGTTTTAATGAAAATAATGAAGCCCCTCTGTTAGTTGCGGTGGAATCTGGAGATCTGGAGGTAGTGAAACTACTAGTTAAACACTCCTCACCATTTACGCTTGGCATTATAGCACTTGAAACCAGACAGAATGCACTTCATTATGCAGCAGCTTATGGTCATGCTGAGGTAAGAGCAAAAAATATAGTTGAATCAAAAGATGTACTTATATTCTCCATCCATACTTACTTCACCAATAACGTAAATAAAAACAGCAAGTTGCAATGTCTCTGATTGGTTACTTTACCACTTTTCTCCATAAAAATATAGCTCCTCTTAAATTGTTGAGAGAATTATACAAATATTATACTATTAAAGTATGGTGTCTAAATAACATAGTATGAATGATTAAAGAAGGAAATTTACTGAAGCTTAATCATTATTTCTTTACATAACAATGTGCTTGAGTTGTGCAGTTCATAGTAACGGCTGCTTCTAGTCAGCACATAGGGAATGTTTAAGGTATATTGCACTATCACATTTCTGTGTCACATAAATGTGATCAAATAGATATGGTAAAACATTTTACAGTGTAATATAGCATCTTTGATCACATCTAGCTGTGACATACTTCTGTGATAAAAGTTATACCCACCATCACACCTTTGATCACATCTGTGATTAGAAAACAAAATGGCAGACATTACACATGTTCAGTGGCTACAGCCAAATCACTCATTTCCTATTAATTATTATGAATCCCATAAAATGCTCCACAATGGAACAGTGCTTCAGCACTCTTCCAAAATAGCATGTGTGCATTTTGTAATTTTTCAGGAGAATTTTACATTTTCTGCTAAATAATAATTCGCTGACTTGTTTTATTGTGTTTTATTTATTGTGCATTTCATAGCTTTAATTATTATCTGTGAACAATGAAAGGAGATAGGTATTTATTTTTTTGTCAAATTAGTGAAAGTGGTTTTATAACTTCCACAGCACACGAACACAATTAAGCACCATATATGGGCTGTGCACATGCACTCATGGAAGAATATGTTCTGATTTGTTGACATTGGTGGTAAAGCAAGGATACATAGATAATTAATTAGTGCAATCCAGCAAGGGCTGTAAGATATTTTTCAAGCTAATTGACAAAGAGAAACATTTAAAGCTGAACAACTGTAGTCCAGTCAGTGGTATGTGTTCAGAGAAAGCCAAACTACAGTAAATATAGGAATTGAACTCCAGAACTCTTTATCTGAGGGCCAGCACCTTACATGACCAAGATAGATGATATTCATGTTTTTTAATATATTATACCATTGTAATCACATGATTAGTCAATAATATCTAGATAAATAGTTACAGTTCTTCCAAGTATGCAGAATTAATACATTACGTTACTTCAAGGTGATCTACTGACAAGTGAGAGAGATTGATGTTTGGAAGAATTTAGTAATGGTGACGGTCAAATTATATGTGTATTAATTTGTTGAGTTGGTTTTTTAACACAAGTGATGTAGTGTTAAAAAACCAACTCAACAAATTAATACACATATAAAGTGAGAGAGACTTGCACACACCTCTTAAGGTCTCAGGTTATGTATGTTATGAAGTTAGGATGGGATGGTATGCAGTTAAAAATAATAATGAGGGTAATGTAGTGTACTAATAACAGTGCTGGATTTACGCATTTGAGAAATTTAGTGAAGCAAAAAGCCAAGCACAATAATCATCTACAGTTGTTTGCTTTTGGAAAAAATGGAGTAAAAATTATGCTCATGACTAGCTTAAAAATGAAATCTTTAATCAGTCAAAATATGAAGTAGAACAGGTTATCCTTAAAATATTTAGTAATGCAGTAAGTTTTCTGAGAGAAGCTTTCTGGTCTCTTAGAAGTATATAAAAGGTTCTTTGATATTTTTCAACTAAAAGTGACCTGACTCTAGTGTATAGTGTAGAAGGATTTTAAAATAAAACTATGAATAAACTAGAAGAACTAATTCAGTGCCTAAAAATTTTTCAGTAGCTTAATATGTTAGTGGTATTACTGGATAAAATTCCTACAGTATGTGGTGGTTTTTAGCATTGAAGAGAATCAAAGTTGATCTTGAAAGTTCTGCTGGAGAAGAGAGATTTCTTTATCTTGGAATCATTTTAATTGAAGCTTACCTAGTTATTAGGAGAACTTAGAAAAGCTAACAGTGCTTTAGGAGGTGAATACCAAATTTGCTTCCTAGGAGAGGAAGAAATTTCAATTGATTTTGCAAATGTGACATATCCAAGTGTTAAAGTTGAATTCAAGTCCAAAAACTGTGGTTTTCTGTCAATATTTAATTGAAGTAATTTTATTAACTTTAATATTCAAATTGCTATTCCTTTAATTTTAACTATTACCATGTGTGATTTTTAACCTTAATATTTATATTTCTTTCAATTACACTATTAAAGCTGTGATTTTTATCAAGGCATATTAGTTGCTTGATTTACTGTTGTTTAAAATAATCTGCAACTTCTAATAATGCACATCTTCTATTAAAAGATACTAAAATTGTAAATAAATATGGTAAATTGATCAAAGATTCTCTTCTCAAAAAGTTTAACAGACATCATAGCTCACTGACTTCAATAGAATGCCTACCTAGAGTGCAAGTGGTCCCAGGTTCAACTCCTGGCTGGGTGGTGGGAATTTTTCTGTAGGGATTATTTCCTATCATCCCAGAGTCTGAAAGTATGAAGGAGAGTGTGAATATGCGAGATCTAGTATATAAAAACTCAAATAAATAAAAAGTTGAATGACAACTGCATATAAGTTAACACCATTGTTGATAGGCAAATATGTTACACAGGTAAAAGACTGCTCATATGACCATTCCAGTTAAAGGCAAGGTGTAAATGGATTGATAAAAGAACAACAAAAGAATTGTAATGAAAGCAAAGAAGAAAAGTCATCTAAGGACTGTATAGCTAATTATCTGCACAGTGCATTTGAAAATGAGTCAAAGCTATACAAATAGACTAAAAGAAATGCAGTTCACATTGTTTTATGAAAATGGTGAAAATTGTATTACTCCTGAAAAAATCACATAAGTGATAAATGGCCAGATAAATGCATGAATTGACTCCAATGTTTCGAAGATCTGTATCATCTTCAGGGAAAACTGATAACTTGAAAGTCCAGATTTCTGTATTTATAGTGCCCAAGTGACACTAGCATCTGATTGGTTTGCATTATTACTTTCTCTGCACATATTATATAGAGAACTATGTAGAGTACTACCTAGAGAAGGTAGTGTATTGCACCGAAAAATTGATACCAAGATATCACCAAAAATACATGTTTTAGGACCCCCTGAATCAAAAAAAAGTATTTTTAAAAAAATATCCATGTACCTGTCTGTCTGTAAAATAGCTCAAAAACGAAAACAAACTTGATATTTAAATTCAGTATCGTCCAAGGATGCGATACAAAGATTTTGAAGAAAATCCCTCCACTCCCAACTACCAAATCATGGAAAAATGTTCGAAAGTTTTGATTCAAAACTGGCTCTAACGATTTTGATCAAAATATTGTATATTAAAGATGTTTACATGACAAAATGTATATCTTCAATTTTCTGGGAATAGCATCTGAAGACATGTTTATTCTGGATGAATTTTGCAGAATTTTGCATAACTGGTAAACCATAAGAAGTAGAACAAAAACTTACCTGACCAAAAATGTAAAGCTTGTTAAAACACACAATTTATGGTATATACATGTTTGTTTTTTTTTTTTGTTTTTTTTTACCGTGGAGGGGAAAAATGCATTATGCATTCGACCCCCAGCCGAAGTGCAATGACTGGGAGGATATGTGGGGCTCTCCGTCCTGCTGTGACATACCCACTAAAAAAAGCCTCCATGTTATAACACATAGTTTGCTGAATTACATCGTGTTTGAAGCTTTGCACAGTCCCACTTTAGCACCTGCGGAAGTATGTGGAGTCTAGGATGTGGGAGTGGATGAAAGGTAGTTTCTAGGCTACAGCCATGAAATCTGACTGTGGGCTAGGGGAGTTAAAGGTGATAATAGAAATGAATGGAGGTGCAGGTAGTACTATATAGGTTGTCTTAATTCAGCATCGACTCATTAGCTCTTGGGAGTAGGCTGACTTGCCTACTCTGGCTGTCGGTCGCCATTGGACTGGAGGGTCCCGTGCTCCTCTGCCTGAGCAAGAGGAGAGACGGCATTGGGTTGGCTCATAGCGCGGAAGAACTCTGTGGAGTATGCAGCCTCCTGCAGGAGGACCTGCTTCAGCTGCTGGGCGATGCTGTCTATTCTTGCTGACAAGTCAGCAGCTGTAGACTGAAGAGTGGTGACTGCTGCGGTGGTGGAAGCTTGTAGCTCCTGGAGCTTCTTGTGATGTCGCTGCTGTATGCCTCTTCCAGCACACCTAAACGGGCGTCAACGGGCGTCAGGATCTCCGCATGGAGGTCCTGAATGACATCCTGCATCGCAGAGTCAGTCGAGAGCACAGCTCAAGAAGGTCTCTTCCTGCATCTTTCTCGCTCACTTTGCTTTCAACTGACCTGGCGCGTGACATCATGGAGAGTGAAGTCATAGGCTATTCAGTACTTTGCCCGTCTGTTTGAGCATGCATTTTCAGATAAACTTCGCGTTATGATATAATTTTATCACACCCACGATTGAAACCAAATTGCATCTGTAATAATTCACCTCATCTTAGAAACAAGAAATATAAATGTGTCATTTTTTACGACTAAATAGCCTAAATATCAAAGTGACGACAATTACTTTTTCTCTTCAAATATTTGTTAAAACGCTGTAGGTATATGGAAATTGAACTTGAGATATGGCTTACAGCATATTACAGGTTTTATTTTGAATGTGGTAGGCGTTATTTGGTATTCACAGAAAGAGAAAGAGAGCCAAGAAGCAAATATTTGCCCTTAAATTTATTCCGAAGTTCTACGCTGTAAACTTTAAAACTGCTTTTGTTAGTTTAAGTTGTTGCTCGAGTTTAATTTTATGATGTTAAAAAAACAAAGATAGTATTAGTAGATGGATTTTAACAAGGAAATATCTTCAACGCTTTATGTTCTTGAGTCTTGAAACTTGTTTCAAAATTATAATGGTATGTCTTATTCCTTATGTATTGGGAACAACAAGCTTAATAAAGGAAACTGTATGTAGATCATGTTATCATGCAAATATGATCTGAACAAAGCATATTTATTAGCTAGGATAGTTGAAAACTTGATATACATTTTTTCGGGAATTAAAACGACCTTTATGCATATGAAACTTTACATGCATGCTAAAAACAGGTTTTTACATTACTAGTCAATGCATATTTTGAATGATGTGCTCAAAGTTAGAATATTTTGACGTCATTATTTAAGTATAAAATGTAATTATATAAACCTAAGTTTCAGAACTATTTTTGTATGCAGTTGTTTTCATTGTTAAATTAATGAAGAATGACATTAATTGCATATAATTCCCATATATTTCTCCATAATTGAACGAGTAAGAACAGGATTATGTCTAGTCTTAATATTTTGCCAAATATTAAATTAGAGCAAATTTTCTTCAATATTTCAGTATATGCTCAACAATCAACACCCACAAAAAGAACTCAGGTTTTATAATACACTGATGGGAAACTGACTGATGTTAAAAGAAGGTACAAACATTAGTGCACTGCATAGCAGTCACAGAAACTAATTTGCATTGGTTTTTTTAAAAAGAGGTACAAGGAATCTGCCACTTGTAATTAGTTATTTGCTAATATTTATTCAAGGAAAATGCAATTACTTAAAGTTAGTTCAGTTTTTGTTCTTTTGAACTACACATGGACATATATCACGTCAAATTGGCTAGAAAGCTCATCAAAATAATTATTATTTTGTGAGAAAATATTAGAGGATGAACATAAATACATGGAAGGAAAACACGTAAGGCCCCTATTTGATGGCTTATAAATATTTATAAAAATTATTAAAATGTTAAAAAACAAAAAAAAAAGACATAGTAATTGCAAAGATGACCTAAAAGAAATTATCCTTAATTTCTTAAAATAGTTCACAGAAAGTTATAAATGTGTATATGCTTATGATTGATAAGTTGGTGGAGGAAACAGGCACAGCTATAGTGATATAATTTAATAAATCAGTTCTGATATATTTGTTCTCTGTTCCTCTTTACTTTCTCTAGCACAATGTACATGTTTGATAGGGTTTTAGGATCCCCTGTATCCGAAAAAAACATTTTAGAAAAAGGTTCATATGTGGGTGGGGGTGGGTGTGTTAAATCAAAAAGGAAATGTTGGCAAAGTACCAAACTTGTTATTTAAGTTCAGTATTTTCCAGGGATGCAACTCCACCCCACCCCAAACTGCCCTTTACATGGAATTTTTTTTTTTTATAGTGTTTAGCGCCCAATTTTACTACTTGTGGCACCGCAGGCAATGACACTGATGATACATGGAATGAAGATGGAGCACCAGTGGAATGTGATGGCGGGGGAAACTGGAGAACCTGGAGAAAACTGCCCCTGTGCTGCTTTGTTCACCACAAATCTAACATGGATCTAACCGTGGAAAAAAATTTATTTTCTCAAAAATTCCTGTAATGATTTTGTCTAAAATACCGTAAATTAAAAATATTTACTTGAAAATAAATATATATCTTGATTTTTCTGTGAATAGCCTCTGAATACCTCTTCATTCTGGAGACTTTTGCATAACTGGTAAACGTAAGAGATAGGGGGGAAAAAATGTACACCAAAATATAGATCTGCTTAAAACTGAATTTATGCCATAACATTTTTTTTTCATGGAGTTGAACATTTTGGAGATACTCCTTGTTATTGGTTTCAGTTTTAAAAACTTAAACTTTTCTCATATGGGAATTAGTCAACTCATTGCCATGCAAAGAAACAAATTTCATTTCAGCTTTTAAAAGATATCATTATCACTTTAGCCTACTGTATTCTCGTACCTATTTCCCTTCTACTTATAAGGAAGAAATTTAATACAACCATTTTGTGCTATATTTTGTTTCTCTTCATCATTATAAAGTAGAAGGAAGGATCAGCTTTTCTAAGAATAATCTGTTGCAGAATATCTGGAGAAAGTCGTGTGTGTTTTTTTTTTTTTTTTGTGAATGAAGAGTACTTCAGAGTCTATGGCATACGTAATTTAAGATCAATAACAACCTGACGTGTGCATTCATTAATGAAAAAAATCTGATGTGTTCCAGTCACATGACTTTCTCTACAATAAATTATAGTTAAAAAACTTATTATTCAAACTTAATGCTAATTGAGAAAAAAAAAAAAAAAAAAAACTAATGTGATCCATTCACATGACTGTTTTTACATCTCTGCCATAAATTATTGTTAAAAGCTTATGCTTCTATTAACTTCATGCTAATCGAGAAAAAATTAGCAGAAACAGTCTTATTACTTGCTTATTACATGTATTTCCAGTGAAACCTTGGTATCAAATTTTTGGGTGCAATACAATACCTTCTCTATACACTATATACATAGTATGTATACAGAAAGTAATTAGCCGAAGGGGCTTTATTGCTTGCTTCCTTGTAAGTGAAAGGGAAATAAGGGAGTACCATAGGCTAAATCGATAGTTAAATCTTTTAAAAGTTGGTTGCTATGTGGTTGAAGTACCTTTGTTTGTATGGACAGGAGTTGGCAAATTCTTGTATGAGAAAAGTATTCTAAAGCTGAAACTAATAGCAAAGAATATCTCAGAAATTGTCAACTCCACGAAAATAATGTATATAACATAAATAGTGTGTTTTAACGAGCTCTACATTTTTTGTGTGTTAAGTATTTGTTTACCTCTTATGGTTTACCAGTTATTCAAATTTCCGCAAAATTCATCCAAAATAAACATGTCTTCAGAGGCTTTTACCAAAAAATTGAAAATTTACATTTTATTTGTCATGTAAATATCTTAAATATAAGAGATTTTAAAATGTGTGCCTGAAGGCCCAGCAGCATCGGCAGGGCCGGTGGCGTTCCTGCTAGCATCGAAGACCGGGAGTCGCCCTAATAAGGACAACCCTGACTCTAAGGCAGCTTCCAAATCAGCCTGGTCCTGCAGCTCCAGTCGTACCAACAGCGTTGGTCCCCGGTGACAGTGTATGCGGGTGGCCCTCAAACAAGAAGGCCACTGTGGCTGCACAGCGGTGAGCAGATGCCAAGTGGAAAGGTCCCTGAGGACCTCTCGTACCACGGCACTGAACTGGGATGGCGGTGTTGGTGATGCCGGCAACTGCAGCTGTAATTGTGGCGAGGCTGGCGGCGAAGCGAGGCTTGCCTCAGCCAGCAGAGTCGGTTATACTTCCTCAGCGGTTGCCGGGGGAGTAGCGATGACTGCTGCCGAAGCAGCGGCCAGTCTGCGCGTTTTCCTCTTGACCATAGTATGTCGAAAGAAGTCTCCGAAGTGGTCACCTCCCATAAAGCAATTTTAGTTTCGAATGGAGGGGAAAAATCCACCATAAGGACTAATCCTGGCTGGCAAGCCCGGAGTGTCGGCGTCTCCCAGAGTGGGCATACCGACTAAAAAACCCCTCCACCAGTGCGGTACCTGACCTGGCCCGTGTGCGGCCGCCAGGGAGAGAGGGTTCTGACAGCAGACCGGCTTGACAGAAGCCCAGCTGGTCCCCTTGGCGAAGTGTAGGTGAGGAAGTTTGAGAGGAAGCTATAGGTTGTGGTGGTTAGAATTTAGTGGTGATAGTGGGATTGGGAATGCAGGGATAGCTGCTACTCTCTCCCTGTGGTGATGCTAATGGTTACTTGTGGTGTTTCCTGGATCTATTAGTGGTCGGTGGTGGAGCCAACGGTGCATGTTACTCCATGAAGTTCTGGTGGCCTTGCTGTAGTTGTTGAAGAATCTGGATGATAAAGTTGTGAACTTCCTGCTGCAGCTCTTGGATCCCCGCAACCGAAGCCTCTAAAGACCCTAGCCGCGGGACCAGTCATCGCTGCAGTCTTGGACAGTCGAATCAGTGAGAAGACTCTCAATGTGTGCCAGCTTGCGCTGGACAGACGCAAAAGCCCCGCCAATCTTCGACTGCTGCCTCGGATGGTATCCTCGCCTCCAATGCCTCAAGGCGCTCTTTGGTTTCCTGTCGAAACCCCTCGAGGCGAAGGCCCAGTTCTTGTGTTTGCCTCCTGGATGAATGCAATGTCGATCAGTAAGTCCTGCAGCAAGGAGTTTCCTGGTGATGCAGTAGGTGGTGAACTTTGTTTGTGTTGGTGATTGATGATGGTGCTGCTGCGGTGGAAGCCTGCTCCAGGGATACAGGGGGCACTTGACTTGCCCTGTGAAGTGTGTGTGTTCCCGGAGCAGGTGGCGCAGTAGCGGCGTCGGCGGTGAAGATCGTGGTTGAGGCAAGCGGCTGTGAGCGAGTTTGCCCCGCAGTACCTAGGTGCAGCGTGGCACTCCTCCGAGCAGTGTCCATAGGTGCAGCAGCGTCGGCAGGGGACCGGGTGTTCACTTCTGCTGGCCTCGACACGCAGCTGATACCCTAACAAGGGGAGGCGTGATGTCAAGGAAGCTTCGGCTTCTGATGCGTACCCCAGGTGTATACGGACCAGCAGTGTGGGTCCCCGAGAATGAGGTTGGCCTTCAATGCAGAGGACCAAACGTGGTGTGCGGCATCCAGCACGAAGCGGAATGGAAGGTCCCGGGGAACCCCGATAATGACCACTGTGTGATGGCCATCGTGGTGAGTCGGCGTTGGAGTGTTGCCTGGCTCCTGCAGCAGGCTCGGCGGCAGGTAATGGTGAATGCCAGGCTGGTTCCCGGTTGGGTTCCGGTGCGGCGGCAGCTGTCAGTGGAGGAGGCACCTGCTCCAGGCTGGCAGGCGGCCTAGCAATCGATGGTGCGGAAGGGGCCGGATGCGCTTCCATGCTGAGCGGCAGGGAGAGACCGTAGTACTGCTCCCACCGTGTGGGGCAGTTCCGGCGAGTCTTCTCCGCAAGCTGGTATTCCAGTTCTACTCAGCTGTGGGTGTAGTACTGGAAGAGGCCATGGCAGAGTCTGGCGTCGAAGGCAGCTTTCAGCATTGGATCCATGCTGCAAGTGGTTCTCCTGCTCCTAAAGCAACTGATATTTAATATGACTGGGGTATGGGCACAGACCTCGTAGAAAACTATATATGATGGTTATACGCTTAATGTTTTGAACTTGAGCACAGACTTGTACATTGTATTGAAAACAGCCACAGGACCATTTTACCCACACCAGGATAGTGACAAAGTGTTTGAGCTACTGGGAAAGAAAAGTAAAAGAAGCCTTAACCATCCCATCTGAAGTAAATAATCTTAATCATGATTCAGGTCTACAACTTAGTACAGCATGGGCACCGATGGGCCTTAACACCTAATTCCTAATGGCCATCACCCAAGAGCTCAGAAAACTTCACTGCGTTCTTATACAACAGATTGTGTTTCAAAATATGTTGGCTATAAAATGTTTTCAAATAGGTCCATGCTCAAGTTCAAAACATTAGGTGTATAACTGCCATATATAGTTTTCTACAAGGTCCGTGCCCATGCCTCAGTCATATTAAATATCATTTGTATCACGGTCAGAAAATATGCAAACCAATCAGATGGTAACTTCACTCGGACACTATAAATAGACGAATCTGGACTTCCAAGTTATCAGTTTACTCTGAAGACGAAGATGATGCACATCTTCAAAACATTGGAGTCAATCCATGCATTTACCTGGCTAGAAGCCGAGAATGCTTAAGAGTTTATAGATATTTGTTTTCTACATCTTAGGTGCACATGTTATGATTTACAGATAGTGAAGTATTTACTGGAACTGGATCGAATTCCAAGGTTTGATGTGAATGCCTTGGATGAAGAACAGCAGACTCCTCTTTTCCTGGCTTGTCATGGAGGTCACCTTGAAACAGCCAAGCTTCTGGTGGAGAAAGGTGCAGGTTTCACCATCAGGCGAAATGATGGTTGTACAGCTATGCATGCTGCCAGTTTTTATGGGCATTACAATTTGGTTGAATGGCTGTTACGGCAGCAGGACACTAATGTGGTAGTGGATTATGAAGGAAATAGTGCCTTACATTACGCAGCTCTTGGGGGCCATATTTCCATAATGGAAATGTTGGTGAAACATGGATTAAGTCTTGCAAGGACCAATGCTTTAGGACAGACTCCTTTAGCAATGGCAGTAGTCCCTCAAAGCAGACACTCAAATGATACAGAAGTGTTGAAAAGTAGTGCTGTATAGTATTCAGAAAACATATATTGCAAATACAAGATGACCTGCAGTTCATTAATATTTTTGAAAAAAATATTGTCTTGTATTCAGATAAATACAGTATTTTGGGTAGAGCCATCATATTAAGAATAGTTAAGGCAGGACCAAGAGCGCTTTTCTCCCTATGGATGTGTGTTTTGTCCTAGAATGCATGCACTACAATGACTGGCAGGGTCTTGTCAATACAAAAGACAAAGATGAAGCCAAGAAGTGAATGATTGTTGTTAGGTTTTTATAAAAACATACCCACAGTACAGTTGTAACATCTCTAGAATCTTCCATTTCCAAGCGTATTACTGTGCAATAATTTTCTATCTTTCTTGCAACCTGTGAATGTTCATTGATTTAAGTGCCTAAAATCAAAATAATTTATTATACATTTTAAATTTATTTTGAAATTTATTGCATATTAATATTTAAAATTCTACAATTAGAGTATCTGTGTCTGTTAAAAACTCTAGGTAAGTTCCCTCATATATTTATTTTTTATATGATTTAATCATGTTTTAAATGTTTATATCTGATAGAATTATTAATTAGATTTATTAGAATTATTAATTAGATCGCAGTTGCTTATAATATTTTTCTCTTTAATGTATTTTCTAAGCATGCACTTACAGGTAAATTTACATTATGTTTATTGAGGTTAGGTTAGGAAAAGGAAAGTTAAATGTGTGTTTTAGTAATGAGATAATGAAAACAATCAGTTGTGGAGCACCACTGATTATACCAGATTAACCCCTTATACTTTATTAGGTTATGTACCACCCTTATACCTACCCAGTATAGCTTGGGCAAACTATATACATGTAGACAAGAAAACTAGCACATTTTTCCATATGCAATTATAATTTCCAGTGCACACATTCTCCCTTTGAATAGTGCTGACTCCATTTGTTAAGCCATCCAAAAGCTTTAATACTTTCTCAGATCTATTTTTGGTTTTTTAGGTTCAATAAAACGTGCAATTTACTTAGTGCAAAACTATCCTTTCCTGGAAGGAACCTTTAAAATCAGTGCATTAAAAAAACAACTATAACATTAATTCAAAATCTTTTCGGGCTTCTAACCAGGTAAAAACTTGGCTTGATACCAACATTTCGAAGAAGTGCATCTTCCTCGTCTTCAGGGTGAACTGATGGATTGAGCTTGGGAGACTGGTATTTATAAGAGTTGGAATGAAGCTAACATCTGATTGGTTTGCATGATATTATGGCCATGTTGTAACTGGTATTTAAGATGACTGAGACATGGGCACAGACTTTGTAGAAAACTATTT
The DNA here is from genome assembly GCA_030762935.1 of Hymenopus coronatus. Taxonomy (NCBI): domain Eukaryota; kingdom Metazoa; phylum Arthropoda; class Insecta; order Mantodea; family Hymenopodidae; genus Hymenopus; species Hymenopus coronatus. The sequence continues at coordinate 144,775,453 of CM060897.1, forward strand.
ATAGCAGTTATACGGCTAATGTTTTGTGTTTGAGCACGGACCTGCTAGAAAACAAGCCTTGGAAGACTACAGGTAGAGGATTAGGTGTTAAGGCTCTTTAACATCAGTGTCCATGCTGAACTTAGTTGTAGGCCAGAATCGCGATTTAGATTATTTGTTTCAAATGAGATGACTAACGCTTCTTTTACTCTCCTTTCCCAGTAGCTCGAACACTTGGCCACTATCTTGGTGTTGGTAAAGTTAGCCTCTGTGGCTTTGTTCTACACAGTGTTCAGCCAGTCCAGATTTTTCGGGTTGCATAAGCCTTATTGATCTTTGGTGTTCAGAAACGCGTGTTGCAATAGTGCGTCCTGTTTGGCCAATGTACACTGCGCTGCATTCGCAAGGAATGGATAAACACCAGGTACTCTTAAAGCTAAATTATCTTTAACTGGCCTGACCAAATTTTTTATTTTAGATGGTGGCTTATGAATGGTTTTAACATATTTGTAGAGTAGTCTACTAATCTTTCCCGAAAAATTGCCATTAAACGGTATATAGGCTATGGCGGCTGGCTTGGCGCTGAGTGTTCTTGCTGGGGTTTCTTTTTCGTCCGGCTCTTTTCAACGCAGATGTGATGTCCTTGGCTGAATATCCATTTTGTTAGAGTGTGAGTTTTAGGTGTTGAAATTCAGTTTGCAGGTCATCTGGATCTGATACAGAAACTGCTGTATGTGCCAATGTGTTGAGAATGCCCATTCGTTGTGACTTATGGTGGAAGCTGTTTGCGTTGAGGTAAAGATCCTGTATGTAGGCTTTCGGTAGATGGCATGACCAAGAGTTCCATCCGCTTTTCTGGTAACCAGAATGTCCAGAAAAGGGAGGTAAGCATTTTTCTCAACTTCCATTGTGAACTGTATTTGTGATCTGAGGCTATTTAAGTGTGCAAGAAAATCTGGAAGAGTGTTATGCGGCCAAATTAATTTACGTCGCTTAAGTTCTTATTTTACTATAACATTGTTGCAGGTAGGATTTCCAATAAAGATTGTGTGCAGAAAAATAGCATCACAGCCCATTTTCGAGCCTTTGAATCCTCTTAACAATTTTTTAAATAAATTTCAATAAATAAATTAAAACATCTTTCACTGGGCCAAAATTTAAAGTTTTATTGCTTGACAATTGGTTAATGTTGCTTTAGAGGTTATCCTAATATATGCAAATATGAGGTAAGTTTGCTACGAGCTCTATGCTTTCACTAAGTCTATGGGTAGTAAAATATTAGCATAACACTGCTCATTTCATTTGTAGGCCAAAATATATAAAAATGTTCTTTAATAATTCTTAACTCAAATCTTATAAATCATTATGTTATATTGCAATTCAGCACCCACTAAGAGTGTGTATATTTACCACTACCTAATAACTTATGAATACTTAACAATAAATGCTACTGTACAAAGTACAATTTATATTCCTAATGATTTTATTTATCTAGGAGTGATAAATAATTAATCTAGCCTTTTCAAAATAACATTCTCCCAAAGTAATGCATGAATAATGAAACAAACTTCTTAGCAATCAATTGGATAGAAGGCCATAGCAATGGTTGACATCACTACTTATGGAGTCCATAATTATTGGCTTAGCCACGAAAATATAGGTATACTGTGTTAAATGATTTACCTTGATGATTAGAGACTTTGTACGTGATCCATTCAGTGAGTCTTGCATCAGAAATGCAGTATCAGGGGCCTAAAGGGGGAAAGAATATTGTATTCATAATACATGTGGCAGGCACACACTGTCATTTAGATGCAGCAATTGCTTGAGTGCTGGTTTTCTGTGCCAAAAGTTGTGGGTTTGATCTAGACTCAAGATACAAATGGTACTTTGAATGAATGAATTTACTTCCACTTAATTATACTCATACAATAAGTTTCTATAATACTATTTTACAATCACTTGACCTAAAAAAAAGAAAAACAGCAAAACTAATAACTATCCCTTTTTCACTTGTCCTCATGTAAACAAAGCACAAAATGTACTCCTCTGCTTATTTACTCTGATTGGAGGGGTAACAGGACTACTTTTGTAACCACATGGTACCAAGGGAGATTACCATGTGGAACCTTTGAACTATTGCTTTCCTTCTACCCGTTCTTCTTTGTGGGGTAGTTTAGAAACACACTACTGATTAGATAACAATTGTGTATAGCACTCCAAACTAAAGATATAATTAAGAAATATATGAATCACTATACAAAAATAAATATGAAAAAAATACCTAATGTGAATCAAAGAGGTTGCATTCCATCAAGATTAGAGCTCTGCTCCTCCCCTCTCCTTCATTATCTTCTGCTTGCGTTTTACTCTTAATGGTGGTGTCTATATATACCTGGGAAGTTGTGTGGCCTGCATTTACCCATACTTCGTTGAGAAAGTACAGCTTCCGCCTTTCCTGTCTGTATGCGGAAATTTAACAATACATTCTCACAGTCAACAATGATATTCTTACCATTTCTTTTCCATTCAAAATTAATGTCAAGTGACAGCTTATAAAAGAATGTTTGTTTGAATGTAGGAGATTAGGGATCACCTTCACAAACGCAAGTAGTTTCTTGATCGTAAGTGGCTCATTAATGTGGAAGAAATTATGAATCTTTTGACACACTGAACTTCTAGCACTAGCTTTATATATTTCCTTGGTTTTCCAAGTGTGGAAAATGTATGTTTTTAAACTATCACTGCACGCAAAATTTATACTTAATGCACACATACACACCTGTAAACTCTACCATCACGTTAACAGTATCCTTGATAGTCAATGTAGGATATTTCTTACACAGTTTGTGAAACAATTCAAAATTACAATTTTCTCACCACTTGTTAGAAAGCTTACCTTTGCGATGTTTTACAAACTGCACTTGTTTGGCCTTTATGGTTTATGTACTAATGGCCTCACCTTTGCATTCCCAAAAATCACCAGCAGAAGGCAGTCTGCGCATCCTTTTTATTTCTATTTCTAATCAAGGGGAGTCGAAGTGGGATTTCCATAATTTTTTTCCATTTTCATGTTTTAATTGCGCATGAATATTTTGAATCTGCCACTCATTTTGGTATAGCTTTCATAGAGGTACACTAATTGTAAATCATTTTAAAATATTATTGAAAATAATCCTGCATAGTAGTTTTTACTTTCTGTACACATACTATGCACATAGTGTACAGAAAAGGTATTGTATTGCACCCAAAAAATTCATTACCGAGACCCTGAAACCAAAAAGAGCATTTTTAGACAAATTTCCATGTGTGTGTGTGTGTGTGTGTGTGTGTGTGTGTGTGTGTGTGTGTGTGTGTGTGTGTGTGTGTGTGTCTGTGGGCAGCAGAACTCCTAAACAAAAAGTCCACTAAATACCAAACTTAGTATTCAAGTCCTGTATCTTCCGAAGATGCGACACAAAAATTTGCAAGAAAATCCCCCCACCCCCAACTACCGTTTACGTGGAAAAATGTTCGAAAATGTTTATTTTCTCAAAAATGGCTCTAACAGTTTTGATTAAAATATTGTATTTTAAAGATATTTACATGACAAATAAAATGTATATCTTGAATTTTATTAAGTAACCTCTAAAGATATCTTTATTCTGATGAATTTTGTGGAATTTTGCATAATGGATAAACCATAAAAGATAGACAAAAACTTACTTAACAAGAATTGTAGAGCTTATTAAAACATACAATTTATGTTGTATACATTTATTTCCTAGAGTTAATCGTTTTTGAGATATTCCTTGTTATTAGTTTCACCTTTAAAATACTTATACTTTTCTCATACAGGAATTATTCAACTCTTGGCCACACAAACAAAGGAACTTCAATCACACACCAACCAGCTTTTGACTATCACTTTAGACTATGTAGTCCCTTATTTTCCTTCTACTTACATGAAAGTAAATAATAACACCATTTCTGCTAATTTTTCTTGATTAATGTGAAGTAAATAGAAGAATAGGCATTTTAACAATAATTTGTTGCATAGATGTAGAGAAAGCCATGTGAATGGAGCACATCAGATTTTTATTTTTTTCCCCCATTTTCATATTTTAATTGCATATGAATATTTCAAATCTGCCACTCATTTTGGTATAACTTTCATAGAGGTAAGTAATTATAAATACTTTTAAAATAGGGTATTTTTGAGTTGGGTTTGTAACACTTAAGTATCACTTACATATTCTTTTTCCAGACCGGTTTCGATGCCATGTGGGCATCATTGTCGATGGTTTCCAACTGAATTTTCACAGGGTGTTCTATGTTGAGGTGTGACAGTCCCTGGTGGCTTGGTGACAAACTTCCATAATATATTTTGTGGCGGCAATTCAAAGTTGAATACATGGTGTTGGTTTTTAATCATATGATTTTTTCCCAGGCATCGAGCCCTGCCACATATCTGGCGGGTTTTACAAGGTGTATGTTAGATACTATTTCATGGTTAGTAGACCAAAAGTGGTGTGCAATGGCTGATTTGTTGCTTTGTTTGTAGTTTACTGCTGTCATGAGTTCTTTAAGTCTTGTTTCAAGGTGTCCTTTTGTAATGTTGATGAAAATAATGCAGCATAGCAGTTTTTTATAACATTTGGGTACACTCAATAACTTTGTAAATATTAATGTTAGAGAAGGGATTTTTTTTTTTAATATCTATTTTGATTGGAAAGTTTTACTTGAGCTATTCGCAGTATTGATATACTGCCTATACTTCCTTCATACGAGTTTTGAAGTACCGCAAAGTTGTGTAGTTGTGTTTGGAAAGTTAGGTTACTTTATTTTTAAATTTTTGTTTGAAAGCAATTTGTGAAAAAGTAAAATTTTCAGTACAAATGTCCCATAATCTCAGAAACTGAAGGGCTGAAGTGTTTTCCACTCATTTGCACCAAAATATGCTTTATTTTAATAAAAAAAGTTTTTATGCATATGGATTAGTTATTTTTTAAATTTAAAAATCATCATTTTTCAATAACATTTTAAGAGATTTATTAAAAAAAAGCATATCTTTCCTTCTAATAAACATAAGTGTTGTATTTTTCATCAATCAACGAAAAGGTATTGCTGGATGTACTTTGAAAAATTTAGCTCATTATCTTAAATAGGTTCCGAGATAATGGACCAAACTTAGCATTGGCAAGATAGGGCATTTTAACTCCCCTTAAGTCCAATTGGATTGTTTACTTTAGATTTATTTTGCTGCAACTCTACACATGCTAAGCATACTGTTGTTATGTAATACAGAGAAAATCCATTAGTTTTTGTTAGTACCTTATAATACTTAGCATCAGCCAATGAACGTACACTTGATTCACTTTTGTGCACATGTCTTTGTGTACATGAGTACTTATTCTCTGGGTGAAAACAGTCTAGTGACTCCGAAATGTTGTGTAATCAGTGTCCTGAATAGTTTCAATCTTGCAGTTATTCAACTATCAGACCAACTTATCTCTAGAAGTGACCTCAACATCTATTCATATTACATCATGTTTTTATCCAGTTTGGCTCCCCATTGTTGTTTATTTTCTTCAACCATTTTCTTTTACTAGCCTAGATAATCCCCAAACTCTGAGATTTCCTGCCTTACTTTCATTTTCCCCTTATCTCTATGGGTAAATTGTCCACTTTTCAATCCTAGGTTTTACTCTCATAGTTTCTTCATGTTTCAAAATTGCATGCCATTAGTTGTCTTGCATTCCATACATTGGGCATTTCTCTATAATTATATATTAAGTGAGCATAACTGCAACATCCTCTATCATCTAAGTCCCTATTCACAATGAAGACATAACACTAACATAACATAGCATTAGGATAGGCATGGGGTAAGGGCATTGACAATGCAGCATTAGAAGTAGCATAAGTTTAAATGGATTTTTAGATCTATAAATTGCTTGCCCAAATTTTATGAGGATACTCAAAGTTTCAAATTGAATAACATAAGCAATAATATCTAATATAAAAATTCATCTAGTTTTTTAAATAAATAGGCCAAAAAGTGGTGTGCCAAGGAAACAAAAGATTAGCATGTATAATGTTTTTCAAATGGGAAGAGTTCTATGCAGCAGCAAATGAGTCGAGTTATCTGTTTTGCCAGGTCGCTACCCCCACTCTTTTCATATTTCCCTCTCTATATTGCACACTGAGCATAATCTGCCTGGCGACATAATGTTTATTCATGTGCATCATGAAAACTGTTTGGGCTAAAAATCTGTGGTTTTTACAGTTCTGCTTTACTCCCCATCTTCCTCGTGAATTATTTTGTACAAAATTTGAATATTTTGTTTTAGCACAAGTATTATTTATGAGAGTTGGAATCACTTAGTGTGTTACTCCACAGTTAAGCACGAATGCAATATGTCAACACAGCAGCACTGTGATTGGCTGCCGGCCTGGTGGCACTCAAGGGCAAACCTCATCCCACTGAAAGTCATTGTAGTGTCAGCATTTGAAATTGCATGCAAACCAAATAGAAAAGCGCAATGATTGTACAATGGATGGCATAAAGTCTTTGATCATAACTGTGTGTTGTTCAGAAGCTGGCAGTGCTTGGAGAAAGAAGTGTACAGTTTTCCTCTATGCATGCAACACAAGAAAAAAGTTTGGAGTTTGTAAATTCTTGGCATTAGAGAGAATGTGATGTGTGACTGAATATTTCCACTAAATATAATGGGTGCAAAGTCTTGCATTTATGCTGCATATGCACTTGCTTTATATTGAGAATGGGGCTAAAGGAACTCTTACAGCACAAAGGTCTGGCTCAGTAGCAACATTGATATGATTCTGGTAGTTATTAGTGTAGCTTCTAACAATTGCATTTGGGATCATTTAACCCATCTTGCTTTCCAATGTACATCACTTAAATGCTTAGTTTTCCATGTCCTTACTGATGAAATACGGGTCAAATGTAAAACACACTATATGATAAAAGTTTAAAATGTAGAACATTTTTATTGGTGTTTAAATATTTTAAGCTTTAGTATGTATTTATAACAAGTTTAAAATTCTTTTTATTTTACACTGAACTTCTAACATTTCTGATTGTGCACTTAGGCTCATTGTGCCCCAGTCATGGGGTAGAATGGCCCAAGCACTGGGATACTATGAATCAGCTTATAGCATACAATGAATACATCAAGCAATATAAAAATACAATTAAGTGGAGTATAGAAGCATTGTTTCTGGAGGTTAAAACAAGGTAAACATAATAATATTGAAAATTAATTTTAAAATCTTTAGACAGGAATATAGGTATTTTAGCAAACATTCAAGTTGTTGAAATTAATACATACTTTAAGAGTTCTGTCTTTTGGTAATGTCATACTGCTTAGTTTGTTGAAAGACTAGGCACTTTTATTCTTTATTACCATGAACATTTAGATCAAGAATTAGATTACCTATTCCCTCACACTCTTACTTTACTGTTGTCTGCTACACAGATCTTACTCTTCTTTGTAGTGTCCAGGGAGGACCTTAATTCCTTATCCGGTGACATATGTGTTGTTGCTCCAGAATCTATCAACCACACGTATGCAGGCATCATGGCAACCAACCCTGTCATCATCATCAGGAGAGTTTGGAATCTTTGCAGACTTCACATTTGCAGTGTCTTTGAATGTCCACTCCTTGAATTTTGGGCAGTCACGTCACAGATGAGGTAACTCTCCACATTTTTACTCATGGCCCATGATTTCTTCTTGATGTCTTGCATGGACAGAAAAACAGTTCTGTTGTGCCAGATGATTTTGACTCGTTCCTTGTTGTCTCACCTAAGAGTGCATTTTTCACTACTTCTCCTTCGTTGAGTTCTCAGAGATACAAGGGGCTCATAGTCAGCTGTCACTCTCTTCATCTTGGCAAATGCAATCCACTTATCCTCCAAAGGTTCACCTAGGCTGCTTAATTTCAGTGCATTGGTCAGCATGTCCATTACATAATCTTCAACAGAAGAATAGCCTATTTGCTTCACATTGAACAGATGTCTAGTTAATTTGAGAATCATGGACATGCTTTTTCCTCCAAATGCTTTGGATAAGCTATCCCATGCTTCTTTGGCTTCTTTGGCTCAAAACTGAACATAACAGTTTTGCTTCACAGAAAGAAGCTTGATTGTCATATTCTTGGTCAGCTGATGAGGTTAGAGCATTGACTGATCCATCCACATGTCTGTATAACCCTTTGAGCATCAGGCTCATTCACATGGCAAATTCTCAGCTTCCATAATTAGATTGTCCTTCCAACTTCTCAATCAATGGAACTGATGATGACACAATTTCGGGTGATGAGAATAAGTTTGCTACTAATGGTCAATGTCTAAATCATTGTGGTGGATTCTCCAGAACATGAGATTCACATAATATTTAAGTTTATGCACTTGCAGATAAAAGATAAATATATCCTCTTATGCTGTTAGGATTTGTGGTTGATTAAATAAAAGTCCAGTGAAGTACATACAAGCATTGATTTATTCACACTATTTTTACACCAGTACACCATGTTGGCAGTAGCACGGAAGAAAAACGGAAAACAGGTAGTGAGAATTCTGGGTATGATCGACAAGGCGGAAAGCTAGTGTTTTGCTGAAGCACATTTTGTTTCCTGCCACCATCATGCGGTACTACATGCTACCACATACACCATATGCAACATCTGTTAAATTAATTGTTTTTCCAAGTTATTTTAAATAAAAAACAAAGGACAATGGAAGGGGAGAGATCTCTAGTTGAAGGGGTATTTAATGCAATTGCATTTTTCGACCTGTCAGAAGTTATTATTGATAAATTGGTAATATTGCAGTAAACATCACAGCAAGGTCATAACTTAATTTTGTTCTAATATTTTGGTTTAAAACTGAAGAAGGGCAGAATATCAGATTTTCACCAAACCTTATTGTTTGTCTCTCATGTCTATAGTCATGAACATGATAAAAGGGTGACAAGTATCAGAGAGTATCTCAAAGATTATAAGGACTTTCACTGTGGACTGCATGTATTGCATTCCAAGTCCAAGAAACACGCCCCCTATTCTCACAGTTCTGGTATCATAAGCACATAATTTGGTAGTTATTATTTCTCGCGATAGCTGCTAAATGGGCAAATTAGCAAGAGGTTTCTTATAGACCAGAGTAGATTGCCAATTTTGTCTGCTTCTCAATGGTCTTTCCAAGATGGAACTCTAAAATCCAAACAACACAGAATCATACTGTTGATAATGTATAACATATTTCTCTAAGTATACCACCAAAAAATCACTTAAATAAGTACACTAAACTTATGTATTGAAACACATTTTTCTTTCCTTGTTTATGTTTCTGCTATTCAAGAAACTACAACCTAACACCACACATCACTTTTCTTTTAATGGAAGTTTATAAGCAGTATTATTATATTCATTTATTTGACAAGTCAATTAATTACACTAAACAACACTTACTTGGGATTTTTGCCAGAACATGTTTTGAAAGACTAGTTTCCCTTCAACTGAATGTCCCTCTTTAAAACATGTTTTCCGACAAAAAACCACGCACATTGACCATTATATTGGTTTAAAACTTAGTCTAAATTATCTGCTTAATTGAACATTTAACACCACAAAATCTTATTTTTGGGTGCACATTTAACCCACATAAGGCATACTCATCTCAGAAGTGTGGTATCTAAATATGGCGGTTTGGCAAAAGTATGCTTCACCAACCATAATGCATAAGGATAGGCCATCTCATATCTATTCTCTCTATATCTGGAGTATGATCCAGGAAATAAACCTGTGTGTAAACATGTTGCTGACCTAGGCATTATTTCACTACACTTACACTAGATTAAATATGTGTGTATGCATTCTAACAGAGGCCTCTATCATGTGCAACATCTACACTTTCTGTAATGTAAATGGAAACAGGTGTGTTTTTCCTAAAAAGAACATATTGAAGAGGACCTGTTTTGAAAGCCCCATAGCAAGAGACATCAGAGGCTGGAGCTTATGTTCTGTATATGGGGATATTGTGAGGATGGTCACTCCATTTTTCTTTGCTATATCCAATGTTTTTGGATCCAAACCGGTTATCCTTGCAATTTGCTGAGTGGTTCACTAAATGTACCATTACATGTGCAAAGTTTGCTCATGTCATTCATCCACATTTAAACTTAAAGCTAAGGTGCCACATGGTGCTTTTACATCAATGACTCTCTTTCTAGAGAAAACCATTGTTGGAGGTATTGAATTTCCAGCTGTACAAATCATACATTAAGTAGTAACTAGAATTCCTTTCTCTGCACTTATGACTTGATTCACCGACTTTATCCCTTTCCCCGCTATTTTATTTTTGGTTTACCTGATACTGTTTGGTACTGGTCTCATCCAGATTGAAAATTCTAGTGGCATCTGAAAATTTTGGTTCTTGGTTCATCACATTTTGTAGGTTATCATAAAGTATGTTTACAATGTGTCTGCTGGTGAATAATGAGCAAGCTTCTAGTTTTCTACTTGTTGAAGTGGAATTTTTTTGTCTAAAACTATAAAACCAAACAATATCAGCTTTTTATTTGATCCCAATTATGTGGCACTTGAATGCCATTACACTTAGCCAAGTTATATCCAGTTGACAGGGGCTGTTTGCCTTTATATGCTGAAGCACTGCAGCAGGTCACTTTTTTTAGATCACATAATAGGCATGCTGAAAGATCATGTAACAAGTGCAATGCATTGTGGTAGTAATTAGAAAGGGAGCACACTAATAATGAATGCTAAAAGAATCTTAAACATGTAAGCTTTATAAATGGAATGTATTGGTGAATTTCTCATGCTAGAAACTTGCAAGCTTGCTAGGTCAGCACTGCACTTGCATAGAACCTTCCCCTCTTACCCCCTTGATGGTTGTGGATCCCAAGGTTTTCATGCTGCATTTTGGTATTGCATGGAGTTCAATGTACTCATTACTAGTGTTAGTTCTTTTGTTATAGACGCTTTGACAGCAGACGAAACAATGTCAGCATACAGCTCCAGAATTTAAGTACTCATTGAAATTATTTAAACATATATTTCAGCATTGCATTTTAGTGTAGTAACTAATGTTTATTGTAATCATAAACTGAGGAATGCAACAGAGTGTTATTCCCATACATCAGTTCCTTAGTTCCTTTAAAGAAAACAATGATTAATTGTGAACTATTAGTTCATATTGGCATGATGCTCTGCTTCTGGGAATATGAAGCAAGCCACACTTATAACAGGTGCACATGGTTCACATTGTGACAAAGTATTCTGTTGAGTAGAAGTTATTCAGTGCATGTTTTCAGTTTATTTTTAAGTGTGAAGTGTAATTTATTGCAGTTCACTTTCAATCAGTGAAATGTGCAAATTTAATAAAACAATGATTAATTGTGAACTATTAGTTCATATTGGCATGATGCTCTGCTTCTGGGAATATGAAGCAAGCCACACTTATAACAGGTGCACATGGTTCACATTGTGACAAAGTATTCTGTTGAGTAGAAGTTATTCAGTGCATGTTTTCAGTTTATTTTTAAGTGTGAAGTGTAATTTATTGCAGTTCACTTTCAATCAGTGAAATGTGCAAATTTAATAGGTAAAAAAGGTTTAGCCAATACATAATGAATGTAGTTGAGCTCTTGAAACTCCCTTTTAGAGACAAACTTTAGATAAAAAGATTAACATAAAAACTGCGGAACGACCTACACCTATCTGATCTAAAAATTGAACAGAACACGAAAGGAAGTAAAAATTCTCTTTACACAAGGAAATTTAACAGAAATATTTATGACACTGACTGGATGACCTTTTCTATTTAAAAGCATTCCATCTCTATCAATGCAGCTATCATCTAAAAAGTAATTACATCAACAAAATTGCATGTAATACATTACAAGCCCACTGAATTCTTGCATTGATGTCTTTTAAATATTTTAGACTTGCGTCTCTTCTTCTTACAACACTGTTTACTACAATTTTTGCAACTGGAAAACACTTTTTTGCAGTCCCAATTAGCAAATACACCTCCCCCACTACTTCATCTGCCCTCCCATATCATATAAACGATATCTAGAGATATTATTAACAAGATATGATATGAAGTGATTTATAAAGTGAAATTTTTAATTTAATACATAACTAATATGAGTCAAATATGGACACTATTCACCACACTAACCACAAGAGTCAACCCAAGCTAAAAATACAGTAAATTCACGTTCCACCCACAAATGCATAACAAATTCAAAAACTGTTCCAAGATCATAATATAGAGCTAACACCTCAAAGCTAATACAACTTCAGGAACCTATTAAACCACCCATTAAAAGACACCATGCCACACAAATTAAAATCTGGCATATACCAAATAAACTGTGATGATTGCCCCAAAATTTACATTGGACAGATAAGAGAAACCTTCAAACAAGAGTGAAAGAACACCTCAGAAACATGAAACTCAAGCAAATAGACAAATCTGCAGTATCACATCATACATCACACCAGACATCAAACTTATAAAACATGTAAAAACCACAACTGAACTAGCAATTTGGGAAAGGGAAAATTTGTACATACCACCAGCAGACATCTTAAGATTACCTCCAAGAAAACCAGATGACAGCACAGAGGAAATTACAAATGGAATCTCCCCTTTTGAAGCTGACAATGAAGATCAACATCTTTGAAATGTATCCAGGAAAAAACTAAGTAAGTGAAACTATAGTGTCCATATTTGACTCAAATTAGTTATGTAATAAATCTTGAGATATTGTTTGTACCAACATGCAGCACCAGTGTTTATGTCTCTTTTATACCCGTTTCCTTTACCAAATGTATTTAGTAAATATTCTGCCTTCATTCCTCTAAGCACCTTCACCTTTATCACTTCACTTTTTGTTGTTACGCCTCTAATTATGGAATCACCATACACCATGACCTCATTTTCTTTCTTCTTGTCGTTTTCTTCTTTATTTTCTTTGGGTTTCTTTAGTTGCTTATTTATTATCTTGTGTTTTGATCTAAATATGTTTAGAGGCCTTTTAACTTCTGCACTAGGTTGGTCTTCTTGCTTTTGGCTACTCAATACCTTAAAACAATATGTGTTAAAACATTTTTTAGTTTGTATTTGCATTCTTTTTAATCACTATAGAGTAAATAAATGGTGTGTTATTTATGGGCGCTCTTTAACTGCTGTGGTCCTCAACGTCCCATTCTATATTAGGCGTGAAAGATCGCTCAATTTTGCTCAAAGGCGTCTCAAGACTTGAGGTCTTGAAGGAAGCCATGCTAAGGATTTTTACGCCCGAAAAAAACCTATCGTCCTCCCCCGGGTTTGAATCTGCAACCTTGGGTATATGGAGTTAGCATGGTAACCGCTACACCACGGAGGGCGATCACTATAGAGTATGATATTTCTTCATTTTGAGTTGTATATTAGTTCTGAGTTCCTGATTTTCTTGTTTCAGCTTTCTTATTTCTTCAGCGGCTGTTTTTAGATCTTTGTTTAACACCTCAAACACCATGTGTAGCATGACTACCACTTCTTCTTGAGATTTTTTTGATTTCTCAGCTTTTATATTTAGGCGACTTTCTTCTTCATTTCCTGCATGATGTAATTCACTAATAATTACTATCACTATCATTTTTCATAATTTTTTCCATATTTTTTGCACACTGCTTGTGGTCACTATTGATGAGGCCGCCATCTTGCCAATCTTGAGCATATAATATGGCAGTATACTAAGTATATTGTAGTATACTGCAGTATTCTAAGCAAAATTTACCCCTGATAGTATGCCAATGTAATTAGAATGGATGTGATGATAAATTTCAAAGTTTAAATCTAATCATAGCGTTTCCTGCTGTTGCCCCCTTATAAGTCTCTCATTTTAATTATACATTTGTTCCATAGGACAAGATATTTCTGGTCTAAGATTTTGTGGATATAAACATACATTTTCTCTTTATTACTATTCAAATCAGAATTATTCACTTAAATTGTTTTCACAACTTAATACTATAACCCTATGCTTATACATTTTTTACCAATAAAGGAATTTGTTGAAATAAATTATATGTGTAAGGGTAAATTTTATTAGCTTTGCTGCATTAAAAAATAGTTTACCCCTTTTATTCTTATATTTATTAATATGGTGATGTTTTATAGTAATAACTAACATTCTAAACTAATAGTTTAACAAAACATAGCAGCAATAATACAAGGGTCATACTGAAAGTCATGAGCAACTACTTTTAAAGGTGTTAATCTTTATTTTTTAGACAAACTTAAGTTCATCATCTTAATTACAGACTTCTCAGCATTATATAAATCTTCATTTCTTCGTACACATTTTTCTCACCGTTCTGAAAGTTTGAAAGTACCCTTACGATACACCATTCCAGCTGCTCAAATATCCTTCACCGATACATAACATTGGCCTCGTAGCTGTTTTTTGACAGAACCAAAAAGATGATAGTGCCAATTTGGGACTGTAAGGAGGATGTGAAAGAGTTTCCCACCCAGAAGTCCTGAGCTTCTCCACAGTTACACAGAGTGAGGAAATGCATTATCCTGTTGCAGGATAAGCTTTCAATAATTTTGTGCTCTGCAAGTTTTGCAGTGATTTCAGTGACATGCTTGTTCTCTAATGAGCTTGTCAACTCTTTCTTTGTTGCGCTCCAAGGAGACAATTTGGGGCTACAAGCTTCATCTTTGATACTCTTGTTCCCATCTTTGAAACATTTCACTCTCTCCTAACCCTTCTGGGGCCTATGCAGAAATCTCCACATTGAAGTCTGAGGTGGATTTCAGCAGCAGATACTTTCTGTTTAACAAGGAGTGCAACACTCTATCAAAATAAAAATTGATATTTGCCACTTTAGAAATATTGTATGTAGTGATAGAAGCTAATGATGTCACAATGTGGTGTAAAATCTGTGGATTATGATCCCACAGTCATTTTTGTTACACTATTGGAATTGGAATTTTAACAGTAGGTTATTCACAAATTTCAGTAGAACTCTCACATTAGTTGTTATTACTGGTTGTGTAGTGGTAATATTAATTAAATTGGTTTTATAAAGAAGCCTTATTTAGGAATATTAGACATCCTGTTTTACCTTGGTCGCCCTCCAAGGTGTAATGGTTACCATGCTGACTTCATATACCCAAGGTGGCGGGTTCAAACCCGGCAGAGGACGATGGATTTTTTTGGGCGTAAAAATCCTTAGCATGGCTTCCTTCAAAAGGGAAGTAAAGCCGTTGGTCCTGTGTCATAGATTTATGGCACGTAAAAGAACCTCAAGCCTGATAGAGAGGCCTCTGAGCAAAATTAAATGGTCTTTCACGCCCAATTTAGAATGAAACGCTGAGAACCACAGCAGTTAAAGAGCATCCATAAATAACAACATTTTATTTATTTATTTTTTTTTTTTTTACCTTGTACAATCCAGCTTCAGTGACTTTGTTCCATTTTGTACTATTCAAGTCCAGCCTAGACAACAAAAATCACATTTTTCATAAACGGAACAGAAGAGCAATAAAAAATGCAAATTTACTTAAGGGAACACTGTGGTGAAATTGCACGATTTTTTTGTTAAAAACCTGAAAATTGGTTTTGACCATTAACAAATAATGTATCATATTCTCTTTCAAGTAACACTATTGAATTGAGCAGTTTGATATTTTTAAATCTCCTAGCGGGCATTTTAAAGCCAGGCTGTGTCACCTCTTATTTTTCCTAGGATTTCAAATTTTAAATCCACCACATATCTAAGTTTGGTCATCATTGTGTGTGCTTCAACTTGAGAAAGCAATAACATATACTAATAACTAAAAAAAGCGAGTATACGAATAAGTTTAGAAAATTTGCAAAACAGATGTTATGCATGCCTTCCACCAATCTTTAACCTGGCCCTCCCTATCCTACCCACATGGGAGATAGAGCTGGTAGTCTCCCCATATCCCACCAACAGCATATTTAAGGCTGTGAAATGGAGGGAGTATTGGTGGTAGAGTGCAGGTCAGCTCGGTCCAAAGGATTTTCACTTTTCTCCTACTATATAAATTGCTCAGAATTAACAAAAACAGTCCATGAAAGTTGCCAGCTTTAATTGATTTAAAATTACTGCTGCTTTCAGAGAGTAAGTAAACATGTATATTATTATACAATAATAAAATTAAAAATGTGTATTTGAGAAATGTGGACATTTTTTTTGTATGCAACATATTCCCGGTGCCATGGTTTTGATCAAAACAGCTTCAAATTTTATAGGGAAGCTCCTCAATAATTTAAAAGTAAAACTTGCCTACTCTCTTTTTGTTCATTTTAATCAATTGAGCTATGGCAATATTATTTTCTTTATTTTTTTTTTTTTTATAAAAAATTAAGGGATAGATACTTCAAAACGTTTGCCTTTCAAACCAACTATTTAGAAACAAGCTAATAATAATAAATGCTTCTATACTTAATAGAGACCCAATTGTTGAATATGAATTAAAAATAACGAAAATTGTGGCACATAAGAATTTTATATAAAAGGATAAAATAATTAAAATATACATAAAATGAAGATTGCTCATCTAATATGAAATTTGGATTGTGACATGTGTTGAAGTAGATATACCACTGATTTAAATTTGGTTCATCTAGGATTAAAACGACAGAAGTTAGCATTTTCACCTATGTGTCCTCTTAAGGCAAGTCAGAGCTAGTAACTCTTAACATAAAAAATTGTGATGTTAGTATTACTGGTTGCAGACTTTTTTGCCAGCATTATTTTGCAACATACACCATTCTTCCTTTAATTCATAAACATCTTTCATAATTGTTCCAAAGGCAACACCATCAAAGCAGTTCGAATAGCCATGAGCATTAAGGCAATAAATAGATAATGGACTGGCCATCCATTCAAAGCTAAGCATTGAGATTTCAAATCCCAGCAACTGCATTCAAATGAAAATGTGGTAAAGGAGAACACCGATTGGTGTGGTGGCATACTTGGGAACTGACAGGTTGCTTTTGATTGCAGTTTCTGGGGATTTTGCTCTTCCTCTTGGGCCAAAAGAAAAAGTGGTCTTCTGTGGTCTAGGGGTAACATGCTAGCCTCTGGTTCCCAAGGTCACAGGTTCAAACCCAGTGGAGGTTGATGGATTTTTTTTGTGCATAAAAATTCTTCCTTTGGAAGGGAAGTAAAACTGTTGGTCCCGTGTCGTAAATTTACGACATGCAAAAGAACCTCAAGTGTAATAAAGAGGCCTCCCAGCAAAATTAAGTGGTCTTTCATGCCCAATAGATGATGTAGCACTAAGAACCAGAGATGTTAAACAGCGTCCAAAAATTAAATTCAATTTAATTTCTTCTTTAAAAAAAAGTAAATTCACTACAATTTTATTTCAAGAATGTTAATATTTTTACTGTATAAAGCAGTCATAATTACTTGTGTTTTATAGTTGAAGGTTAGTTTAATATGTAATATGCATTTCCAGCAACCAGGACTTATAAGTACCGACAGGCAACACAGGGTTAAGTAAATTTAAAAATGGATTACTGGTTCTATCTTCTTTTAATATATAAATAAAAAAATGCAGTTTAATATTTCCTGTCTCCTCTCTGTATTTTACGTTAATTTTTGTTAGATAGCTCAGTAAAATACATTTGCATAAGCAAAATGCAAGATCTGTATAATGGTCATTTCTGTACTTGTTTGTTGATACCAGCAAAAGTACTTGTTATAGAATGTTGTCAATAAACTGCTGTTGCCTGATTCAGTCATCAGTTCACAAAATAATAATTATTATAGTAGTAGTAGTAGTAGTAGTAGTAGTAGTAGTAGTAGTAGTAGTAGTAGTAGTAGTAGTAGTAGTAGTAGTAGAGTTGAACCTGATTTATGTGTATATCAAGGAATGAGGGAAGATTACTTATAACTCAGAATTCTTTCAACTGAGATTTTGATAATGCATCATACATATTTAAAAAAAAAAAAAAAATAAAGGCAATACAATGGGCCTACATGTGCAAAATTTTACAAACAACAAAGATACATACAAAGAAAACATTATTTTGAACTTGGTCCTGCTTTAAAGAAATCAGTTAATTTAGCTTGTTTCACTTTTCTTGCACTAAGTGCATAAACCTCATTTTGCAAACTTATTAATGAATTTAGAGCTTTTTCATTACCACTTTTAGCACTGATGTAACACCTATACACATTTATTGCTCTTAACACTTCTTTCACCTTAGGTATTGCAAGATTTGAGTCGTCATCCACATTACTGTCAGTGTCGCTTGAAGCTGGTCCACTTTCTTTATCACCACCTTGTTTTGGCACACATCAGTAATAATCTCCTTATCCTGTATTCCCCACACACAGCTAGATTGTCATCAAAATGCACAAAGGTATTGAAATTTGCATCCTCCGGTAGAGCTAGCTCAATTATAGGCTCATCACTATCATCCCCATTATCAGACACAGCCTCTTCCTGTAAGACACCAGATTTAATGAAGCAGTGTTTGATTGTCCTAACAGCTGTAATAAATTCCAAGGCTTGTAGTAAGTTAATGGCGAGATTTTCATTTCCTGCATCAGTCAGTGTTATTAAATGTTGAACCAGCATTTTTCTATAATGAACTTTGAAATTAGCAAAGTGTTGAAATCAAGAGACTATAGACGACTGGTACAGTTAGGAGGGAAAAATTCCACTCAAACATTTTCCAAAATTATTTGAGGTGGATGTGCTGTACTTCGATCCATAAAAGGAAGGATCTCTTCTGTTTCTTTTTCATTTTAATGTCCAGTTTCTTTAACCTCTGTTCCATTAAAATCATAGTCATCCAAGACTTCCTATTGGATTCATATTCCATAGGTTTTGTTTTCACACCCTTAAAACACTCAGATTCTTGGATTTTCCTATCACAAGTGGGGGAAGTTAGTGTGATCCGTCTGCATTGGTGGCAAGATGAACTGCTACATGAATTTTACTTTTCTTACTTCCATGGAATGAGTCACCCTTTTCAGCTAATGTCTTGCTGGGAAGGAGATTGTAGAATAGGCCAGTCTCATCACAGTTGTAGATTTTTAAGGCTGATAATCCCATAAGATTCCTGGTAGAACCTCTTTCTTCCAGTGTTGAACTGTGATTTCATCTACAGCATTCGACTCGCTGCAAATTGTTTTCCCTGTGATTCCATGGCAATCTTTAAATCGTTACAACCATCCTGAAGAAGCCTTGAAATCGGCGTGATGTTCATTATTTTAGCTAAATCTATCACTTTTGTTTTCAACATCTTGCCATTGATTGATAGGTGTTTCTGCTGGAACCATGTGAAAAGTTCCATTTCCAAGTCAGCACATCTCCCTTCCTTTTATCGATTTGGCACCCAATTTTAAAAACTCATCCAAAATAACATTTTTGTTACTGACTGTGCATAGCCTTGAGTAAGCAATTCCTAAGTCTGAAGCAATTTCGGTTTTGATTTTGTGTGGATTAATCTTCACCTCTCATATGAATTTCACTTTCTGATCTAGCGTATAACATTTCCTTTTTCTGTTCCCCAGGGCTGATTAAAAGCTGAAAGACAAAACTGCTGTTTAACAATAAACACCAGATACTGAACATTTTTATCTTTACTTCTCATTTGTTGCTGCATTGTCATGCTCTACCAGCAAACATATTATTGTCTTTTGTTTCCAAGGCTGAAAGCCGCCTTTATCAACAGAGATAAGGAAAATACCCTCGAGTTTCTTTTAAGATAGTGTATGCTGTATACTCATTATAATCACGTAAAACTCGTATTTCACTGAAATTTAACATGTATAACAGTGAATTACGTATAAATAAGGTTCTGTTAACAGGTTTCCAAATTTTAATTTTCCAAGGACCTACGAAAATGTACGTATTAAAATTACTTAAAACTAGGTTATGTATAAAACATGTTCAACTGTATTATTATTGTTGTTGTTAGATATGCTCTGCTTTATTAATGCAGTAAACCATATTTGAACATTTTTTGTGTTACATTTGTCTGTTTAAGAATTTTAATACCAAAACGAGAAATGATCTCTTTTAGAACCTGTAACGTGGAAACTTTTTAAATTTGTAAGTAATTAAAATTCCTGAGTGAATGTTTTAGCTAAAGACTATAAATATTCCAGGTTTTTTTGTTTTAAGAATCTGGTACACTTTGAATTATTTTAAAGCATGTGGTGCAAATGGAATATAATATTTGGGGCACAAGTCATTCAACTGTTTGTTCTAAATGCAGAGTTTGATTGGTATTGTAAAGTGTGTCATGTGTAGCATATGAAGCCTTCAGCACTGTACACCCAAATTCAGCACCTTGTGTTTGTCAGAGTTTAGTTTAAAACTCTTATGTGAAGCTTTCTGTACCATGACTACACTTGCTGCAAAATGATGCAAAGGTGACTGACTATCTTGCCATCTTCATAGGATCTTAATCTTGAGGAGTTCAGGAAGCTAAGCATCAATGTGCATCCAGGGGATTAACAGTTGTGAGGACAATAGACTGTCCCAATGTAGTTGATATTCCCAAGTTGACTTGAATTAAAAAACATCCCTGATAGGATACATTGCAGGCCATGTATCTTCACTACATTATCACCCAAGGACAGACTGTAGAGGTTTTGGGACTCGTGTAAAGCAGCAGGGATGGCCTGGTAAAATGTCATAGCTGATGGACCGCCACTTTCTGATGGAGAACCTTCTTCATAACAGCACTGGTCAGAAGATCATCCCCATAAAAACCTGAAAACTTGCTGCAGTAGGATACGCATGTTAACCTCAAGTTTCACTTGCCACAAGCAACAAGTGACCAGAATGGGGCAGCTACTGTTCTTGATGTACTAATGGTCAATTGGTAAATCTGAAGAGGTTGGCAAGGACAACTGAACCAGACAATTAGTTGGAAGGTCTCTGTCAGACTCATACACTTGGACCTGCTAATTCAATGTCTGCAGTAATGGCATATTTGCTGAGTACAAAACCAAGACACAAGGAAAACAAATCTTATTGAATAGTAGGCCCAAACATTAAATCGTTCAAGAAGATAAAAGCAGTTATTTATCCATTGTACACAATTCAAACCTTTGTAGTGCTACTTTTGTCCTTGACTACAGCATGATGAGATATGAAGGTGATACAAGTACCATGTGTCCAAGCTCCGAATACTCTCCTATAAATTTGTCATACTCCATTTGTTAGTTGGAAGTCTTTGAAGTTTCCTTTCTAAGTAACCAAAATACCTTTTCAGAATTCTCAAAGGAATCTCCAGTTTAGCAGTATCTTCTTTGAGAGACAGCCTGACTATGGGTCTTCCGGTGTTGTCATGGATGACTGTGCTGGTGTTCTTCGCAGTTTCTCTCCTGTCTTAGAGTTGGCATGTCGGTACTTCCTCTTGCTGCCTAAATCATTCTACTTATAAGTGTAAATTAGTGACAGTCAACATGGACATAGTATTTGCTATTGTAATGAGGAGGCAGAGAACTAGATAGTATCCAACCAAGATGGGTATTTTGTAGCACTAGGCATCCATTCTATATTTGCTGTTCTTCATTTAAGATGCCAAACAACATGTTGCTTCTAGAAGTAAATCAATCTCTTTTTCCTGATGAAAGGTAGGATCAGCAAGAGTTCCATTAGTAGGCAGGGGTCGTTATTCTGTTCAAGACTGAAGACACAATGTGTTAGGGACTTAATGCTACAAACATGGATTCCTACTCTTATTACTTGAGCATTGTTATGTTTTAAGTATCAGGCAAGAATACCAATATTCATTAGTTTGAGAACGAACTATACTCATGATTTTTAATATTCCACTTGAGTACATACAGTATACTCTTGATTATCCGGGATAAAATCGAGAAACCCATAATTTAATGCTTTTAAGGTACAACATATGTAAATAGGAAATTATCTTTTAACAGCTTTTTTTCAATGTGTATCCTTTGTTCAAAATTTTATTCTACTTCTATGCATAGGTATTGTAGACCTGTTTATTTCTTAAAATGTCTGTGATGTTGGTCTGCTTCTGAGAGGAGTTGACATTCTCTCACACAGCACTTCAAACTTTTCTTGCAGTAAATTCACGAACCCTGTGACATTGTTTGAAGGCAGATGCATTAAAGTCTCCTTCTAACCCTAGAGCTTCATGAAAAAATTTAGCCTTTTCGGCACACACTGCATCTGAAACAATGACATCTTCTGCTCGGTTTTGGCTGAACCATTGTAAAAGAGCACCATCTAAGTCATCGAATGAAGATCTCTTCATGCTTTTTATGCAGATGGTCCAGGATTAGAATCACAGTTCCTGATAAAATCCTGCATTTTCTATTTTCTTTATTTTTAATGCATTCCAATCATTTCCCAAATCTTTCAATTAATTCTAATTTTTGTTTTATTGTCAACACATGTTTTTTTCGTTCCTCTGCCATCTCTTTTACAAATTTCTTTTAACTTGCTTCATTGACACACACTGATTAACATCAGAAAAACTGAACTTGTTTTTAATTAACACAGAACAGGCAAACCAATTACAATTGAAACAGCACTCTGTTGCCATGTGGTGATCATTTAAACAATAGAAATGGCATTTATTGCCACATGGTGGGTCCTTTATTGTTCTCTCCGAAAGAAAAAAAATTACAATTTTTTTATTTATTTTTTTTTTTTGGGAGGGGGAATGGACAGATAATCTGCACACAAATAATCAGGAGTATATGGTAATTATTAGTCAAGAACTTAATTACTAATAACAGTTATTGAAAACTTTTGAACAAGACCTAATTCACACAAGTGTTTATCAATTATTCTTCTGGGCAAAATTGCTGGTTAAACTTGTATCAATGATCACATATATAATGAACCTAGTTATTATTCTTCATTAGTGTCCTTAGACAAGGACTTAAACTTTCCCTGTACAAACATTGAAACTACAGTTACAATTTCAATGGTGTTACTACTCTCGTAGGAGAAACATTGTAACTAAGGGAACAAGTTCCTGAGATGACTGACAATATTTTAAACAGTTATTGCTACTTAACTTGGTATTGGTACTAGAGATACGATTGTTATACATTGGAAAACAGTGAAGTAACTACTCTGGCAATCATCCTAACTCATTTTGGCTACTTTTGGACTTATGATGTTAATATGTACTTGAGCAGTAAACAGACATGTTCTGTAATATGATACATAACATTGCTTATAGACTTCATTTTTCCCCAACAAATGTGTGATATAAAGTGCTCTGTACTTGTAGATGCTTAGAATCATAGTGTATGCTGCCCACTTCCTACTTGCAAAGTTCTAAGTTTTGCAGAATCCAACTTCAAGAAAAAGGTATGATTTATGCCCCAAATCATTTGTATATTAACCGACTGTAGAAGATGTAAAATACATATTAGCATATCACTATTGTAATACTTTTAAATAAAGAAAATATTAATGAAAACAACAAACATGAACTGAATAAATATATTTTAAAAAATAATACTGTCTAGGCTTAATAATCCTCCTTTGATTCCTTTTTCAGTTCCACCCACCTGCCCCACCCTTCTTGAATGCTGTATGAATGTGTGGTATAACCATCCCCACTATAATTGTTTCTTCATACATATTAGGTAATAATAATCAGTGATAGTTGCTAATTGAAATTCTGCTATTCAACATGATATGTGCTGTAATTCACATAGCAGGGGTATTCTTAAAGATAAAAAATACCACAAAAACTAAGATTTTTTTTTCTCCTCAACATATTCACCTTTCAAATCAATGCATACTTTCCATCTTATAGTGGAAGTGCCAGGAAGTGAGAATATGCTTTCAAGTTAGCTGCCATCATCTACCGTTCCATAATTATGATTAGGAAAATAAATGCAACCCCTGCCTGTAGTATAAGGGTAGCATGTGTCTGTCACATTCAAGAGGTTTCAAGTTCAAATCTCGATTAGGGTGAATTACCTGAATAAAGTTTCTTTGAGGTGGTTTTCCCTTATCCTCAGAAGATGGATGTCAATTTTAAAGCTCCATGGGCCCTAGGCTAACTTGAACATCATCTCTCTAATTTCATTCACCATCCTATTACTTACCAGGTTAAAAAATGTTAAACTAATAAAATAGATAAATTACTATTACTATAATAATAAATCTAAATAAGCATATCACAGTAATCCAATAACTGTTTACATGTCATGAATTATGTTATTTTTGTTTTACCTCTGCATACCTCACAACAATCTGGTAAATATCAGGATTGTTAAGATAGCTATTTGCATAAAAGAATGTATTTGGAGTGCTCCTTCTGCCTGATCTGCAGAAAGCATTTTACATGGGTAAATGTTTAAAATACAGCATTTAGCCTTTCAGTCCTTCTTTCCATTCCCTTGTATTTGTTGTTGAACATCGTAACAGCTTGCTCAGCACACTTGTTTCAGACTAAAAGTTTGGTGCTTAATGGCGAACCAAAACATAAACAGAATGATTGTACTGTATTACAGTGCGACCCAAATAAATCTGAACCACTGTACAGTGTTTTTCCACTGCATACACAGAAACATAACACACAGCTGCTGTACACAAGGTTATGGTGCTGACTTGTTTTTCTCTGCTCTGATGGTGATATCGAGTGGTTGAGTTATTACCAGTGTGCCTCATTATTTTGTCCTGCACTTAGACGCAAAGTAGAGATATGTGGCCCCCTCAGTCCCCCGATCTAACCCCCTGCAATTTCTATCTCTGGGGTAACTTAAAGAATAAAGTGTACAAGATAAACCCACACACCCTGGAAGAATTAAAACATCACCAGGAAATTGCCAGCATTTCTCAACGTGAACTACAGTGAGTTCCTAAAGAGGTGCCAAAAGTATATAGATGACAGTGGCCAATTTCAGCATCTCCTTTAATAACATTGGTAAGTAAAGCCTTTAAAAGTAGTTTTAAAAAATGTTACATGGTTTTATCTGCACCTTTCTATGATAGCAGCAGATTGCAAGGAGTGCCGGAGGTGCAGACAGGCAAAAAACAGTGCAGCCAGTTTTGGACATTTTTGGATCACCCAGTATCTAGATGACCTTTTGTCTTCTCTATTCTTTCACTGATTTGTCATTAACTACCCTTAGAAAGCTAGAGCAGCTACTCTCTTGCATATATGTATGGATTTGTGAGACATGAAAGTAAAACACAGTAATCAAAGACCACCCTGTATACATTGGTGACCTCTTCTATTTGATACAATATCCATGAATGCATTGAAAAATGTTCATCTTTCATAGATTTGAGATTTGTGGAAAAGTGCTTTGAATTTCACTTGTCAGGTATGATAATGTGCCACAGCAGAATGCATCCCTGCAACACATTGAATACTGCATTGCAGGAATGAAATTAACTTTGCTTATGTGTTTTAAAGATACATTTTTCATTAATTTTCATATTTAATGAAAGCAACTAAAAAAAGAATGTTTTTACTTATGTATACAGGTTTATATGCAACTGCACACTTATTTAACTTAAGTTGATTTTGAATAATTTGCACACACACAGGCCTACCAATAAATTACACAGTATGTTCAATTTGTCTCTCTTCATCAATACACTGTTGAAGTGTACCTGGAATAATTCAATTCAATTTATTAGCTGTAGATTCGTTATAGACCTTTTGCTTTGTCAGTATAAAAATGTCAAAGAAGCAAAAGCAATAAATTTATATTATAAAATATTTACCTAAATATCACACATTGATATTTACAATTCATTAAGATTATACAAGCATTTCTGGACAAGAAATGTTTCAGATGGCATTTAAAAGGGGGACCAGATAATAATTTTAATCTTACTGGTAATTTATTGTACAGATTGATTCCCATCACATTGCCACTATTTTTTATTTTTTTCATGTATTAATTTATGACAGTCTATTTTCCTTTGAGTATTGTAAGAATAAATTTCATTATTTTTGTTAATGCTTATCATTAAGAAGCAGAACAACACAGTATATGTATATAAAAAGTATTAAGTTAACATTTGGTTCTGATTAAAAATTTCTTTACAGACTTTCCTTGGTTTAAGACGATGCTAAGCATTTTTTTTTTTCAAAATAAATACTCTGTTTACATGTGTTTTGGTTGTGCCGCCCCATAGTTCAATTACATGTAACATGTGGATAAATAATTCCATTGTATATTATTTTAAGTACTTTTCTAAAAATATTGGTTTAAAATATCTCAATAATAAAACTCATTTTTTAATTATTCTACATAGTGTCCATGTATTTAGCTTATTTTTGATCTGAAGATTTTCTCTATAACAATTTATTTGCTAAAAAGCACTGCATTATTTTGGCATTATTTACATTACATTTTAAGATTATTAGCTCCAAAGAAATCTAACAAACACTTCACTACATGATTTATATTTATTTTTAAATGAAAAATAATACTTTGACACACACAAACACAGCATCATCTTGTGAAGTCAGCTTCAGTGAAACCAGTCAGCTCTTCAAGAGTTTATTGGTTCCTTTCATAGACATTGTGTTTAATCCATTGGAGTAATAGAGGGATCATGGTGGGAATTCCAATTGCAGCACCACATCCACCTGCCCTTCCATTGAAAACATTATCAAGGTATGTCCTCTAAACTAATGTATAATGTGCAGGAGAAGCATCCAAAACAGAACTTTCAGTTTTATATTTAGGAATTGAATTATAAACAGCCTTACGAGTTGATGGATTTAACTCAAAATGTTCTCTCCATTCCCTCAGTACAGATTTACACCACTTTGGTAAGGAGTCTTCACAGCCAAAATTCTTTCTTCTTTCATTACCTTTTGTGAAAACTGTTATTTGTTACTTATGGTCATGATTCATTTATTAACATGAAAGTATTTTCCTGTTTCCTACCAACCATATTGATGTATGTTGATACATACGCCTTGTTACAACCATTCTCCAAGTATTTGGTATTTAATCAAATTTTCGTTTTTGAACAATGCTGTCCACAGACCATTTTTCAGACTCAGGGACCTCAAAACTTATTACTGGTGATATCCGGTATCAAATTTTTGGGTGGAATACAATACTTCATCTATACACTATGTATATACGACGTGTAGAGAAAGTAAAAAAACATTTGGGTGCTTATCAAAGTATTTACTGAAAGTACCAGGAAAGTGGATATTTTGTTAAAGTTTATGAATAGGTAATGCAATAAAACATGGGAATTATTTTATTTAAATAGTTAATAAATTGCAATAGAACTTAACTGTCTTAGTTGTAGTTAACTAACAAAAGGAAATAGGTAACATACAATGTTGTGATCTTTATAGGTGGAAAAATCTGTGTTGCACTCACATGACTTTCTTTAGCTGTTCTACAAACTTCTTAAATAAGATTATTCTTCTTTCTGCACCTTGCTAATTGAGGTAAACATTAGCAGAATATTCATTTTACTTAGTTCCTTATAAGTAGGAAGAAAATAAGGGAATACACTAGGCTAAACCAATAGTCAAATGTTTTAAAAGCTGTTGTTACACAATTGTCATTACAAATTGCTTCTTTGCTTGGCCAGAAGTAGAACAAAACAAAAACGGACACTTACTGTCTGAGAAAAATATAAGTACTTCACAACTAAAAGCAATAACAAGAAATATCTCGGAAGTGGTTACCTCCACAGCAAAACTGTAAAGGACATAAATTGTGTGTTTTGCCGAGATGTACATTTTCTGTGTAGTAAGTTTTTGTTTATCTCTTGCAGTTCTCTTCTATTCAGGTTTTTAATCAAAATCGTTAAGAGCCATTTTTTAGAAAATCAAAATTTTTGAAAATTTTTCCATGTAAAGGGTAGTTTGTGGTGGGAGGATTTTCTTCAAAATCTTTGTGTTGCATCCTTGGAAGATACCAAACTTACATAACAAGTTTGGTATTTAACAGTCTTTTTGTTTTTGACACACTCACACACCCACACCCAAGCATGCATGCATGCATCTTTTTCTGAAAATGCTTTTTTTGGATTTAGGAGGTCCTATTTCTGGTGAAATCTTGGTATCAAATTTTTGGATGGAATACAATACCTTCTCTACTATGTACATACTACATGCAGAGAAAGTAAAAAAGGAAACAGAGCATACATGAAGAGATGCTATATGTGTGGGACATGATGTTGTGAAATTGTAACTTTGGCATGAATTATAATTTGTACAAAAACAAAATGCTAAATTGTGAAGAAATAGGTGCTTTAAAAGAAAGTGGATGTAATAAAAAAGTATAGCTTAAGTTTCATTTAAAGACATTTTTAATTTGCTGGAATAAATTTTAATTAGAGTTATTTTAATTTAAATTGGTCTAGTTTACTAAAAACTTTGTCAGAATAATCATAAATTTGATCCTGTAATCAATAGTTAATAATATTCATCCAATATGATTAATTTATGAAAATGAAAGGATTCTACAAAGAGAAATTTGATTGTTCTATCCTAAAACACTTCCCTACAGTGATTTAATTGTTTCCTGTATGAATTTTAATTGTAAAGAAATGGAGAGAATAAAAATAAGAGGTCCCAAGATGAAACTATAACAGATGTATGCTATTACTTTCTCTAGTGCATATGTACAACATACATAAAGAAGGTATTGTATTCTAACCAAAAATTTGATACCACAATTTCAATAGAAATACATGTTTTAGGGTCTTCTGAATCCAAAAAAGGTCTGTGGGTGTGCATATGTGTTGGTATTTAAATTAAGTATCTTCCAAAGAGGCGACACAAAATTTTTCAAGAAAATTCCCTCACCCCAATTACCCTTTACATGAAACATTTTTCGAAAATTCTGATTTTCTCAACACTGGCTTTTAATAATTTTTATTACATGCATTATGTTTAAGATATTTTCATGACAAATAAAATTCATAACTTGAATTTTATGGGAGTAGGCTCTGTAGACCTCTTCATTCTGGATGACATTTTCTACAGGTAGGGCTCATAATGCACAAATATTAGACCAATTGATTTATGGACAGTATACTTAAATTATATTTTTGCATGCTCATGTGTTTTCTACATCTTCCCAAGATATTTGTACAGATGGAAACTTAGGATTCCACACATGAATTCATTTCCAAAAAATCCCAATCTACAAACAAAAACTTGGTGTCTATAACAGTATAGAATGTACACTAGGATGGGAAGTAAAATGCACTTAGGGCCTTAATTTACATCTTTTTAATAACACACATTTGCAAAGATTTTGTGGTGCAGGATATTTTACATCATAATGGTAAAATTGAATGCTCTTATTTTGAAAATAATATTAATTTTTGTGTTTCATGCTCAGATTTTGAACAATTTTGTTTCAACAGAAATTCAAAGTTCAGTATGTTAGTATTAACATTGCTGCATATCAGACTTACAGCATGGTTGATAAAATTTTGTAAACATGCTAAATTATAACGCCATGTTGTACCACTGTCTATCTCTGTTTCAAGTATGTAATTTTGAACCTATCTCCTAAACATTTATTGCCTAAGATATAAATAGGAAGCTATCTTAGAATCCTTAGTACAGTTTTAAGCTTCTTCTCATTGGATCTCTTTTAAAGCAGTATTGTATTTGAATTTTATTTGTGGTTAAATTTAAATTGGTCCCCAGACTTAGATCATATTCTAAATCCACATTAAGTCAAAATTAAATGATTTGGGTCTTACCAAAGAAAAAAATAACATTTTAGATTTAAGGCTGAAAGAAAACAGTCTTTTAGGACCTGGAACAACCTTCTACTATTTAAGACATCAAGAAGAAGAGTTCAAGAAATAGTTTGAAAAGGAAGGGGAATTAGTTTATTGTTGTGATATTCCTAACTTACATCTCTTAAAGAAATGTACCAAAATTTGTACAAGCAAAAGATTGGTATCTATTTATTGTCTCCTGAAAGAGAAGTCTGAAAGATGTTGTGCTACACAATAGCAATATGTTTGTATACTGTCCTGGAAATATATAATGAACACAAGTGGTATGTGTGATATGATCTTAAAGTGTACAGTATTTTATTAGGCTAACAAGCATGAAGCGTACAAAATTCCCATTCTTTTTGTGTGAATGGATCTCTAGAGCAGAGAAAGACCTTGGGATGAAACTAATTTGCTAAAAAGAAAAAATTTAGTGCCAGGGACAAAAAAATGTAATAAATTGCCTGCTAATTGAATCACAAAAGGTTTTGCTATCCCCATTGCATATCACATTCGAGATAATGAAGCAATTTGAAAAAGCTTTGGACAAACATGGTGTGTGTTGCCAATATCTTATTCAGAAATTTCCAACTGTCTGAATCAAAAGTGAAAGGTGTTTTTGACAGGCCACAGATTCGCAAACTTATGAAGCATGTTAACTTTAGAAATATCATCACAGACATAGAGATTCAAGCTTGGGACTCATTCACTGAAGTCATAAACAACTCACTTTAATCTTGTCTTTTTAAAATATTCCTCAATTCTTTAATA
Organism: Hymenopus coronatus; assembly: GCA_030762935.1. NCBI lineage: Eukaryota > Metazoa > Arthropoda > Insecta > Mantodea > Hymenopodidae > Hymenopus > Hymenopus coronatus. The sequence continues at coordinate 144,805,967 of CM060897.1, forward strand.
ATCGACACACTGCAATATACCTTGCGTGCACTTATCTTTGGCACTATTTTATTATATATGTTGGTTACACAACTTAAACTATCACTAAAAATATCTAGATATTAGTTCTTCACTTTTACTCACCATAATATCCTATTACAAAGCTTTAAGAATTTCTCAAGTGGTCTTTAAATTTTAATAAAGCATGCAATTTATATTAAAATATACCAAGCATACTTTGTTTGATTTGGTTTCGTATAACAATTTCCATTGTTTCACTAGCTATGGATAGGCTATCAGTCCCACCCAGTGGCGGCTCGTGGATTAAAAGGTGTTCACAAAATCGGCAATTTACTACCGCCGCAGCTGCTGCTGCTATTGCTACCACCGTCACCGCGACATCAAATCTAGTAATATTAGAAACAATGATAGTGCCTAATAACAAGAATTATAAATTTGTTACACAAATCGTCACCCACCCAGTATTGTAAAAATGTTAAATTTCTTAGTCTCCAAGAGTTAACAGCAATATGAGGTGATGAAGGGGTGAACTCCTTTGATGCAGTTCATGTGAAGAATGCAGTGAATAATATTTATATATTTCAGTTCTTATTTTAATATTTATATTGTTTAAATTATGCAATTAACATCAAATTTATTTGTACAGAAATTCCACGCGCCGGTTTTTCAAATGTGCAAACTTTTCTATCACTCGGTGATTAAAGCATTTTATACTGTTGACCAGTTTCTTCTCAACAGCAAGCATTGCCAGTGCTGAAAGTCGGTCTTCACCCATTGTACTCCTAGTAAAGGTTTTAATTCTTTTTATTGTGGAAAAGCATCTTTCTGGTTCTGATGTAGTCATGGTCGTAATGATAATCTACAGTAGCTCGGTTAGTTGCGGAAAAGTTCCTTCGTTGAGGTTGTTTTCTGTTTTGAACTGCCTAACTCTCTCTTAAGCTTAACTCTTGCATAAAATGCAAATTACTAAGAAATATAATGCCTTTCACAAATATTGCAGTTGCACTCCCGAATAGTTTCAACTAAATCTCAAAGATAGCAGCACCTCCCACTGATAAACAGAACACTGGAGGTGTTAATGTGCACGATCGCACTGTGCTCATTTCTGGCTGTAAAACTCCAAGCTGGTTTGTTGGGGTTTGTTGGCTGCGCAAGCGCAGAGCTGCTAAACATTAGTAATATGCTAGCACACGAGGCCTGTGCTAAAAGCGTTGTTATCACATACTCAGGTTCTCGGTTGTGTTCAATCTGAAGAGCAGAGCGCTGTATATTTAAACAAGTGGCACCGGATAGCTCATTTTATTAAATGTTTCTGAAAGAGAAAAAGGAGATCCACTAAGAAATTTTGGAGGTTCACGTGCTCTTGTGCTCCTACACAGCAGCCGCCGCTGGTCCCACCTCATGTTACCGGTGGTGTATGCTCTGTTACATGTGCATGGGACAGGCGCTCTAAAAAATCAGTGTGCATTAAACTAGTGTTCGTATACAGTGTTGTGTTAAACATGTTCACTCATGTACATACCCCATTACAGCAGTGCTGGCATTATATTAGGGGAGTTATAATAAAATTGATAAATATTGCCTATGGTCTAGTTAATAATGTAACAACATAAATACCCATTGTGCATTAAGTGACAGACTGTGCCATGCACTGAATCTGCGCAACTGCCTGCAACCCCTCAGTAGTCTACATTCATTAGACAACAGCAACACTAGCGACACCATCGTCAGTGGCAGCCAGAACTAAAACAGGCTATAGTGTTCAAATCGTTCATAGTTGTCCACAAAATTCAGATCCACCAATATTTGATTACAAATTATCACTAGACATTAAATGATTGTAGAACTAGAGTGAAGCCCCATGTTAGGTCGAGGCTAGTGTGTGTGTAAATAAACTGATTTTCCTAAACATTTGTTTCCTGCCTAACAATCAGTTACATCTTGCCCCCCATGCACATTTCTGTAAATTTTTCTATTTAAGAAACTTGTCTTTTCAGAGAGAGTGTGGTGGGTTATATCATGTCCTCCTAGATGCTCCAAATTGAATAATAAGGTTAGTTTTACTTCTTAAAAAACATAACATATAAGCATCGCATATCTTTACTCTAGTTTTACAGGGAAGCAAGGGCTGGTGGGAAGAAGAGAAGAGGTTGCCCGCCTCTCTTTTCATAATGTTGTCAACAAAGAAAGTTTCTTTATTTGAGGCCCTCAGCCATTATGATGAATAGGCTATCTAATTTATCGCAAACTAGCTGAATTATATGAAACACAGGTGATATGCATGTGTGTGAACTCTTGTGTTCTACAGACAGAATTAAACTTTAGCATTGAAGCCACTAGATATTAGGGTATACAATGTACTATTCTGTTTTCTGCTACCGAATGAAGCCTAGGGAACCAGGTGCCCCAGAAAATGCATAGTACAGGGAGGGGGGGGGGGCCCAAAGGTCATGATTAGTAATTTTCTAAGTTTGGTTATGCAATAATAAAATAACACAAGTGATGTAAAAACGTTATTTACTGATTGCTATACTAATAAAGAATGGAAATATGAACAGATAAACATAACTGGGCCAGTCAGCGACATTATTAAACATCTAATATTTTGGTGTGTTCACCATCATTGCCAATGCACAGCTGAATGTGCCACCATGTCCACCTGAGCATTTCAGGAGTGATCGTTCTGAAGATGCGGATGATCTCTCTTCAGAATCCATCCAAGATTTTCTTTTAAGTAGGACCAGTTGTTGCATGTTGTTAGGTTGGGGCTTCTTGCAGGCCGTATAGGAAAGCTGGTACTTAACCAAACTGGAGCCCAGAAATGCCCTGGGGCTCCATCTTGTTGAAGAACAATGGTGTTAAGAATATCAACTGTCAAGAACCAGCCACTGAAACATTTCGAGGTATGCTTCACCAATCACAGAGGTTTCAAAGAAATACGGTTCAATAATAATTTCACTGATAGCACTGGCCCACATCATGATGTGAGGGGGATGATTTTGAATTTCTTCAAAGAAGTGAGGGTTATATTTGGCCCACACATAAACATGCAAACGAGAGCTGAAATACATGGTGCATTTGTCAGTCATCAAGATGCTACGACAAACCTCTTAGGTGGGAAAAGCAGAGAGTAACATTTCACATGCAAAATTTTTTAGGTCTTCTCCTGTGTTTTGCATCCAATACAGAACCTGCTGAGAAAGGCTCTTTTTTCAGCTTTCAGAGATTGGCTTCACTGGGAGCTGTTTTATTGAAACGAAGAAAAAAGTTTTCTCTGATTTCTTTGTACGTTTTGCTAGTTTGTTCTTTTTCACCTAATGCTAACAATTACACATTCCTCATGCATCAGTCATTACTTACAACACAGTGTTTCACATTGACAACATCAACAAATAAACCCGCAAAAGAAAACATTGACATCAACGAATGTACCTGTGAAACAAAACTCTAGCTTGCTGCTATAACATAACAAAGTCCTTGCTCTATCGGAAAATCAACAAACTAATGCAATAAAAAGCATATGAAAGGGGAAAAATATCCCTCGCAACCTATGAATAGTCTTCAATTAGTGAATTATTTCAATATAAACATTAGCCGATCACAACTTTTGGCTACCCCTGTAGTATTATTTTCACAAATGAAGGTGAACATTGCTTGCAATAATAACACTTTGTCTGTGTACTAGCATTTATTTATTAGCAGCTTAACAAACTGCTTCACTGCTTACAGTCAAAGTTTAACACATTCTTTCCTTTCCCTGTAAATTCAGTAGAAAGTTAAAGATATGTAATTTTGCAAATTCACTGATAATATGAATAAAGACATCTGAAACTGATGAAATCACAGACATATGAATGATTTTTAAACAACCTACTTAACATTTTTTATTACATGGTAAAATACTTCTAAGAGCACCAAATTGATGTGAACTGCAGGTTTACAACTGACAAAATATATATTCTAATTAAACATACACAATAAATATAAGCACTTTATTAAATTCGTCTCTGAGAATCTTGACTATGATTAGGACTAGTATTTTAGTTGGTTGCTTAAAAATACAGTACATATAAGTAATCATAAAACATCCAAATTTAAAGTATGATTTTAGCTAATTTACTGCACAGCAGCATGTTGTTACTGTTAATCATCCATTGTGACCTTCAAGGAGGTTATTTTAATTGCCTTATGTTCAAAATGAATTATATTTTATAACACTTTTACTATTACAACAAACATTAATTTTATCTTTAGACAGGAAAACATTTCACTGAATGAAATTTGTATAATGCTGAAATAAATAAACGCTCAGTCATGGAAGTCACAAGAGTCACTTCATACCCTGCTTACACAATGCCCTTCTGACCACTGCTTTAGGCAAAAATAATTTTATATTCATGTGTCCATCTGAAAGTACAGAATCAATAAATATTTCACAGATAGCTTTTTTGGGCCAAAGATGTTTCACTTCTGAAGTTACATCTCACTACATTATTTTATTTTCTTCATTATTTTAAAATACTTGCTTGAAGAATAAGATAACCCAGTATTAACCCTTAAACTCTCCAAATCACTGAAATTAAACAACTGATTACTTTGATAGAGTCAGACTGAAAAATTCAATGCCATAGCCAGGATTTGAACCACAGGTCTCACGGTCTCTAGCTGGTTGCTCTACCACTGAGCTAGCATGGTAACATGCTGGTACAGCATTAAATTTCTTAACTGACTCGCATGTTTCCCAGTAAACCACAAGGTGATCTCAAATTATTAAGATTTTGTTACCGGGAGACACGTGGTTCAAATCCCGGCTATGGCATTGAATTTTTCAATCTGACTCTACCTATCCAACTCCTGTCCTACACACAGTTTGTGTGAAAAAACAATTAAATCAAATGATTACTTACCATATTTATTTGAATACAAGACAACCCTTTTTTTCAGAATTTAATTTTGGAATTCAGCATGTGTTCTATATAAAAAGAAGTCATGATAACTTAATTAAACTAAATTTAATGTGCTGCACATACATTGTTAACAAACTTAGCAGCATTTAAGCTGATTAAGTTATCTAATTCAAATTTGCACAGAAATTCAAATTCCTGGTGGGAGGGAAAGAAATGTTTTGGTATGTGTACAGTGGGAGAAAGTGGCACAGTGGCAATTGTAGCAGCACGGCTGCAATGATAGATAAGATTTTTTATTTAGATAACATGCCTAATCTACACATCATTGGAAATTCACATACTGTGCAGGAGAGAAAGAGGGGAAAATGAACATGCACTGATATGTGTTTGGAGGGAGTAGGGAAACATGCAACTAAACCTCTTTCTATTTGACCACTGGCTTCCAATATACAAAATTACAAAGTTACTTTTTCCCATTATTCAAGATGACCGCAGACCTACATATTTTGGAAAAACAAAACATTAGTCTTGTGTTCTGATAAATATGACATGACTTTTCACATTCTTGCAGTTTAATTAACTAAAACATATCCTATAGCATTCTAGATAAGTAAGTCAGATGAATGTAAAAATTTATCTTTATTTATAGTTTTAATTATCTATTAAAGCTTCACCATGTTTTAATTCCTCTTTTGATTATTTCATTTTCTATATTTTTGTTGAATATACATACTTACCAGCTTCTTGAAATTGAAACCTGTGAAATAATCCTGTACTGGTATGATATTTAGAAGGCCTAAAATGCTCAATGCATAAAATGCACAACAATTTGTAAAATAAATGGGAATGCATTTTATAAGAATCCAAAGACCTGGTACACTGCTTCTTTCTAAAATAATTCCTGGTACCATAATAATCCAAAGACCACCACTTCCTAGGCTATGCACAGATTTTTAGTTCATATTTTACAATTCATAATAATGTGATTCTTTATTGAATGTTCATGCCCATTTATCCTGGTTACTAGAAACACTTGCCAGATGACCTGTATTATACAGGATTTCCCATATTTGAGAAGCAAGAATCATATCATAGGTGATGTCAAAATCCCTGTATTTCATTCTGAGCTTAAAGATAGCATTCTGAAATGCGCGTGTATTCATTCAGTACATTGGTATTGGTCACTGCTTGTCACATGGTCATCTCCCAAGATCACAAGTGATGCCAGAAAGCTGTGAAGACGGAAGGCAATTACTGGGCTGATGGTTGTACTTTTGATTTCCACTTATGGGAAGAAAGAAGATGATTCCTACCCAAAGAAATGGCGATTTGTGTTTAACAAAATGAAGAATAAATGAACCCATGAAAAGTAACAGTTGCATGGTGTAACATTTGTAAGTTTTCTAATGCACATTGGCTATGAATCCAATTTGAAACATGCCTCTACAATCTATCATAAATAAAAATTTTATGTGTTCCATTCACATGACTTTCTCTACATCTCTAACAAATTATTGTTAAAAAGCTTATTCTTCTCTACTTCATGCTAATCAAGATAAACATCAGCAGAAATGGTCCTTATTACTTAGTTCCTTGTAAGTAGAAGAGAAATAATGGAATACACTAGGCTAAAACGATAGGCAAATATTTTAAAAGCTAGTTGCCATATGGAAGAAATCCATTTCTTTGCATGGCCAGGAGTTGACAAATTCTTGTGTGTGAAAAGCTTAAGTATTTTAAAAAACTAATAACAAGAAATATTTAAAAAATGGTCAACTCCACGAAAAAAATCTATGTGACATAAATTGTGTGTTTCAACGAGATCTACATATTTTGTGCAATATGTTCTTCTCTATTTGTTACAGTTTACTAGTTATGCAAAATTCATCCCGAATATAAGGCCTTCAGAGGCTATTCCTCAAAAATTTAAGATACACATTTTATTTGTCATGTAAATATCATTAATATTTGGTATTTTAATCAAAATTGTTAGAGCCAGTTTTCAGAAAATCAAAATTTTCGAAAAATGTTCCATGTAAAGGGTAGTTTGGGGTGGGGGATTTTCCTCTAAACCTTCGTGTCGTATCCTTGGAAGATACTTAACTTATATACCAAGTCTGGTATTTTACCGACTTCGTTTTGGAGTTAGCTTGGTCGCAGACACACGGATGGACCTTTTACTTTCTCTATATGTACTACGTATATAGTGTATAGAGGAAGTATTGTATTCCACCCAAAAATTTGATACCGAGATTTCACCGGGAATACATGTTTTAGAACCCCTGAATCCAAAAAAAGCATTTTAAGAAAAATGTCTCTGTGTGTATGTGTGTGTGTGTGTGGACAGCATAGCTCAAAAATGAAAAGACTGTTAAATACTAAACTTGGCATTTAGGTTTGGTATCTTCCAAGGATGTGACACGATTTTCAAGAAGATCCCCCCACCCCCAACTACCTTTTACATGGAAAAATTTTAGAAAATTTTGATTTTCTAAAAAATGGCTCTTAACGATTTTTATTAAAATCCCATATATTAAGGACATTTACATACCAAATAAACTGTATGTATTGAATTTTCTGGGAATAGCCTCTGAAGATCCCTTTATTCTAGATGAATTTTGCTAAATTTTGCTTGACTGCTAAACGGTAAGAGATAGACAGAAACTTACTACACATAAAATATAGATCTGATCAAAACACACAATTTATGTCCTTTACATTTTTGTTGTGGAGGTAGCCATTTCCGAGATATTCCTTGTTTTTGGTTTCACTTGTATTTATACTTTTCTGGGACAGAAAGTGTCCATTGTTCTTTTGATCTACTCCTAGACAAGCAAAGATGCGATTTGCAATGTCAATTGAATAACAACAGCTTTTAAAACATTTCTGCTAATGATTTTATCATTAGCAACGTGCAGAAAGAAGAACATTCTTATGTGAGAAGTTTGTAGAAGAGCTAGAGAAAGTCATGCGAGTGTAACACATCAGATTTTTCTATAAATGATTTTTACTTTCTCTACACGTACTATGTACATAGTGTATAGAGAAAATTTGATACAGAGATTTCATCGGAAATATATATTTTGAGACCCACCCTGAATCCAAAAAAAAAGCATTTTTAGAAACATGTCCATGTGTGTGTCTGTGGGCAGCATAGCTCAAAAACGAAAAGACCGTTAAAAACCAAACTTGGTATTCAAGTTTGGCATCTTTCAAGGATGCGACAAAGATTTTCAAGAAAATCCCCCTACCCCAAACTACTCTTTACATGGAACTTTTTTCGAAAAAGTTGATTTTCTAAAAAATATAACAATTTTGATTAAAATCCTGTATATTACTGACATTTACATACCAAATAAAATGTATATCTTGAATTTTCTGGGAATAGCCTCTGAAGATCTCTTTATTCTGGATGAATTTTGCCGAATTTTGCTTAACTGCTAAACGGTAAGAGATAGACAATAGCTTAATACACAGAAAATGTAGAAAACGTTAAAACACACAATTTATGTTATACAAATTTTTTTATAAGGGGTGTAAGGGATAGTGATGTGCCTCCTACAGCCTCTCCTATCCAAAACCCAACCTCTACCTGCTCGCGGTACACCCTGCTTTAACAAACGAGGATACGGGGACCGAGTAACAACGGTATAACTGTACCATCCAAATGGAGGAAATGCCATTCAAAGAACACATGCTGACCTACCACAGCATGTAAAAGTGACTCTCACTGGCGATGAGAGAAAAGGCCGGTGGAAAAATCTTCCTTCCTCCCGGCTAGGTCAAAGTGACCCACGGACCAACGGTAGGTGCGGCCCTCCAAGCATGTTGGGGGTTGTGAATGAGTGGTTTAGCTACCAAAACATAAAAACTGGTGCTCATATCAAAACAGCTACAAGTAAGCTCAATGAAATGCTTCCCAGAGTAAAACGTTACGGAGATAAAATAGTCCCCCAATCGGATCTCCGGGTGGGGACTCTTTTGGGCTCTCAAGTTAAAAACAAAGGTACTAACTATTCATCTAATGTTAGTGAATTAGTATTTGCACAGTGGAATGCAGGAGGCTTATCATCTAAGAAAGCTGAACTTCAAAAAATTATGCATGAAGACACAATAGATGTGTTAACTGTCTTAGAAGCAAATGTAACAGAAGACACAGTGAAATACTACCAATTTAAGAATTATCATACTTACATACTCCCTAAATCTTGACAAATCGCAAGTGGTATTTTAATAGCAACTCATAAAGATTTAACACATAAATTTAAAATTGTAAAGGCTATGAATCTTAATGATACATCTGAAATTGTCAAAATTGAAATATGGAAAGAAAATCAACACTTTAAAATATACGTTATATACAATCCACCTAATAATGTTTTAGACACTAGTAAAATAGAAATTGGAAGGAAGACTATAATTATTGGAGATTTTAATGCACATGCAAAAGAATGGGGCTATCGTAACTTCAATCCAGCTGGTGAGAGCTTACTTGAATTTTTATCTTCAAATACTACTGAATTAATGTATAATAATGAAGATACTCCAACTTTCTTACATTATAATGGTCCAACATAAAACTCAGATTTAACCATAGTTTCATCTGATATTGCTCTTGTAACATCTAGGAAAATTAAAGAAGACCCAGGGTGTGGCCACAGAATAATCATTACTACTATTAATATTAGAACAACAAAAAAGCTGATTGGGATATCTTCCAACAAATGACTGAAGAGTCCTTTTCTAACTTTACACTAGATAAGAATTTATCAAGTGACACTCTTGTACAAAAATTCAGTAACATTCTTCTTACATGTGCAAAGAAATGCATCCCTAGAGGAAAAATAAAAAAGTATAAACCCTTTTGGACTCCGAAACTTTCAAAACTAAAGAAAGCTAGAGATGAAGCCAGAAGACAAGCTGAAAGAACTCACAGTAATCAAGATGTACAACATTGGAGAAAACTATGCTGAGTTCAAAAAAGAAATTATTTTATCCAAAAAACAATCATTTCAAAATTTTTTAGACAAGTTAGATTTCAGGAAAGACAATAAAAAAATGCACAATTTTATAAATACCTTTAACAATAAAAATAATCCTATACAAAAACAACCAATTAAAATTAATAATAAAATAATCACATCTGATAAACAATTAGCCAATTCCTTTACAAAATTATATACTAAATTCTTCCCACTTTCGAAAGAGAAACAAAATAAAGAAAAAGAAATGCAAAAGGAAGTTAAAAACAAATTTCATTGTTCAGACACACACGATGTATTTGTATTAGATTTCGGCCTACAAGAACTTAAGAATGCAATTCACCAAACGAAAATTAATAAAAGTTCTGGTTCAGATCACATATCAGGTGAAATGATTAAACATCTGAGTACTAAAGGGCTTGACATTTGTTTACAAATCTTCAATGTAATCTGGCATTCATCAGTTCCACATATGTGGAGGAAATCTATAATAATACCCATTCTTAAACCAAAACAATCAGCTGCAAATATCCAAAATTATAGACCAATTTCCCTAACAAGTACACTTGCCAAACTCATGGAAAAATTGTTTATACTAGACTAAATTGGTTTCTAGAAAACCAAAATCTACTTACCCCAGCTCAGGCAGGATTTCGACAATACCAATCCACAATCCAATAAACCATTAAACTTAGTCAAGAAATCAAAGACAATTTAGATAAACAGAAAACAGTACTGGCTGTCTTTGTAGATTTCAAAAGTGCCTATGATTCAATATGGCGAATGAAGTTATTAGATAAAATGCAAAAAATGGGCATAAAAATAACATACTGAAATGGTTCTATCATTTCCGAATTCAACATTTTTCAGCTACCAAATATGGGGATACATTATCCAAATATAAACAATCAAAACGAGGAATACCTCAAGGATCTGTTTCAAGCACTACCCTATTTAATCTGATGATAAATGACTTGCCAAAAAAATTACAAGAAATACAAAATATCAATTGTGCCCTTTATGCAGATGATTTGGTAATCTGGACATCAAAGAAAAGAACAAAGCACCATCAACTCTCCTCACAAATGAATGAAGCAGTTTGTAAATTAGCTGACTGGTGCAAAGAAAATGATATGCATGTTAATATAAACAAAACAAATTACCAAATATTTTCCTTGACTCACCAATTGCCAACAGTCTCGCTAGTATTGAATAATGAACCTGTCACTCAAACACAAGCATATAAATACTTAGGTGTTACTTTTGATAAACTAACCTGGAAACATCATATTGATACAGTAACTGAGAAAGCCAGAAGAAGATTTTCCATCTTGAAAAGATTGGCTGAAAGTAAATGGGGATGTTCTAGACAAGTTTTGAGTACAACATATAAAACACATATTAAACCAATTCTCCAATATGGTTGTGAAACCATTATTACAGCAAAAAAGTCAAATTTCGACAAAATTGAAAAAGTTCAAAACCAAGCATTACGTATTATTACAGGTGCTGTGATATCTACACCTATAACAGTTTTACAAAATTTTACAAACAACATATCATTACAATAAGACAGAAATCAACGCAGCCTAATCCTATATGAAAGATTGAAAAGAATACCTAATGTAGACTACTGGAGAAACTACTCAGATACTCCTAGAATTTTAGAAACACAACAAGGTTTCATACAGAAAGTTAAAGACCTCCAAAATCATTACAATATACCATTAGAAACACACAATATGGAAAAGTTAATTCATTCACCTTACCCTATCAATAGATTAAAGATCCACTTAATAGAACCAGTCAAGAAACAGGAAGAAAATCTCATTTGCCTGAAGCAGCTTACACTCGAAACTATTAATATACGATTCCCAGAACCTGAGTGGGTACATATCTATACTGATGGCTCTAAAATTGGAAGTGATTTTAATAATAAGAGTGGTGCTGGAATATACAGTAAATTATTTTGTTCTTATATAACCCTCGGCCAAAATTCAACTCACTTTGATGGAGAACTTGAGGCAATTGATACTGCACTAAAAAACCTTTTCTACCACATTAACTTATTTAATAAAACAGTTATATTTAGCGATTCTAAATCAGCTATACAAGCCATTACATTAGACACATACACAACAAAAAGAATTATTGAAATTCATCAAAGTATTAAACATTTACAATCTCTACAAAAAACAATAGTTTTGCAATGGATTCCTTCACATTGTGTAATTTTTGGTAATGAAATGGCAGATTTATTAGCAAAAAAAGGTACAATGATACAACAAATTCCAAAATCATGTTTATCATATCAATCTTCAAAATTGGTAATTAAGAAAATAATCCAACAAGAATTGCATGAAAAATTAATTCAAGACAGTGAAAATAAACAATGGAATATTCTATTAAGCCAACAAAATTTAATTCCAGACCACCCACGATTGAAAGCTGTTGCACTTTTTCGCTTATATACAAGACATAACTGTTTAGCTGCACATTTACATAAAATAAACATTTTCAATACACCTAGATGCTTACTGTGTCAAGAAGACGATACTATAATGGATATACTACATCTTCAGAACTGCAAAAACCTGAAAGAAACTGATCTAGCATTACGATACTGGGAAGCAAGAAGGTGCATGGAAGAACTCCAAAACGCTCAGCATTAGCAATCAATCAACCAACCAACCAACCAATTTTTTTCGTGGAGTTGATCGTTTTTAGTTATTCATTGCTTTTTAGTTCACCTTTCAAAAAGTTATATTTTCTCATACAGGAATTTTTCAACTCCTGTCCATGCAAACAAAGGAACTTCCATCACATAGCAACCAGCCTTTGACTATCACTTTAACCTATGGTACTCCCTTATTTCGCTTCTACTTGAAAGGAAGCATGTAATAAGACTATTTCTGACATTTTTTTTCTCGATTAGCATGAAGTAAATAGAAGCATAAGCTTTTTAACAATAATTTGTTGCAAAAATATAGAGAAAGTCATGTGAATGGAATGAACACATCAAATTTTTTTGAATTCAGGGGGACCCAAAAGATGTATTTCCGGTGAAATCTTGGGTTTCAAATTTTTAGGTGCATTACTATACCTTCTCTATGCAGTATATACATAGTATGTGTAGAGAAAGTAACAGTTTAATTTTCTTCTAAACAGAAAATATATTGAGGAAGAATATTGATAAAAAAAAACCAGTCAGTTGCAACCAGAGAAATTGCTGTGTAAAACACAATTTAATTATAATAGTTTTGATTGTAACTCATTCAGCATGTATTTGGTGATGATTCCAGCAGGATAAGTAAACTGCCTGTAGCAAAACCAAAATAGAACTTTTAGTACAAAAAGTGTAAACAATTTTCTTTTATGAATTTTGTTTTAATATTTCAAGATTTAAGGTCATTGAATTGACTGAAATTTAAAACCTCTGAAAAGAAATTAACTTTTTCAATATCTCATCGAACTAGTTATTTCCAATATAAGTATTCTAATGTCACATTTATTGAATGTTTATGGCTCAATTACTATGTAGAGAGAACATTTTCAATTTTGAGCATAAAGTGGAGCACTGAAAGGAGTAATGTTTAAATTTGATAAAGTGTGAAATTACAATATTAGTGTGGCTTGTCAACATTTTTATGTCTTTATTATTGTAAGTATTTTTATCAGTGAAAGGAAAAGTTGCAAGTACAACATTCCATCACAATATTGCTGGTCCTTAATCATCGCTCGTGTGTTAGCAGTATGCTTGACAGTAAGGTTTTATTGTTACACATGTGAGGCCAGCTTCCATTAGCTGCACTCATTGTCGTAAATTTCATAAAATTAACACGTGAAAAAAAGCCTTTCCATGCCACACCTGGGCACAATGGACACATGCTAGAATTACCTACACTTCTAGAAAATTCTGTTCATGTCATTGGCAGCTATAAAAGGGATGGCTGCTAAGACAGACAAGTCAATTCCCAACTGGTGATCTGAGCACACAATTGCATGAGAAAGAACAATCAACTGTCTATGCTTTGAAACGATGAGAGCATTATACAGCATTGCAATAAAGACCTTAATTGTAAACAGCTTTTAAGTATAAAAAGAGATATTTGTAACATACACATATGACTGAATAATTTTACAAATATTATAGGTAGTCTTCTGTTATAAAAACAAATAAATTTAATGTGCACATGCTTTCAATATATATATATATATTGAAAGCATATGCACAAAAAAAAAAAAAAAATATATGTATATATATTGAAAGCATATGCACAAAAAAAAAATATATATATATATATTTTTTTTTTTTCAGCATAAAATCACCTTGAGCCTTGCACTGAAATTTTAAAACAGCGTATAACAAATGTTTCAACACAGTAAAGTAAACAAAGAAATTTTTTTGCAAATCTAAAATCACAGTACCCCCTCTGGCCAACAAAATTGAGGGGAGGGTTTCCCTTATTGTTATTCTAGAAATATTCATGATGAAATTTGAAGGTGTTGGTAAGTTTACTAAAGTATTATTAGAAATTTTATTTAAGGGATGAATTTTACATAAAGATTTAAACATTAATTAGTTTGCCTCTTATTACAGGTAATAGTCTTACTTTCTGAAGTTACTTAATCTAAACCATAATTGACTTCTTTATATACAACAGTAAACTGCCAAAGTAGATGTAAAATAATATTGCTTATTTAAATGGTGCAATCTAATTTTAAATCCACATGCTTTGCTTTAATAAACCTAATGAAGATAGACATACAGATAAGCTCTGGCCTTACATAGCACTGTGTATCAATCACTGTGGTACATTTACTCTGTATCTTATCTTTCACACCACATAGAATCCCCCTCAAAGCCATATAAACGCCTATGTCATAAAGTTGTAAAAAGGCCTTTGCTCCCATAAATTTTACAGTCAAACCACAAAAGCTGGCAGGTATGAATACCTATATTTATAAATTTACAGTCTTATTTACTAAAATGGTGAAAAGTTCCTGCAGACTTTATTATTCAGCTAAAATCATCTGATTTCAAAGTCTTATAAAGTATTTTTTTTTTTTAAAATACAATATTAGTATTTTTTTAGTTTTGAGTCTTATCCACCTTTACAACAGGAAACAACGGAATTCCAAAGAAGAATTTTTTTCTATTATTATTATTTTTTTCCTCTGGCATAAGTATTAGCTCCTGCAAGTGAATATAAGCATGATGTATTTTTTCCCCCCTCTTTTCCCAAAATATAAATACAGTGAAGAGAAGTTCTTTTTCAGAAGACTGTCAATTACACAAATTTTAAAACAAATTACAAATATTGATATGTACAGATTTATTTACACTCAAGATACCTTATCTAAAACATAATTGTCTTCTTTATGTACAAACAGTACTGTCAATGTACATGTAAAATAATTAATCTGGGAAGTTTAATCTCGCTTCTCTACAGGTTTTTGCTGCTGCCATCTCTGGAGTGCCAGGCCTACTAATTCCTGCTCTTCATATAGCCATGCTCCACATAATAGGGCAAAAAATGTTCCACCAATAAAAAGATGCAAAACTTTGTGTTCATCGTAAAGATTTATCTGAAAAGGTATCAACATAGATCAGTACTGTGTCACCATCATAAGATCTACATTTAAATGAGATTTTTACAAGCAAACTTCTCTTTATTTATAAGTATTATGAGAAAAATCTGATGTGTTCCATTCCCAAGACTGTCTCTAGCTGTTCCATAAATAAACATTCCTTGCAATAGATTATTTTTATATCCATATCATGCTGAGGTGAACGTTAGCAGAAATGATCTTATTATTTGCGTTCTTATAAGCAGAAGAAAAATAAGGGAATACACTGGGCTAAAGCGATAGCCAAATATTTTAAAAGCTATCACAATGTGAAACAATTCAAATTCAGTTCTTTTTGCATTCCCAGGAGTAAAACAAGAGAGATGAAGCGAAAGTTGACGTCCCACTTGGTAAAAGTTAAATAGTTTATAATTGAAATGTATAACAAGGAAATCTCAGAAACTGTTTGTTAACTCTCAAATATAATATATATGAGATAAATTGTGTGTTTAATGAGATCTACTATTTTTGTGCAGTAAATTTTTGTCTATCTCGTATGGTTTACAAGTTATACAAAAGTAATCTAGAATGAAAAGGACTTCTGAGACTATTCACAGAAAATTCAAGATATACATTCCATTTTGTGTTGAAAATATCTTAAAAGTATGGCATTTTAATCAAAATGTGTGAGCCATTTTTGAAAAACCAAAATTTTTGAAAAATGTTCCATATAAGGGCAGTTAGGGTAGGGGGATATTCTTGAAAATCTGTGTGTCACATCCTTGGAAGACACTGAACTTCTATTCCAAGACATTTCATTTTTGAGCTATGTTCACACATGCATGTGCACACACACACAGAGTCATGTTTCTATTTTTTTTTTATTCAGGAGTTACAAAACATGAAATGTTAGTATCAAATTTTTTGGGTGGAATAAAATATCTTCTCTATCTACTATGTATATTGTACACACATGTTAGAGAAAGTAATAATTCTATACAGAACTCATTAGTGGATTAAATGCTTAGCTAATACCTAACTCATTTTTACTCTTTCTACCACACACATAGCAGGTAGAGAAGATATTGTATTCCACCCCAAAAATTGGATTTCAATATTTCACTGGAACTTTTGAGGTCACCTGATTCCAAAACTTGCATTTTTAGAAAGAGACTGCATATGTGTACAGCATAACTAAAACTGAAAAATAAAAAGTCAAGATAAATACTAGACTAAATATTTAATTTCAGCTCCTCTCAAGAATGCAACATAAAAATTAAAAAAAAAAAAAAAATCACCCACTCCAAATTACCCAATACATGAAAACTTTTTTGAAAATTTTTACATCATATATTTAAGATATTTATATGACAAATAAAATGCATAATTTAAATTTTCCTAGAATAGCCTCTGAAGTCCTCTTCATTCTGAATGACTTGCATATAACTGGTAAATCTTAAAATATAACATAAAATCTTACAATAAAAAGTAGATCTTGTTAAGCCACACAATTTATGTGAAATTCTTTTTTCGAGTTAATCAATTCCAAATTATTCCCTGATATTGGTTTAAACTTTCCAAAACTTGTACTTTTCTTCAAATGGGAAACATTATTAGTTTTTCTTTCTCCTGGTCAAGCAAAGAAAAACAATTTCAAAATCATCACATAGTAACCAGCTCTTAAAAGATCTGACTATCATTCAAGGTACATTTACACATTGGAAACAGTAACTTTTTTTAAAAAAAAAACTCAATTTTGTTATGTAATAGCACAACTTTCTAGGTTTCAAAAATATATAGTTTATGTGATATTTCTTACCAGAAGTGGGTATCTGGTATTTCCCCTGCACAGCTATCCTGAGCACATTTTTGACATCTTATTTCACTATTTCTCTGAACCATATCTTCCACAGAGTTTAAATCACAAAATAACTGTCTTAAATTAAACTACAGACCTCATCCATATATCATTTTTAAGCTGATTAGTAATTTTAAAGCAATATCCTATAGGTAAAATAACTATTTTGAATTTAAAAATTCACAACCTTTTAAACAGCTGATGCAATTTAAATATTTGAGGTTCACATCACTGCACATGTTCAGGGAAACAAATTGGTGTATCAAACTCTGAGAAATTTATATTAAATGTTAGTGTTTTAAAAACTCTTTTTACAGTTGTGTTTTATTGTTTTTTTTTTTTTTTTGTATGTGTATGCATGTATACGTGTGTGTGTGTGTGGGGGGGAGTACTGTAAAAACTTTTATTTTACTATGTCAAACACGACCAAATTTTTTTCAAAAATATTGGATTAAAAATATAAATTTCTCATACATGTATAGGATCATTATATTATATGGTAACCCATTAGCGACCTTTCTCTTCTTTACTACTCCCACACTGTACGCCGAGACTTCAGACTACCAATTCCTGCTCGAAAATGCATTGTTGCCATTTTTGTGTTGCTGAGTCAGGTGCATATGTATTCAATCATTGCCATTAAGTGCTTCTGTCACTGCAGTAAATACAGTGCATCCCTTAACTGTGGAAGAGCACGTGTTAATTTGTTAAGTTTACTTTAGACATGAATCTGCTCGCCATGTGCACAGGGAGTTTGCTGAAAAGTTTAAACTTTATACCACCTGCAAGAAAAACTACACATGCAGTCATCAATAAATTTGAAGCTTCAGGTTCAGTGTTGAACAAGAAATATTCTAGGAGAAGGTCAATTTTAACAGAAAATAAACTGGATGAAATCGATGCCACTTTAGAACATTCACCTCGAAAATCGCTGAACAAATTAGTGCAGCAATCAGGTCTATCTCCATCTTCTGCTAGAAATGCTACAATCTGTTGAAACTAAAACCTTATAGCTACACACAGTATAAACATTACAAGAAAATGACCCCGGTAAACATGTGAATTATTGCATTTGGTTTTTCCAATCTGTAAAAATAAATTTCATTAACCCACAGCTTTTGTTTTTCTCTGATGAATCTTGGTTTCACTTAAATGAGCTTCAGAAAAACCTGTGCTATTAGATGAAACGCCTCACTATGATCAGAAAATTGAAGTTTGTTGTGCAATAAGTGCTAGAAGAGTAACAGGCCCCATTTTCTTTGATGAAACAATAAATGCAGAGCAATATTAACTCATTTTATTCATCTTTACTTACAATTGTTACAGGACACATGAAGTACACACACACACACACACACACACATATATTTACAACTTTGTTACTTAATTTAAATTCTTCTATGCTATAAAAAGCATTCTCTAATAACTGCTTTTTTACAGATGTTAACAAACACTTGTTATTTTTAATACTTTTGTTCTTTGGGTAATTTATTAAATAGCTGTTTCCCCATACCCATTACCTCTTGATTATTTAAAGTACCCCTCAGTGTCAATCTAAAATATTCATTATTGTTTCTCAAGCAATACTTGTTATTTTTTTGCTCCTTGTGTCTTATATATATATATATATAGCCTGATGTACCCAGAAAAATCTGGTCTTGCGGAGCACTGCATCCAAGAAGGACACAGACCGAGACTGGGCGACACAACCACCATTCAAGCTATTGGGACCGCTCCATCAAAGAAGCCATAGCTATTAAATACGAAGAAAATAACATCAACAGAGACAGCGGCTTGCAGGTGAATGGCATTTGGAGTTCGGTGCTCAGCAAACACTCACAAAGATTTGTGAAACTGCCAAAAGCTAGCCCTAGTTTTAATACAGGCTCACATCTGGCAGCGGGCCAATCAGAGCAGTCCGTCCTGGCAACGGAGACCATTGGTTCCTATTCAACGCCTCCCATGCCGGACCCGGGCCAATCACAGAGCGGCATCTGGCCGGTCCCCCCCCCAGCGGACTACTATATATAAGGCGAACCCGGAGACTCTACATCATTCCCTGAAGATGAGAGCGACATTAGCTCTTGAAAGCTTGGAAATTATTCCAGAATTCACCTGGCTGATAGCCCGAGAAAAGTTATTTTCATACCGCCGCCAGGAAAGCTTCAAGTCATGGTTCACTCCCTATTTTATTTCTACTTACAAGGAAGCAAGTAATAAGACTGTTTCTGCTGATTTTTTATGATTAGCATGAAGTGAATATAAGTATAAGCTTTTTAAGAATAATGTGTTGCAGAGATGTAGTGAAAGTCATGTGAATCGTACACATCAGATTTTTTTTGTAATGTGAATACTTTTTTTGTGTTTGTTTCTGTAATATTTCCCCAAAGAGTAATTCCACACTTTATATATGAATAAATGAATGCATTGTAGATTTGCGTACGTTTCTCTATCCATAATATTCCTAGCTTGTCTCATAACATATATTACCTTCATTCAAAATCTTCTCGGGCTTCTAGCCAGGTAAAAACTTGGCTTGACATCAACGTTTCGAAGAAGTGCATCTTCCTCGTCTTCAGGGTGAACTGATGGTTTGAGCTTGCGGAGACTGGTATTTATAAGAGCTGGGATGAAGCTAACATCTGATTGGTTCGCGTGATATTATGGCCTGGTATTTAAGATGACTGAGACATGGGCACGGACTTCGTAGAAAACTATTTATAGCAGTTATTCGGCTAATGGTTTGTGTTTGAGCACGCACCTGCTAGAAAATAAGTCTTGGAAGACTGCAGGTAGAGGATTAGGTATTAAGGCTCTTTAACATTGGTGTCCATGCTGAACTTAATTGTAGGCCAGAATCGCGATTTAGATTATTTGTTTCAGATGAGATGGCTAAAGCTTCTTTTACTCTCCTTTCCCAGTAGTGGCAAAGTGTTCGAACTACTGGGAAAGGAGAGTAAATAATCTAAATCGCAATTCTGGCCTACAATTAAGTTCAGCATGGACACCAATGTTAAAGAGCCTTAATACCTAATCCTCTACCTGCAGTCTTCCAAGACTTATTTTCTAGCAGGTGCGTGCTCAAACACAAAACATTAGCCGAATAACTGCTATAAATAGTTTTCTACGAAGTCCATGCCCATGTCTCAGTCATCTTAAATACCAGGCCATAATATCACGCGAACCAATCAGATGTTAGCTTCATCCCAGCTCTTATAAATACCAGTCTCCGCAAGCTCAAACCATCAGTTCACCCTGAAGACGAGGAAGATGCACTTCTTCGAAACGTTGGTGTCAAGCCAAGTTTTTACCTGGCTAGAAGCCCGAGAAGATTTTGAATTAATATGTCGCCAGGAAAGCTTCAGTTCTTATTTTATATATTACCTTCATTTATTTTTTTAGTGATATGTGTAATGTATGGTGTCCAATTTAGTTGTTTGTCAATTACTACTCCTAGAAAGTTGCTATAATTTGTTTCTGGGGTAGTTTCTCCATTTATTTCTATTTTGTTACTAAATGTTGCAATCTTCTTCAATTCAAAATTAATCCAAGCCGTCTTTTTAATATTTAGTATCAACTTGCATAATAGTCTTATACTATTTTTAGTATTGAATTTGCTTTTGCCTCAACCTCTGTAATTGTTTTACCTTTGATTATTAATGTCATGTTTGCATACCACACAGCTATGCCTCCATTTCTTTGTACCAAACAAAAAAAGTCATTTACATATACCAAGAATAAGTATGAACCTAGCTTAGAACCCTGTGGAACCCCCAGCTTAATAGTTTCATATAGAGGCTAACTCTCAAACCATTTTTCGATTAAAATAAGAACTGAATAGTTTGACAGAAGAAGAGAAATCATATGGTTGGTTCCAGCAAGATTCTGCAACAGCACACATGGCTGCCAAATTGTTAAATATACGAGGTACGCCCAGAAAGTAAGTTCTGTTTCAACTTTGCAGCGCTGCGATCGCAGTTCCGCACATGCGCGGTAGATGCTCTGTATCAAGGAGAAGAAACGTGCGCCATTTTGAGATCGCTGGCAGCCACATACGCTTTGTTGTGCTTGTTTACAATGTGGGTGTTGATTGAAAATCCCGCTGCTTGTGAAATCAGATCTGTGATTCGTTTTCTGAATGCTAGGAAAGTGAAACCAATTGAAATTTATCGGCAAATTTGCAAAGTTTACAGACAAAATGTGATGAGTGATTCAATGGTGAGAAGAAGGGTCCGACAGTTCAATGAAGGATATAGTGAAGTGCACGATGAAGAACAAAATGGGTGTCCATCTTTGGTTACAGAACTGGTTCACGCGATTGATGACAAGATCCAGGAAAACCGCAAGTTTCCAATTAGTGCTCTCGCTATGGAATTTCCCCAAAGCTCACGATCACTAATTCATGAAATTGTTACCGAAAAACTGAAATTTTGTAAACTTTGCTCACGTTGGGTACAGGCAGCATACTTCTATGAAGAAGGTATACAAAAACTTGTGCCTCGCTATGACAAATGCCTGCAAAATTTCGGCAGTTATGTGGAAAAGTAGTTTAAGAGTTGTAGAATTTTGTGCAATAAATAATTATTCTGTATCTGTACACAATTTAATTTTATTACCAAACGGAACTTACTTTCTGGACGTACCTCGTAGTAAGAGATATATTTATTGACAGAATTATTAGTGTTGATTTGTGGCCTACTTGCTCTCCTGATCTTAAGTTATGATTTTTATTTATGGGGTTCTTTAAAAGATAAAGATTCATGTTGCTGAGCTCCAGCAAGCGAGTGACAACATTTTTAAGAGATACGATGCTTGTTTTAGAGCAGAAGATCAACATTTCCAGCATCTATTATAAGCTAAGAATTTTAGTCTGCTTCTGTGTGTATAGTTTTCCCAGCAACTTCCGGCTCTCTCGTGCATTGTTAGAGTGCACATGAGTGGGTATACACACATACATATAGCCTTTGTATCTACAAGAAAATATGTATAAAAGCACTTTATACATTTTAATCTTGATTAACATGTAGCACAGAGATGAATAAATAAGCATCTTTAAGAATAGGTTGTTTAGGAATAAGTAGAGGAATTTTTTTTTTTTAACTGTCAATGCATTCGACTTTAGACATTAATGATTTAAGTAATATAGAAAGAATATATTATCTTAGTAGCATGCAATATGAGTACCATATCACTGAAAGCAGTAATTCTTACTTTCTCTGCCACCCGCCTTTAGTACGTAAAAGAAGGGTTTTTATTTCACTGAAAAATTCACCATAAATACACCTTCTGAGGCCTCCTTAATGGAAATATAAAATCCTTTTATAGTTTATTTATTTTTTTAACCCTTTTGGATATAATAATGATCCAAAAATTATGCAAGAATTGCCAGTCACAATCTAATCGTGATGCCAATTTTTTAAGTTTGAATTCTTTCCAATAGGAAAGTCTATGTACTTTCTATATCATAACCATAGAGACAGGTTTTCTGGAGCGATCCAGGGCCTTCCAAAGCACTAGAGAAAGTCATATGAACGTAACAAATAAGATTTTTATATAGGTTCAGAGTTTTATGGCATACTCTAAATTTCTGTTTAAAAGCACTGCAAAGATATATTCAATCTAGCAGTACCAAACCTTGAAGATGCACAGAAATGACTTTTGTATTTCTGTTTAAATTAGCTCATATAATTTGAATTCCTTTTCACTTAAGATCGTTCTTTCCTTGTACATTTCCTACACATATGCCATTTTAAATCCTGTGCTGAACATTAATTAAAATAAACAACATAAAAACACTATTTCTTTTCTGTTTAGCCTTTTCTTTAATGTTGTTACCAATAAGCAACAGAAACAACTATGGTCTAATTTGCCGTCTTTTTAGCCAATGAACTGTGCTAATTCACATTTTAAAGTTCTTATGCAAGATCCTCTCTTTAGAGCCTATGAAAGTGATCTTTTTATCTCTGATTATATGAGAGGTGTTCGGAAATGATATACAATTGCATTGTTTCAAAAATACTGCTCAACCTATGAGCATGCCTTCTCATAGGACAATTATCTGATACTAGTACACTATGCAAATGCTAGATGGCAGTTATGAACACAGTATATAGTGAAAGAATAGCACTTGTTTGTTGTCAAGTAGAGAAAGTCATGAACAAGATAGAAGGCAACTATCATGGACAGGGGTAGACTGCATGGTTTTTGTGGTGGTAAGGAATCAAAACAGCAGATATTCACGAACATCTAATTATTGGAAATTAGAAAAGAGAGAATAACTCTACAAATGAGGTATGAACCCATTACCTTAAATTTAACTTACTTTTCTACATTTTGGTGTAAGCTGCACAAAAATATTTGGTATTTTAGGATTACCGTTTAACTCTGTTGGCACAGAAGACGGTTTACAACTGTGAGTACTGGTCGTCCATCAATACTGAAACCTCCGAGGTTGTGTCTGAATTGATTATGGCTGATGGCGTATAACCTTTGATGAATTGAAATCAAGACTGGGCTCGGATGCGCAACTATGCACACCATTATACATGACAACTTGGATATGTAAAAGGTATGTGCGCATTGGCTTCCACGGGACTTGACACAAGCCCAGAAGGAAAACAGTGTTGAAGTCTGTCATCAACTACTGAAACAAACAATGATGATCTAAATTTTTTGGAGCAACTGGTGATTGGTGATAAATCAGTATCACTACCATACACCTGAAAAGAAAATCCAATCCATGCAATGGAAACATCCTGGGAGTCCCTGGCTTAGAAATTTTGTGATGCTCCATCTGCTGGTAAGCAAATCTCCATCTTTTGGGACACTTCTGGCATACTGCTAATGGGCTGGATTCCACAAGGAACAACTGTCAACAGCAGGATGTACTGTGACACCCTTAAATAACTTAGATGCAGGATTCAGCAATGGGAAAGGGAAGGTGGTCAAAAGAGGTGCTCCTCTAGCACAATGAAATGAAAAAGTATTTTATTTATGAACGCTCTTTAACTACAGAGGTTCTCAGTGTCCCATTCTATATTGGGCATGAAAGATCACTTAATTTTGCTCAGAGGCCTCTTTATCAAGCTTGAGGTTCTTTTATGTGCTGAAAATCTATTACACAGGACTTCCCTTCTGAAGGAAGCCATGCTAAGGATTTTTATGCCCCAAAAAAAATCCATCATCCTTCCCCAGGTTTGAACCTGCAACTTTAGGTATATGAGGCTAGCATAATAATCACAACACCAGGAGGGTGACAGCATGGCAATGCACAGCTGCACACCAACAATGTGATGACTGCAAAACTGACAGCACTTGGGTTCATTATTGTGCCACAACAGATCAATCTGATTATGTTCTATTTGACAGCATGAAGGTTGCACTGCAAAGGAAACGGTTCAGAAACAATAAGGAGTTGTAGACAGTTGTTTACAAGTGAGTGCATAGTACCCCCAAACAATGGTTCTGTGCTGCAATAATGAAGCTGCCAAGAAGGTGGCAGCAGTGTACTGACATCAGCAAAGAGTATATTGAGAGATTCCATGTACATTGATTCATGTTTATTAATAAATAAGCTACAAAAAACTACTACTGTAAATCATTTCCAAACACCCCTTGTATATTTACATATACTTACCTCTGAGAGTTTTGTTAACAATGCAGTTATTACCAAGGTTAACAAGAAATGTCGTCCAGGAACCAGCCCTGATAAAGGTTTGTATTCTGTGCCTTGGTATCTCTCTCCAATGAACACAACACTGTAACACAAAAAATGCTATTCTTGTTATTAAAGCCTAACTTATACAATCATCTCCAAAATAATGTTAAAGATATCAATCACAAAAAATTTAAGACAGCTGTGAAAAAGATTCTCTTAAGTAATTTACCATTCTTTGCCAAAGATTATATGAATACAAAATTTTAACTGAACATGTAACATGTTTAATATTTTATAATTTATATTAATATAAAATAATGTAGTATATAAAATTGCGTACAGAAAATGTCTTAGAAGTGCTTAATGCATGAAGCTTAAGTTGATTTTTTATACTCATATACTGAAATGTGTTCATTTACTGTTAAAAATCTATATTGAAATAAAAACCATTTCCATACAGATTTTCATTTTAATATTGATCTTCACGCTTGTGCGCTGCCCTACTAATGGCTGTTCACTGCCTGCTAATCTGCATAAAATTACAGAAATATCTTACACATACAATAATCTCCAAGAATATTTAATTAATATAAGAATTATAAGGATATATAATTATTTCCCGAACCTACATAATATTACATAAGCAGAGCAAAGTAGGTCATGACATTGGCAACACAGACACAACAAAATAATAACCCAGGGCTTGCGCGCTAGCTCTATTTCCAACCAAAATATTTATTTTTACAATAGTTATATTTACATATCTTTATCAGCAGATAAATATTGTCAGGTGCTTCATCAAGGAAGGTTTAATTTCATCTGTGGAAAATATTTTCACTTTTTTCCCCCCACTATACCCTACCAATTTGTTTTAACAGGGAGTACAACTTCTTATATTGGGATATATCAATTCCATGTTTCACATTTAGAGTAATTTGTGCAGGAGGTTGGAGATTTCATTGTTTCTGACATTTCTTCAAAGTAAACTATGAGGACATTTTCCGAGAATGAAGTTAATTTTTTGTTATTCTCCATGCCATGAATTTATCATATAACTTTTTGTATATCTTTTTTGATCTGTGGAAGTAAACTGTTAACAACATTTATAAATGTAAAAAGAAGAATAACACAAATATTAATATAAAAATAATAGTTGCAACAAATCTTCACTTATCTTTTGGAATCGTTGCCTGGACTAGTTTTGCAACGATTTCATTGCATTATCAACATATCCTTTTGGTCTCTCTCTCTCTCTCTCTCTCTCTCTCTCTCTCTCTCTCTCTCTCTCTCTCTCTCTCTCTCTCTCTCTCTCTCTCTCTCTCTCTCTCTTTTTTACTACCACCTTCAAGACCAAGATTGTCTTAATGTCAACTGATTTACTTATTTTGATCACTGTTGTAAAATATTTTATTTATTTGTGCAATAGAATCATACAAGAGAATATGGCTTACATCAGCCCAAGCTGTTATCTTGCCATAATTCTATCCTAGTTTCCCTATGCTTAAAAATATATCAGTTTAAATTTATTGCCCTGCTCCACCCTCCATTTATATTCAATATGCTTTCCTTGTGATGTTTTTGAGGAAAACAGAATTAAAAGTTTGAGAGAACATCTACATTTAGAAAAACAAGAACCAAGTTTTCAATTTTGAAATCTTGCCAGGCGACCTACTGATGCACAGGTTCATCCAACCACCAAGGTACAAGGACAACTATATCAGCAAGTGATGCTGGCAGTCGATCTAAGGGAATTGACAATGGAATGTTTTCCAATTAATAAAAGTAATTAATTTCAATTGGTAAACCCCTGTTTGCTAATGTTATGTTTAGCAGAGGAGCTGGATTATTTATGATGATGGCTTTGGTCAAACGTTATCACTTCTTGAATTTGGCATCACTAAGTTTCTAATGGATTCTACACATCACACAAATACAACTGCTCTCCTTATTGTTTGTTAACCCTTTCATTGCTTTGGACGTTGTGTATATGTTCGCAGAAATAATCCTCACCGTGCCTTGAATGTAGCTTTGACATCCATGGTTACCTGCTCAAATCGAGACATGTTAAGCACTAAAGGGAATTTCTGAACACGGTTATAACTGAAAGAACTTATTCTGCCATCTGCTAGGTTTATGAAGAAACAGTTTCAAACAATTCTCTGCCTTGTGGTGGCCTCTGGAAGGAAAAATACAAAAGTTTGCAACTGCACTTCTCTCCGCAGCAAGAAGGAACCTTGTGCTGGGTCACACGATTACAGGGATTCATGGTTGTACAAAGCATGGCTGGCTCAAGCAGACAAGAGCGCTATTTAGGATATGATGAATTGCTGGCAGAATTTTGAAGCTTTACTGTCTGATATGTCGGATTTTAATGTCAGTGATTAAGAATGTAAAAATGAAAGTGACATTAGTGACAGTGATGCCGTGGAAATAAGTGATAGTGGCAAAAGTGATGAAGATGGTCGGCTTCAAGAAGCCATACAACACACACAGAGAAGAAGGGTTGCCAGTCCTTCATTTCAGAGGCTAAGGGGCAATTTTGTTCCACTACTTTTTGAAAGCATCGCAATATTAGTATTGAATTACTTTACTTACACAGTAAATATTTATGTCTAAATTGCTGGCCCCTTTAGACAACCAAACTTCAGTGTGTTGTCTGTGGCCTGCATTACATTTGAGAATGTTAATGTTTTTTAGGAAAGTGGGGTATTTACATTAGTCTGCAAACCCAATGGTGAGTCTTAGATGATATTTCTATTATTTTATGCATGTTATTGTACAGTTAGAGTACATTTTAAAATTGAAAAATATCCTGGCACAGAGGGGTCTGCAAGTAGAAAATGTCCTGGCATTGAAAGGGTTATAAGCTACCTTATAGAAAAGAGAGCTCCTTTGCCTGAAAAAGTGAGGTCTGTGAATTGAAAATCGCTGCTTAAGGATTTCCTTGAAACAAGTGATGACCGTGAATTCAACCTTTAGAAATGAATTTTCCATAATTTTACACACAAAATTTAATTTAATGGAAAACAGTGAATACAGATTTTTAATTACTTTCATTTCAAACCCTTAAACTGCTAAGTTGCTTGGCATTGTAAGAAAACTTGCTTACTTCCACAAGGCAAAAACGTTACTAACTACTGTCTGCTGTAATGTAGTATCCAATCAACTGTGCTTGATCATTGTTGTACTGTATGTGCCCTTCTTCTGGAAACTGCCTCAATTATGGTTTGTTCGAGAGATCATAAAGCACTACAAAACGTTTCTAGTTCTGCAATTGGTTTTTAAATTTTTTCTATTATTCATATGTAAAGCTATCTGGAACTGTTTGACATGTGCTTCTACCAAGCACTTTAATCAAGCTGGGGTTACAACTCACCTATGTGCTATTCTTGCAGCCATGTTACAGCAATTAGCAAGAATGAAACCAACAGCTCCTAAAAGCCTTGTGAGTCCCCATGACAATACTAGGAACACAATGGATAATACAGCCATTAGATAGTTATACCTGCAAGTTAAGAACTTGGTTTGTAGGAATTATTTAACATTTGTGTACACAAATAAATAGATGTAATCATTAATTGAGATCCTGGTCATAACAGTATTAATTTACTTATGCTGTTATTGCACCAATTATCAGATACTTAACCCCTTATTTATTCTGCTATATAGGCTGCCCTTCTTCTAATTCCTAAACTAGTCTTCACATCTCTTTCACAGGCACAACAGAAACAGTTTGAATAGCTGTGAGCATTGAAGTGAGAGGAAATGAACAGGTCACAAAGTCCACCATGACAAGTTTGAATCCCAGCAACAGCAGTCAAATGTGTCTGTGGTGAAGGATGGGGAGGGCCCATGTAAACAACTGGTGGGATGACATGCTTGGATGATGATAGGGTTACGTTTGATTGACGTTGCATAGATTTTCCTTTTTGTTTTTAAAAAGAAACTACCACTTTTATTGTAATATAAAACAACTATAAATATTATATTTTATTGTTGAAGGTTAGTATAATTAGAAATTAAAAACTAGGGCCATTAAAAAAGTTTAACAACTTAACAAAACATCTTTGTGTAAAATACACTACACCCAGCAATAAAGGGTTAAAACCTATGCTTTCTAACAAACTGAGATCTTAACAATATGCTCTCAGGAAGTCAGCTAGGTTATTAAACTCAATAAAGAAGGAGGACTTCAAATCAGTAAGAACTGGCTGTCAATAATCAACAAATCTGCTTGCCATTTGCTAAAGATGGCGACAGAATAGGTTGTCGAAAGCTTGGAAAGTAGCCCAACACTTATTGTGCTTTCAAATATATGTGAGCACTATCAACATGATGGGCAGTGGCATGAACTGATGCTGGCAAGTTGCAAGCATGTAGGGAGCATCTGTCTGTCCAGCACCATAATGTGAGTATAGCTCATGATGGATAGCAGAGATAAAAATAGACTCAACAGTGCCACCAGTAAATTATAGGGTAAAGTCTTGCACAGCTAAACATGAGAAATGATTGCTAATGTGTATCAATTTATTATGAGAGAGACTGCAGAGGGTACCCCTATTAAATTCAAGTCTGTATACAGTTAGACGAATGCAGGACTCTCTCTACATTTTGTAAAAAAAAAAACCTCTTCTTACAAAAGATTATTTGTTTATCTACACCAAGCTAATGAAGATGAATAATAACAGAATTTTCTTATTACTTGCTTCCTCGTAAGTAGAAGGGAAATAAGGAAATACACTAGGCTAAAGCAATAGTCAAATCTTTTAAAGAATTATCCCTATGTGAAACAATTAAAATTTGGTTATCCTAGCATGGCTAGTAGCAAAACAAAAAAGGTATGAAACAAAAGGTGATTTCCCATTTGAGAAAAGTTTAAGCAGTTTAAAATTGAAACCAATTATAAGGAATATTGTGGAAACGGTTAGCTCTACAAAAAAATGTATATGACATAAACCATGTGTTATAACAATATCTACATTATTAGTGTAGCAAGTTTTCATCAATCTTTAACATTTACCACTTATACAAAAGTCATTCAGAATGAAGGGGTCTTCAGAGGCTATTCCTACAAAATTTAACATATACATCGTTTGTCATGAAAATTTCTTAAATATATGGTACTTTAATTGAAATCATTAAGAGGCATTTTTGAGAAAAACAAAAATTTCGAAAAATTCTACATGCAAAGGATAGTCGAGGGATAGGATCTTTTTGAAAACCTTCATGTCGTATCCTTGGAAGATACTGAACTTAAATATCAACTTAACTATTTAACCTATGTTTTGTTTTTGAGCTATGCTGCCCGCAGACATATACCTAGGGCCCCTGAAATTTCAAGAACGCATTTTTTGCGCAAATTCTTTAAACATTACAATAGAACTGTTTTTAATGCCTGCAGGATCTCCATGCTTCAATGACTGAATTTTATGTAAACAAAATTAAAAAAAAATTTGCAAATAAAATTCTTTTCGCAAATTTTTAGCATTTTTAGCTTTGGTGCGACATTTTGTGCAAAATAGCACTCAAATTCAAATTCTATGCATTTGCTCCATTAGAAAGCACATTTTACGTTCGATATAATGTTCAAAATCTATTTAAATCAAATGTGAACTAAAATTGATATTATCTCGTACTCAGCACTGTTGATGTTGAACGATGAAACTACATCAATTTTAATCAATGACATAATTGCCTGCAAAGAAGGCGATGCTCTCAACCTTGCAAGTCTCATGGGACTTGAAAGTCGAGAGCATTCCCTCGTTTGCATGCAATTGCATCATATATATATATATACACACACAATTATGTTTTACCTGTATTTTGTCAGAAATGAAACAGACCTTAGCTGCTAACGGAGATGTGAATAACCTTTGTACTAATGTATCATTATATGCTTCCCTTTTCTCCTAATACACCGCTAAACACACTGGTAGGGGGGTGGGAAGGTAGTTAATGACCAGTTCTATGAAGTTGAAGCCTCCAACATATCGCTAAGTAAAGCAAGTATTGTGTTAGTGAAAGATGAGAATATAAAATATTGTGCTTTACGTAGTCAAGCACAAGTTGTTTATAGTGTGTGTGAGTTTTTTTAAAAGGAACTCCAATGACCATGAAAGATGGAGTTAACTTCTATAGTGTGTGGAATCAATCAATCCACTGTTTCTCGGATCTGCTCAGAGGCAAAAAAGTTGAGTCACATTCTGCCACAGTTTTTGTTTTACCTAGAAAACTGAAAAGAATGACACACATGATTTTGAAGGTAGTTCGCAAAACAGTCTTGAAATTTTATGACTGTAGAGAATTTCCTACTGCAAAAAAGACAATGGCTTCTTTACAGGAAAAAATATCTTACAAAGGTTCTACTTCTTCCACCTTAAGAATGAGTAATGAGAGCCCTGGGCATCTCTCTGGAATAAGCATTTCTATTGTCATTTATTTAGTTTTACTAAATAGCCAAATTTTGCTTAGGTTTTAGACTATAGTGGCACTGAATAGCCCTCGTTAACATGCTGCGCTTCATGCTACTATCTCTGATGCACACTATTTGGCTACATTGTAGCGCACTCCTATTGGCTACTGCCGTATGCAGGAGATTTGACGCTAACTCTAGATAGCATCATCGTCTTTGAAAGTTTTAATTATCAATTGCAATTTGTTGTTTTGTGATCCGCTGTTCTCATCACTATCTATGGAAATCAACAAGCTGAAGGTTGTAAGCATATACGAATGCCAAAAAGAGTTGATAGCAAAGGACCGTATATTTTTGATGAGAAAAGCAAAATAATGATGTGTAAGTATTGCAATATTTGTATAGACAGGAGTAGAAGAGACTCTTGTATCAAACATGTGCAGGAGAGCACCAAACACATATGCAATAAATCAAAGCCAAAGAAAACTGCAGGAAATAAATGGCAACTGTCTCTGTCTGGCTCCTTTGCAAATGCAAAGAAGGTGAAAGCTGAAAGAGACGGATTAATGTGTGTCACGGTTAATGCACTGATGCAGGCAAATTGGGTAATCCAGGGTTTAAAGCATGGCTGAACAAGAGGATTCTTCAATGCTTTTACCCCAGTTGTGTTTCTTTCATTGATCTCAGTTTTATAATTCTCCCGGCATTTGATAGATTTCATCATTTAATAACACAAACATGTGGATGCACTTTTTATATTACAAAAAACAGAGCAAATTATTGACACAGTAGCTTTCTCATACAAAAGGGAAATATTGTATTTATCCAAATACTAGATGACATCAAATGTAATGCAATGCCCTTTTTTTAGAACTTAATTTTGGAATTTAGAATATTGTTTATATAAAAAGAAGCCACAATAACTTACAAAATTTAAAGTTTTGCACTATATTATTTTTAAAAAAAAACTAAGGGCCACTGAAGCTGATTGTCTTTTTTTAAACCTAATTTGAATTTGCTGAAATTCATGTGAAGGGCGGAGAGATAGGAAGGGAGGTTGGGTTCAGAAATGAAATAGTACTGCTGGATGTGTTTTTAAACCAAGCACATGCTTGTGCGTATTCACCGGAAATTCATCGCATGGTTTTTAAACTTGTCGGCAATATGCTTCAACTCATTCTTATTTTCAGCACAGGATGGATCGCTTAACCATCGGTTGCATCCTCGAGAGACAGATGAAAGCGATGGATAGTCCCCTAACCCAATTAAATTGTAAACAATTGAGCCGTTCTTCAATTCAGCAGAAAACAGCCATCACAGATTCCATTGGTGCAATCATCGGTTCATAGGATGAAAAACTTGCCCAACTGCGTATACGATAGGCATTGACAAACGGCAGCAGAGCTTAAATAATAGTGATGGATAAGATTTTCTTTTAAGATAACATACCTAACATAATACATAGCTGTAAAAAGTGCTATCTAATTTGAATTTGCACGGGAATTCTTGTAATTGTTTTTCAGAGTGGGGAGAACGAAATGCATCTTCTATTAGTTTAGCATTTACTATGGCTAATACATCATCAACATACCTGAACCAAATTTTGAAAATGTGAGGGAATCCATTGGTGATTTTTGTTTCGAAAAAGCTCATGAATAGATTTGCTAGGAATGGTGACAAGACTTCCCATTGTAAGGCCTGATTTCTGTTTATAATATTTGCCATTGAAGATGAAGAAAGATTGATCAATGCAGATGTGGATGAGCTTGGAATATTCCTTGATTTCTTCTTTCATTAATTTTATGGATTGAAACCACTGTTGGCAGTATTGCAATAGGATGACAATGGGGATGTTTGGGAATAAGGAGCTGACGTCAAAGGAGAGAAGTCTATCATTAGATGATAAGATGATAATTCTAGGTCTTTTATGTTGTTGATTTGATCTATGGAATTATTTATGCTTAGGGTTTCAAATTTTGGGAGTTGGCATTATCAAAGATGGACGATCACGAGGTAAGCGGCTACAATATGCATGCTTCTTTTAACCACGTGCTGTGTGGTTACAAACAAGAATTCAAACGCTATTTAAAGCTTAAAGAAAAATTGTGCTTAGTCTCAGCGGATATAAAATTCCTTAAAACCTGCCTTAGAAAAAAGATCTGCCCAAAATTTGTTAGAAAATCCATCAAATACAATAATAACAGGCATGAACAAAAAACATTGGAGAGGAAAGTAATTCATATGTAAATTTCCAAACATTATAGCACACTAGCAGATTTAGACATTGAGCATACTATCTGCATCTCAAACTTTCAAAAATAATAGGAAATACATTATGCACAAATCTATAACAAAATTAATGTGATAAAATCTGCAAAAAAATTAATAAAAATGTTTTGTGTCAGAAAAAGAAAGTCCAAAATCTAAGCCTGAAGCCACACAGTATCAAAACAGACAAACATAAATCCCAAAATGTGATTAATCTTTCGGACTAAACATTCAAAATAGAAGAATTGAATTTTCTTAATAAAGGACAGAAAAAGTGTGTGCAACACTCTAGAAATGTAGAAGAATTCATAGTTGATATTGAGGTCACAATAGAAGGAAAAGCTGACGCCGAGAAAAATGCGAAAGATTAAATGCGAAAAACCATGAACAAACATTCAGAAACAGAAACCAAAAAGCAACCCTTTCAAACACATCATAAAATCCTTGAACGAAAAAGACGTCATTTACACAAAAGCTGACAAAGGAAACAAAATGGTCATACTAAATACAGAAGACTACATAACTCGCATAGAAGAATCTTTGACGAGTGACAAGTTCACTGCAATTAAATCCGATCCTTTACGGAAATGCACAACCGCCATAAACAATGTTATAAAAACCAGCAACATTATCCCAAAATCACAACATTGGAGAATGAAAGTAGACAATCCATCTGTTCCTACTATGTACAGACTACCCAAAATCCACAAGCCAGGAAACAAAATGAGATTAATAGTAAACAACATCCATGCACCTACCTATAACCTAGCCCAATGGCTAAACAAAAAATTACTCAGTCTCCCAAAATTTGAAACCCTAAGCATAAATAGTTCCATAGAAATAATCAACAACATAAAAGACCTAGAATTACCACCTAATGATAGACTTGTCTCCTTTGACGTCAGCTCCTTATTACTTAGTGAAGCAATTCAAGTGTAAATTCGACTCATTTTATCCAATGTAGATTAGTATGTTTTGTATATGGAATTTAATTTGAATATGCATGCTTTAGTATGGGGTATTTCTTGTGTGTGCAATTTAAGATATAGGTATATATATTATGGTTGGATTTGTGTGTATTCAAATATTTAAATGTAGTTTTTTTATTTACCGCTACATGAAAGTTGATTGTTTTTAACCCACTGAGAGCTAAATTTTTATACCACTTTCCTTTGAATTTATTTACCATTTTTCAGGGGCCCTACACATATCATATACGGACAGTTTTCCAAAACTGCTTTTTTCTTAGATTTTTTGCATCCAGAGAGTGTCAAAAGGTATCAAATTTTTAGGTGGAATACAACCTTCTCTATCTACATACATACTAGAAAAAATAATTATGAAGTACATTAAACAGATTTTGACAACATAAATGCATGCATATGTTGGATATTTTATACATACAAAACAATGTTTAATAATAGATAATATGGATGTGTTTGTTGTGTCATCCCAATTCTCCTGCATGAATATCACTTCAAGTCTCCGGCTCTTTCCCCTACTCCTTGTACTGTGCAACTAGAGTGCTCTTGTTTATTTGCAAGGATAATACCTGGTTGCCTTCCCAAGAGTATATTATTAATAACCAATGACAGGAAAATCTCTGAAACTAAGATCTAAAATTACAGCTGTACTACTGGGCATATTCTGCATCACTGTACCATGAACAGTATTTCCTTTAAAGGGTGTAATAAAACTGAACTGAATTGAATGTTTATGGAAACCAGGAGAGTATAAAAACAGATACACATCCTTCATTGTACTTCCATGCAAAAAACATGACAAGTGAGCAATATGGATATGAGAAAATAACACAAGAATAAATACTGCTGATTGAGAGACTAATTTACGAAATTTTAATAATTCAGATGTGATCATTTCCTCAATACTCAAGAAATAGACTAAATATTTAAAATAATTATGTATTACCACTTTTAACTTACTTTTAAAATATTAATGAGTTGATGTTCACACTTAAACTTCATTTGCATCTAGTTGCAAAATCTTGGAACGTTTTCTTCGGAAGGGAAGTAAATCCGTTGGTCCTAAGTCAAAGATATGTAAAGCACTTCAAGCCTGATAAAGAGGCCTCTGAGCAAAATTAAGTGATCTTTCATGCCCAACATAGAATGGGATGCTAAGAACTGCAAGACTTAAAGAGCATCCATAAATAAAACTCAATTTTGTTTTATTTCATTCGGAACATTTTCAAAGGTATTCATCTCATCCTTAGCATGGTGGCAACTGACATTGAAAATGGATGCTCTTTAAGTGCTCTGGTTCTCAGAATCCCATTCTATATTGGGTGTGAAATCTGCTTAATTTTGCTCCTTTGTTGTTAAATATTACTTGACGAAAGATCTATTGACTGCGAGTTTAAAATATGTGAAAATGGTGAAAATGAATCACTTTACAAGGTCCCAACAATCTCATGCATGGGTTACACTACTAATCACACAACAAATGTTGACCTGTGGACCCCAATATCCTTACAGAACTTGATAGGTCCCAGTTGAATCAGCAGCTGGGCTGGAAGTGGCAAGTCTTGATTAGTCTGTCTAATCAAACTTTCTTTGACACTTGAAAGTAAATATACAAAGACTTCACTTAACCTAAATCTCTTATCTCTATGCAAACAACAAATCTTGCCTTTTTCTGAAATACAATGTGCATCCAGAAAGTAGGTCTCGATCGCATCCAGAGATGACACCACCAGTCGGATATGAATGCGTGTGTGCAGGAGAAGAGAGGAAGTATATGGTAACTTTGTAGTAAAGTTTCAGTTTTGTGATGGCAGTGGTTATCACTCTGTGCTAGGAGAAAATGGCTGCTCCGCTATTGTCTCCCGCCACATGCAAGGTTCTTGCAGTCATCCAATTTTTGCATGCTCAAAAGCAATCTCCAGCCGAGATCCATCGTCAATTGTGTCACGTGTATGGACAGGACATTATGTGTGACAGTATGGTAAGATGATGGTGCAAGCAATTCACGGAAGAAAGAATGAATATTCATGATGAAGACTGTAACGGCCAACGTCTCTGGTGACACCAGAAGTGTTGTAAAGTGTGCGGCAAGCAATATTTCTTACTTAGTGATGTTTTTGTTCTCTTTATCGGTCATCGGGACTTACTTTCTGGACGGACCTCATATCAGACGTGCTTGCTATTCAATGTTTCATCAACAGAATCCATTACTTTGACTTAAAACAGCAATGCACCCAAATACAATAGGTTAATTTGTCATTCTTGTTCTGAGCTGCTAAATTAAATTTTTCTTATTAAAAATAATTGTGCTTAGTTTGTTTATCTGTATATACGAGGGCCATCCCAGAAGTACCTAACTTAACATAGAAAGCACAAAAATTTTGGGAAAAAAACATCTTTATTTCTCTACATAGTCTCCTTTCAGCTCGATACACTTTTCCCAGCGATGTTTCAATACCTTCGATACCCTGTTTATAGTGAGAACTAATGAGGTCTGCAAAATAGCCATAAACTGCAGACTCCACCTCTTCATTGTTGGCATATCTTCTACCACCAAGCCATTTCTTCAAGTTTGGAAACAGAAAATGATCAGAGGGTGCTAAATCTGGTAAATAAGGTGCAATTCAAACTTTAACTCATTGATTTTGGCCATGGTGATAATGGACGTGTGAACTGGTACATTGTCTTGATGAAACAAAACATTCTTTTTTGCTAAGTGCGGCTGTTTTTGCTCAATTTCATCACTCAAACGCAGTAACAAGTTTGCATAATATTTGCCATTCATTACTTTTTTTTATTTTTTTGAGATAACCAATGAAAATTAAGCATCCCAGAAAACTGAAGCCACGACCTTGCCTGCAGATGGAACTGTCTTCACCTTCTTTGGAGAACATTCTCCCCTTCCAATCCAGTTTTGATTGTTCCTTCGTCTGAGGTGTGAGATGATGGACCCAGGTTTTATCCACTGTTATGAATCAACGCAAAAACTCAGCTTTATTGCAGCAAAACATTGTCAAACACTCGACTAAAACATCTTCACAATGCTGTTTTTATTCTATTGTGAACAAAGAGGCACCCATCTTGCACACAACTTTCTCATATCCAAATTTTCAGCGATAAACAGAACTTTTAGAAATGCCTACAATGTCTGCTAGCTCGCACACTTTCAGTCGACAATCATCCAATGCCATTTTGTGGATTTTCTTTACAATTTCTGGACTGGTAACCCCATTTGGTCAACCACTGCGATGTGCGTCTTGACAGCTCGTACAGCTGCACTTAAACTCTGCCACCCAATATTTCACTTTTGTAAATGAACAAGCAGACTCCCGCAAAGTAGAATCTAGTTCAGCTTTAATATTAGTTGGACTAAGACCTTTCAAATGAGAGTATTGTATCACATAATGATGACCAGTTTTATCTATATTTACAAGTTCACTCAGAGCATTCACTTTTTACCATTGTTATTGTTTAAAACAACAACTCC
This sequence comes from Hymenopus coronatus, assembly GCA_030762935.1. Taxonomy (NCBI): domain Eukaryota; kingdom Metazoa; phylum Arthropoda; class Insecta; order Mantodea; family Hymenopodidae; genus Hymenopus; species Hymenopus coronatus. Next base: position 144,844,092 of record CM060897.1, read on the forward strand.
TATCTATACGTCAGGTCAGGTACTTCTGGGACAGCCACTGAATTTTCTATTTCTAAATGTCTTTATAAAACAGTTTCAAATTATTTACTATAAAAATAGTCATTTTTCTATAATTTTTCACTCGAAAACAATTTTATAATGTGTTGTTTTGCACCTTATCACATCATCTATGCATAAAAATATACAGGGTTGTACAAAATTCCCTACATATATGCAAAAGTAATTTTACACACTTATTTAATTTATGTAACACTTATTTAATTTATATTAATTTTGAATAATTTAAACATGATACAGGCTTACCAACAAATTACACATCACTTCTTTTATGTTAAAACTGTCTCTGTTCTTCTTCAATATAACATTGAAGTTTGCAATGTTCTTTTAACCTTGTTTCAGACACATCAAACAGAAACAGTCAGATAAATCAGCACCATTTTTGGACATTACATCACGAAATAGAAAATGACAAAGTTGCTAAAATCTGTGAACAACCTGGCAGCACTTACAGTTTGGGATAATATTCTCATTATACAACACAAAGACCATCTCATGATTTTTGAAATACTGCCACATGATTACAAACTTCTGCTGAGAACTCTCTATGTCTCCACCATAATGGACCATACAGCACAAATCCCAGCCATTAGTCGCACCTCAACTGAAGAAGAGGCTAAATGCCCTTGAAACATGTCTTGGAAACTTCATTTTAAGTGAGGTGAGTGTCACTATTTCGACTCATTTTCAACTATTATACTTGAACTACCTCACTTATCTCAAACTTCTGAGTTATTTAATTTTAAATGAACTTGTAAGCAGCTTTATGTGTTGGCAGATTTGACTCAAAATGTTCTTTCCATTCCTTCGGTCTTCACAGCGAAAATTACTTCTTTCATTAACACCATGTGTCCCATCAAGCATATTGACTTATATAGATATACTTTCCCTAAGTAATGTTTAAACATATAGCACTGAGGAAGTCAATCTGGTAGTAGAATTATGCTAAGTATTACTTTAACAATAATTTCCACATGCCATGCTTTTGTCAAAGTTAACATAATTTTAAGTTAGTTCTTGGAAATTTCAACCTCCAAACACTATATGCACAGTTTTACTTGGGCAATTATTTTACAGAGAAGCAAGGGTAGAGGGGAAGAAGAGAGAACTCACCCACCTATCTTTCTGTAGTGTTATCAACTAAGAAAAATTTCTTTCATTGAAGCTCTCAGCCATTATGATGAATAGGTTATCTAATTTACCGTGAACTAACTGAATTATTACACAAAATGTAGCACATATGCATGTGCATGAACTCTGTATCTACAGACAGAATGAGACCACTACATATCAGGGTGTATGTGTACTTCATGTGTTAATGTTGTCGCTCTGCCCTGCCTCCAAAACTGCATTAACACTACCGAATGAAGATAGAGGGCCAAGTGCCCAAGAAAATGTGCATGCATAGTTTTCTCTTGATTGACAATCCAGCTACTAACCAGCAAAAATCTGATGAACAAATCTGACAGCAGAATAATCTCCAATCAAACACCGATTGGCCTTTCTGCAACTGAACTTTTACTGATTGACAATCAAAAGTGCTTTAATTGTCAATCAATTTTAATTTGCTTTCCTGCAACCTAATATAAGATTAAGATGTGGGTATAGTTTGATCAGCTTACCTATCCAATTGAACAGTGCTCATGGTAGCAAATGTATAACACTCTGTGATACCATTAATTGCCAAGAGCAACACGGCCAGACACTGTGTAGACATGAGTGTGGGCCCAACTCCCTCAGCAAGTCCTGCTCCTCCATATAGATGCAGTAGAAGACGCGAATATGACTGGCCAAACACAAGGATCACCAAGCCTACACATGTGATACACTTCAGAACATGATGCAGCACTTGTGCACTCTCCATCATATGTTTCTAAGACATTAGAGAAAAACATAATGCATCAACATCTTTATAAAATACTTCATTATCTAAACATGCTTATACTTTCCCTACTAAATGTAGTGAGAAGGGAAAGTATTGTATTTCACCCAAATAAAACAAACAAAAACAAAAAACAAAACATTATAAGATTGTGTATGTCTATAAATAAAAAGTGAAAAGCCTGTTAAATGCCACACTTGACATTTAATTTCAGCATCTTTCAAGAATGCACCATTAAGATTTTCAAGAAAATCCCTCCACCACAAACTAACCTATACATGGAAAAATGTTTGAAAATTTTTATTTTCTAAATATGCTATAATGATTTCGATTAAATAACATAGATGTTTTATTCTCCAAACAAATTACAAAAATTCAAAGGCTTCATCAAGTAACAGATTAACAACACACTCACTATTTATATTATGTTACAACTTATACTAATATGTATACTATTCACAAAATAGAAATTTTAAACTAGAGAGCTGATATATTACATTTCTTTTTTTTTTTTTTAATAAAAAAGGCATGAGCCTATAATGAAAAAGACATGAACTCAACACTATAAAACATATGATTTAATGCCATTTTTACTTTCTCTACATGTACTATATACATAGTATATAGAGAAGGTATTGTATTGCACCCAAAAATTTGATACCGAGAATTTGCCAGAAATATATGTTTTGAGACCCCCTGAATCCAAAAAAAGCATTGTTCATGTGTTGTCTGTGAGTGTGCAAGAGTGCATGTGCGCACCAGCAGCATAGCTCAAAAACAAAGAGTCTGTTAAATACCAAACTTGGTATTTGAGTTGAATATCTTCTAATGGATGTGACACAAAGATTTTCACGAAAATCCCCCCCACCCCAACTACCCTTTACATGGAAGATTTTTCGAAAATAATTTTGTCAAAAATGGCTCACGATTTTGATTGAAATACTATTAAAGATATTTAGATGACCAATAAAATGTGCATCTTGAGTTTTCTGGGAATAGCTTCTGAAGACATCTTTATTCTGGAAGAATTTTGCATAACTGGTAAACTGTAAGAGTAGGCAAAAACTTACCTTACAAAAATGGTAGAACTCATTAAAACACAATTTATATTATATACATTTTTAGTGGAGATGATTTTTTGAGATATTCCTTGTGATTGGTTTCAATTTTAAAATACACTTTTCTTATGCGGGAAACTGTCAGCTCCTGGCCATACAAAGGAGCTTCAATCACATAGCAATCAGCTTTTAAAACATTTGACTATCGCTTTAGTTTATGGTACTCCCTTATTTCCCTTCTACTTACAAGGAAGCAAGTAATAAGACTATTTCTGCTAAGTTTTTCTCGATTAGCATGAAGTAAATAGAATAAGCTTTTCAACAATAATTTTTGCAAATATGTAGAGAAAATCATGTGAATGGAGCACAATAGATTTTTTAAGTGGCATAGAAGTTTGGGTATTTGGATGCTTAGGAAAACAGCTGTGTGATTAAAAGGATACAAATTTATCTTCTAGTTTCTGTGTTCTATTTTTCTAATTAAGTCCTGGGAAATTTTTGAACCTTAAACTGTTCTACTTTGAGAGTGAAGTAAATTTCTGACTCAAAAACTTGCATAAATTATAAGTGGGTAAATTAATATTATTAATTGTTCTCTGAAGATAAGAGCAAACTCTAACATAAACATCGGCTAGAAAAACTAAGTTTGAAGTTAATTTTGCGCTTTGGAGTGTAACAAGGATGCCATGAAAACGTTTCTCTATGGCTATGATGTACGAAGTAAACAGACTTTATCAGAATGAGTGTAAATATTTGAAATTCACATCACAATTAGACTGTGACTGGCATGCACTAAACGTTCCTGACATTTGATGGAACATTATTTTCTCTAGAACTGAATAGCTAGTGTGGTTCTCTAAAATAATTTTCTACATACAAGATGTTGAAAGTTATTACAGAGTTGTTACAAAATATTCTGATGTGTTGCATTCACATGATTTTCTTTACATATATGCAAAAATTATTGTTGAAAAGCTTATTCTTCTATTTACCTCATGCTAATCGAGAAAAACTTAGCAGAAATAGTCTTATTACTTGCTTCCTTTGTAAAATATTCTTAAAAAATATGCTTCTACCTGCTTTATATAAAAAGAGATAAGTAATTGCGAAATGCTTTTATTACACATTTCCTTGTAGATACAATGTGAATAATGAAATCCGCTAGGCTTAAGTGATAGTCAAATTAAGAAATTCCATTGTCTTTGCTTGAGGAGCAAATAGAAAAATCTGATGTGTACCATTCACATGATTTTCTCCATATCCCTGCAACAAATAATTCTTAAAAAGCTTATACTTCTATTTACTTTATGCTAATCAAAAAAATTAGCAGAAATAGTCTTATTACTCGCTTCCTTGTAAGTAGAAGCGAAATAAGGGACAACCGTAGGTTAAAGTGATAGTCAAAAGCTGATTGCTATGTCAATGAAGTTCCTTTGTTTATATGGATAGCAGTTGACAAGTTCCTGTATGAGAAAATTATACGTTTTTCATAGCAGAAACCAAAAATAAGGAATGTCACAAAAACGACGAACTCCACGAAAAAAATGTATATAACATAAATTGTGTGTTTTAAAGTGCTCTACATTTTTTGTGCAGTAAGTTTTTGTCCATCTCTTACGGTTTAGCAGTCATTCAAAATTTAGTAAAATTCATCCAGAATAAACCACTCTTCAGAGGCTATTCCCAGAAAATTCAAGATATACATTTCATTTGTCAGGTAAATATGTTTAATATCCGAAATTTTAATCAAAATCGTTAGAGCCATTTTTGAGAAAATCAAAATTTTCGAAAAAAGTTCCATGTAAAGGGTAGTTGGGGGTGGGGGGATTTTTCTCAAAAGCTTCGTGTCGCATCCCTGGAAGATACTAAACTTAAATACTAAGTTTGGTATTTTACCGACTTTTCGTTTTTGAGTTATCGTGTTCACAGACACACGGACACACACACACACACACACACACACACACACACACACACACACACACACACACACACACACACACACACACACACACACACACGGACCTTTTTGTAAAAATGCTTTTTTTGGATATTGGGGACCCTAAAACATATATTTCCGGTGAAATCTCGGTATCGTATTTTTGGTGGAGTGCAATACTTTCTCTATACACTATGTACATAGTGCGTATGGAGAAAGTAAAAATATGTGTTCCATTCACATGACTTTCTCTACATCTCTGCAACAAATTATTGTTAAAAAGCTGATTCCTCTATCTACTTCATTCTATTCGAGAAAAAATTAGCAGAAATAGTCTTATTACTTGCTTCCTTGCAAGTAGAAGCGAAATAAGGGAGTACCATAGGTCAATGTGATAGTCAAAAGCTGGTTGCTATGTGACTGAAGTTACACCCACCCACCCATCCCCACCCACACACACACTCTCACACTCTCTCTCTTCAAAAATGCTTTTTTTTATTCAGGGGGACCCAAAACATATATTTCCGGTGAAGTCTCGATATCAAATTTTTGGGTGCATTACAATACCTTCTCTATACACTATATACTATGTACACAGTATATATAGAGATAGTAAAAATGAATAATGAGTAAAAGTATAAGTATTGGAAAATTAAGAGCAGTAATAAAGAACATAACAAAATTGTTACACAAAAAAATGCATTTGACATGAGCTGTGTATTTTAATTTTTTATTGTGTAACAAGTTTTTGTTTACCAGTTATCCAGTTGTGGTTTTCTTTCCACAATCTAGATCCAAATCTAAAACTGCTTAAAACCATGTCAGGCCACAATGAACTCACAACCTGTGAAAACATCCTCATATGGAAAAATAAAGATCGGCTAATAAACTTTGAAATCCTGCCAGTAGACAGCTTAGTTAAGAAGTTCATCATTTCACCACCAGAGAAGAGTGTACAAGCAAATGCAGCTAGCAATGGCAGTTGGACCCGTGAGGTTGAAAATGAAAGCATAGGCTTTCGAAACTAGTTCCTCATAATAACAATGTAAATGACGTAATGTTAAAAAACCAACTCAACAAATTAATAAAACATATAATTTGACCGTCACTGTCACTAAATTCCTCCAAACATCAATCAATCTGTCAAGTTACTTAATTTGCAACACAGAGCAATTTACATTGGGTTTTATCAATGTATATGTCAACTAGATGGTATTCAAAGCTTATTAACAGTGTCTGTAATACCCATAGTATAATTACATTAGGAATATCAAAACATAACAAAAATATTCATATTATTGGCTTCTGTAATCTCAAAGAGAGTAATACTAATCTATTTTTAGAAACCCTAAAACCAATGCTAAACACAAAACTTAACATCCTCATTGTGAGGCGGTGTGCCCCATTTTATGAGGTGGTACCGGGATGATGCTGTGATGTCCTTGGCTTCTTTACCAGGCAGATGCCTAGACTTCTGGATTCCTCATTGTCAGAGTTCAGCATCACTTACCAGTTCCAACCTCACATCCCAGACTAGTTATTTGAATTTAGCATGGGTCTTCTAGTTTTAAGTGATTTTTACCTCAGGGTTGGGAGAGAAACAGCGATTCCGGCAGTTGTGGAGGTGTTGCGTATGAATACTAAAGAAAATGCAGCAAGTCTGATTTTGATGAATTCTGGTTTTATTAATATTTCAAGAAATTGAGGATTAATACTTTGTTGCCATGTTAAAGTTTTCATTTATTAGTTAATGATATTTTTAGGCCATGTCCCCATAAATACAATGGAATAAACTAATGCAAGTTTGAACTTCTAATTTCCCACTACACCACACATATGAGCATAGCGCCAACTTCTATATACACTTCTAGTCTCCATGTCTTAAATCAGAGTGACCGAGTTGGCTCAGTAATTTTCCAATGAACCTCAATTCGCTCCCACTCCACTGTTACAAGACTGCATGATGTAGGAGTAGCTCCTTGGTCACATAAGCATCAGCCATACTTGGCTTTATGCTGATTGGCTGAGCGAATGACCACGTGACCCGCGCTACCTCTAGCATCATGCTATTTTCGAAAATTCGAAAATGGCGTGGCTTTGCCAAATTCTAACCATGCTAAAGTCTTTAACGGACTCAAAGCTTTTTTCCCAATGGTTAAACACGTTTAAACATGAACTTACAATATATGAAATAAAATTAAATATTTTCCAAAACACTCAGTTACAATGTTATCATTTCCCTTTGCCCAATTCAATGCACAATTTACTAAGAATCTGACGATGATATTAAAATGAGTAAAATATATATATATATATATATATTAACTAATCTTATTAGCAAATAATATAGAGGAAATTTCATAGACATGGAATTTCAGTCTCAATTGGAGACTCAAATATTAATATTTTGGAAAACAGCAAAAATAAATTGTTATATGCTATAACATATTGGAGTTATAACAATGAATTATGAACAAAAGGCTACCAACCAGATTAACAGAAAACACTGCAACACTTATAGACTATGCCTACGTAAACATATCTAATTATAATTACAGAATTCTTAATACAATTAATGACCTTAATGATCATCATTTATATTGTTTTGTTGTCTGGTTTGAGATCTACAAATTGCTCTTATCTACAGAGACTGCTGTCATTGGCATCTGTTGTGTTGACATCTAGTGATGAAGTGATAGACTTCCATAAGTGATTCCATGGCAGCAATTCAAAACTTAAGCAGTGTTTATGTTTCAAGATTAAAATATTTTTTCAAGTGTCCAGCTCTGCTGTACATTCTTCCAGGTTTTATGAGTGTAATTTTCAGTGTGATGTTGTGATTGGTAGTCCAGAAGTGGTGTGAAACTGCAGATTTCTCCATGTGCTTGTATTTGATGTGTCTCATGTGTTCCTTAAATTTGGTCTCAATTTTTGTTTTTTTTTGTTTTGTTTGTTTGTTTTTTTTTTTGTTTTTTTGTTTTTGTTTTTCTTAAATAGATCACTTAATTTTATTTCTAGAGGAAGTCTATTAAGAGTGTGTATACCATTGTATTTGAAACCAAATGAAAGGTAACATGTAATTGTAACCTTTTCCTAGTATTATGATTATGTATTTCTGAACTTTTATTATAGTTTTCTAAGCTTTTTTCTCATTTGTAAAGCAATCTCATAAATATAGATACTAGGCAGTGTCATGATTTTCATTTTTTTAAACCATTCATTACAGCTAGCTGTTTTTTTCAGGTTCATCATTGTTCAAATTACTGTCTTTTGCATTCTGAATACTTTTATCACCCCACTACTGCTTCATATAATTATACCATATGTCATTACGGAATGAAAATTTGAAAAATATACTGCTTTTAAAGTATTTATACTTGTACATTGTTTTGGTTTAGAAATTTGAGAGCAGGTTTTACTTAAGCTCTTTAATAAGGATTCTATATGTACATTCCCCATTTAAATTATTATCCACCCAATCCTAGAGATTTTGTTTTATGCACATAATTATGTTATCATCTAACTTTATATTTCGGAAGTATACAGTCCTGTTTATTTTATGATTGGTTGGTAACTAATGTTAAGCAGCTGGCAGTGAAGCCATTCGCTCTCTTGCATTCCAGTATTTTGATGTCATATTATCATGTCGATTCAAGGTTGGGCAGCGCAGTAGATGGTTTCCATCCATATCTTCTTTAAGTGTACAGAAAGGACACAGAGGAGATCTCACTATACCAATCCTGAATAAATGTTTATTGAGACAGTCATGGCCTGTTAGGAGTCTAAAAGTTGCTACAGAGGATTTTCTTGATAATGTAGTAATTCTGGTCGTGTCATTACATGGTTTTCCTTTTGTTTGTAATACATTATCTTCTTTAACTTTGTTATTATATGTTGATATAATGATTCTTTTGATAGAGTGATAACTTATTGGATCTGATGAATTTGATGTAATTTTACGACCTTTCTTGGCTATAAAGTCAGCTGTTTCATTACCCTGTATTCCGCAATGTGCTGGTATCCATTAAAGTATTAATCTTTTATTTAAATTAATTAGTTGTTTTATGATTTTGCGGCATTCTGCAATATTTAAGTTATTAGGTGTTACATCAGATGTTATGGATATAATAGCTGCTTTAGAGTCAGATAATGGTACAACTTTTTCAAATTTATTTATATGATATAGTAAGTAGGTTTTGTAAGATCTGAAGTATTGCTGAAATCTCTCCATCAAAATTTGTAGTATTTAAACTTAATCTTTTGAAGAAAGAGAAGAGAGGGCATATTTTATGTTTATTTTATGGTGCATTCCTAAAATTTGACTTTTCTCTTTCTTTAAGAGCAATCCATTTTCCTGAAACAAATTACTTATTTGATTTAAGCTATTTTACTTTCTCTACACCTATGTACATAGGTATTGCATTCCACCCAAAAATTTGACACCAAGCTTACTCTGAAAATACATGTTTTATGGTCCTCTGTATCCAAAAAAGCATTTTCAGAAAAATCTAATGTGTTCCATTTACATGACTTTCTCTACACTCTCTGCAACAAATTATAGTTAAAATGCTTATGCTTCAATTTACTTCATGCTAATTGAGAAAAAATTAGCACAAATAGTCTTATTACTTGCTTCCTTGTAAGTAGAAGCGAAATAAAGGAGTACCATAAGTTAAGGTGATACTCAAAAGCTGGTTGCTAGGTGACTGAAGTTCCTTTATTTGTATGGACACGAGTTGACAAATTCCTGTATGAGAAAAGTACAAGTTTTTCAAAGCTAAAACCAAAAACAAGGAATATCTCAAAAACGATCAACTCCAGGAAAAAAATAATTATATAACATAAACTGTTTTAATGTGTGCTACATTTTTTGTATGGTAGGTTTTTGTCCATCTCTTACGGTTTAGCGGTTATTCAAAATTTCGTAAAATTCATCCAGAATAAAATAATCTTCAGAGGCTATTCCTAGAAAATTCAAGATATACAATTATTTGTCAGATAAATATCTTTAATATATGATATTTTAATTGAAATCATTAGAGCCATTTTTAAGAAAATCAAAATTTTCGAAAAAAAGTTTCATGTAAAGGGTAGTTGGGGGTGGGGGGATTTTCTTGAAAATCTTTGTGTAGCATCCTTGGAAGATATCAAACTTAAATACCAAGTTTGGTTTTTAATGGTCATTTCATTTTTGAGCTATGCTGCCCACAGACACACACATACACACACAGACATGGACATTTTTCTAAAAATGCTTTTTTTTTTGGATTCAGGGGGTCTCAAAACGTATATTTCTGGTGAAATCTCGGTATCAAATTTTTGGGTGCAATACAACACTTTCTCTATACACTATGTACATAGTACGTATAGAGAAAGTAAAAAAGGTGTGTGTGTGTGCGCGCGTGCGAACACGATAACTCAAAAGCGAAAAGTCGATAAAATACCAAACTTGGTATGTAAGTTTAGTATCTTCCAGAGATGTGACACAAAGATTTTGTGGAAAGTCCCCGCCACACCAAACTACTCTTTACATGGAAGCAATTTTGAAAAGTTTGATTTTCTCAAAAATGGCTGTAACAATTTTGATTAAAATACCGTATATTAAAGGTATTTATAAGGCAAATAAAATGTATATCATGAATTTTATGGGAATAGCCTCTATAGATCTTTGTTGTAATTGAATTTTGCTTAACTGGTAAACTATAAGAAATAGACAAAATCTTAGTATGCAAAAAATGTAGATCACATTAAAACACACAATTTTTGCTGATACGTTTTGTTGACCATTTTGTTTTTAGATATTCCTTTGTATTTGTTTCAAATTTAAAATTCTTAAACTTTTCTCAAATGGATATTTGTAAACTCCTGGGCATGCATAGAAACAAAATTCAACCACACGACAACCAGTTTTTAAAAGATTTGGCTAACATTTTAGCCTAGTGTATTCCCTTATTTACCTTCTACTTACAAGGAAGCAAGTAATTAACACAATTTCTGCTAATGTTTATCTCAATTATCATAAAGTCGATAGAAGAATAAGCTGTTTAACAATAATTTGTTATAGCAATATAGAGAAGTTCACGTGAAAGTAACACATCAGATTTTTTTATATCCTTTCAAAATCTACTTCCCTGTAACCAAAATGCTGGTGTCGTCTGCAAATAGTGAGATTTTTGTTGTATTGTTTAAACCCTGTGTGATTAGATCATTAATGTAAATGATAAACAATAGTGGCACTAAAACTGAGCCTTGCAGTACTTCACATTTGATAATTGTTCTTGAGAGTTTTAATATTTCTTAAAACATCTTATCTTGCATACTAATTTAACTTATATGGGCCTTAGTAATGTTATGTATCTCAACATACCTGGTTCTGTTCAGATATAGATGCCTCTCTGGAAATCATCTGTGAGAAGTAAAAGTATGATGAGTCTTCAACTGGTCTAAATAGGAACCTTGCTGCTAATGAGCTCAAATTGTTCACCACATCATACACTCCTTGTTCTGCGAAGGTCAATACTGAGAAAAGTGTCATAACATATCGTTCACCTTCTGTCAGCACCTGTTTTAGAATTCCCTGCTTGAAAAATGACCAAGTTAGTTTGGCCAGCCCAGGATCTATACATAGCTGTAAACAAAAACAATAACATGTTACAAATTTATAGCTTCAAAATTATATGAATTTGGAAAGAAAATGAAAAGGAAAACAAAATAAGCATATATAGTAATATACTAGGACCATCCAGAAAGTGAAAGATAATGAAAGTTATCAATACAGAACTTTATTTACAAAGTTAAAGTACCTTACACTATTTTTCAACGTAATCATGATAGGTATCAAAATATTTATTGTCACGTGGTGCCGGTTTTTCAACACAGATGTTGTACTCTTTCACTGCTTAAGATCTGAGCCAAAATGTCATTGCCACTTTGATATCTTCATGTCTTCCTTTCCATTCAAAAAATCATATACAGTGTCCAAAGTGAAACACCGTTTTTCTAAATTCTTTTATCAATATGTGCTCTCAACTCCTCCATAATGATTGATAAACTTCCATTTCGGTCTTTTTCATACATATTGGTTCATCCTTCATTACTCATAAATTATGCATCATTTCCTCACTGAAGACTCGTTCATTGCATTATCACTATTCACTTTCATTATCTGCCTATAAAATTTGACTGGTCAAACATTTTGTGCATTCAAAACAACGAATAAAGTTCTTTGGCGGTAGAAAAGTATAACATCCACATTGAAAATCTGGTACCTTGTGACCATAAATATCTTGACAGAATAGAGACTGCACTGACAAATAGAGTAAGGTACTGTAATTTTGTAAACAAAGTTTTATCTTGATATCTTTCATTATTATTTAGTTACACCAAATCGTCTGCCACTTTCTGGATGGCCCTCGTACTTTGTGTATAAACACATTCCACCAAGTAAAGTATACACTCTTGATAAGACAGCAATCTGTAATCAAAATTTTCTTTGCTCTCATTGGCTGAAGTGATGTGCTCATTGGTACAGAGTGAAAAAGAATTAGGCATTTTTTTTTGGTGTTATATTTCCTTTAACCTGGTAGATAATATCAAACAATTAATGAAAACTGTGAAATGATGCTCATGTGAGCCTAGGATCCATGGAGCTTAAAGTGATTCTACATTCATCTTTTCAGAGTAAACCCTAGAAAAAACCTTATCCAAGTAACTCATCCTAACCAAGATTTATTTGAACTCGGGAGCTCTTGAGTGTGAAGCACACATGCTACCCCCAAACTGCAAAGGCAGGTTTGAGTATTTGTTACAGCAATAAACAATACAATGCAGTGTCTGTTGACTTCTGAGAATCAAATGCAAACCCAGTAGTTTCCAGATAGAAATAAGATCTGTTTCAAAGTTTTTAGTTGCAAGATTTCTAGCAGCCAAGATAGAGGAAATGGAGAAAGCTTCCAAACCTTCAAGTATGGAATGACTGAGATTTCTACTCAAGATTTCAATTAAGTAAGTAGTCGGCAAAATTGGTTCAAGAAATTGATGCCACTCACCTATCACCTAGACAGCCCAGGTTCAATCCCAAGCAACGCATGTGAGATTTTGGGTGGACAAAGTGGTGCAGGGGCGGGTTGAGATTGCATGGCATTATTACTAAGTCAACCTTGACCTGTAAATTGTGTATCGGAATCCTGGTAAATCCAATGAATTTAGGAATTCAGTTAGATAACTGACAACTTCATTTTGCTTGGTAATGAATCGACTTGAATGAATTTGTCCCTAAATTTTACTCTGATTTTTTTATGTTCAAATCATCTATATTCTTATTAGTTGCTGCTAAAATGGCTCGTTTGCTCAACCAAGCATAGTTTTTATAATTTGGAAACCTTTCGATATTAATTCTTCCTTTGACGTTGTGAAGTGACAAAAGCTTGGTGGAAACGAAATGAGGTTAGTACAAGTATCAAAGGAATTTTCCCATTGCCAATGTCTAATAATGCCTTTGCATTTGCAAGGTGCAAGTATCTGTGCAACGTAGCATATATTGTTGGTATTGCGAAAAGGACAAAGTCAGCACACCCATAAGGTATTGTGAAAAGGATGACATGCAGTTAACAGCATGGGCAAGCAAGGATGCCATTGGCATAATAACAATAATGGCAGCGCTTTCATAGTGTGGCGGGTAAACACTGAAAAAAGTAATTAATTATATTGAGGAGAAAGTCACAAAGTAACATTCATGCTTCTTCCGAATCTCTTTCTTTCCTTTACTCCTCATGTTTTCCACCTCTTTCTTTATTTTCTTCTATGTCAAAACAGCTATTTTCAAGGTTAACAATGACATAACTAAAGTGCAAGTAGATCTGGTTGGACAAGTGATAAATATTTATTTGATGATAGCTTTGTGTATTAAATTTATCCATTTAACCCAAAATATTACTTGATTAAATGTATTAAGAGCACTGCAATTGCAGTGTGGTGACGGGGGGTATCTTCATGTTCGATGAAATCCCCTTTAGCTAGCTCGTGTACCACATAACCTCAAATAATGGCCAACATCTGCAATAGGAAGTTCATCTAAAATGGTTTACTATCCTGGTCCTGTCATTTCTCCACCATATTCAGATTCCAAGAAGGATTTTTGGTTATGTACAAAGTATATTAACTTGTTCATTTTAAAGAATCACAACAAAAAATGCTTATTTCTTATTTCTTTATTTATGATTTGACCAAGGAAACGATAGTAATAAGAAATATTATTTGATTTTCACTGTTATCTTGCATCATTGACTCCATAACCGAGTGCATTCCCTTAGCATTGAATGAGGAAGAAAAATTGAGCAGTACTATGGCCATCTAGTGGCAAATAAATAAGTACTTACTCTTGATGTTCATCACCAGGAAAGCTTCTTTGCTTCTTTATTTTAAACGATAGGAATAAGGAAAGGACAGTTAATACTTAAAAATGAATTTAAATTTCACTGCTATATTGCGTCATTGTCTCGATAAACTGATGTGTTATCTTAACATTGAATGGGGAGGGAAAATATTGCAGTACTACGGCCATTTAGAAACAAATAGCTGTGGTATCACTACCATTTGGGGCTATTAACCGAAATGGGTTCCTTTGGCACTGTTATTATTCATATTATGAGACTTTAAAAACTTCCCTGTACTATTTTTTAAAAAAAAAAAAATCCACAAACCTTGTTATGACAATAACGAACACAACAAAAAGAGAATTGTTCAATTTGGTGCAGCCGTTCGGAAGTGATGCATGTACATACATTTCGGTGATTCATTTTTATATATATAGATTTAAACTCCACATCATGATATTAGCTTTTTCAAGTATAATACAAGTTTTATAATATCATTTTAATCCACTCTTCGTGTTATACTTTTTTCCAATGTTTGGTGATTATTCCATCACTTAAAGTATATGTCACTGGAAAACTACAAAAGCATATTGGCCACGCTGTGGCTGAGTGGTTAGACCATTTGCCTCTCACCTAGATGGCCCGGGTTTGATCCCAAGTGACTGCACGAGAGATTTGTGGTGGATAAAGCAGCGCAGGGGCGGGTTTTCTCTGGGTTCTCCGGTTTCCCCCACCATTGCATTCCACCAATGCTCCATCTTCATTCCATGCATCACTAGTGGCATCGCCTGCGGTGCCTTGGTAGTAAAATCGGGCATTAAACTATATTTAAAAAAAAAAAAAAAACATATTTCTGGAGCAGGTCTCATAAACTATGGGAATTCATGTGAAATTCATTCACAAGCGTTCAACTTCTTAGTTCCATAGAACTTCATTTTCAGCTTAATGAAGATGAACATGATTAGCCAATTGTGAAACTTGCGAAGTGTAAACCATAGTGTAAGCCTAGTTTTGGCAGTGTTCAGTCATTTATCAAAAGCTTTGTCTTAAGCTTAACAATCAATAATTTGTAACCAAACTTGACCTATCTTTATGAATAAATTCAATTTAAGGACTTGTTTCACAATCCACATTTGATTACATCCTCAGCCTCTTTATATTTTTACTTTCTCTATACATGCTATGTACATAGTGTATAGAGAAGGTATTGTAATGCAACCAAAAATCTGATAACAAGATTTCACCAGAAGTACATGTTTTGAGACCTCCTGAATCCAAAAACAGTATTTTTAAAAAAATTGTCTGTGTGTTTGTCTGTCTGTCTGTCTGTCTATGTGTGTGTGTGTTTGGGCAGCACAGCTCAAAAACGAAAAGTCCGTAAAAAACCAAACTTGGTATTTAGGTTTGGTATCTTCCAAGGATGCGACACGAAGATTTTCAAGAAAATCCTTCCACTCCTAACTACCCTTTACATGCAACTTTTTTCGAAAACTTTGATGTTCTACAAAATGGCTCTAACAATTTTGATTAAAATATCGCATATTAAAGATATTTACCTGACAAATAAAATGTATATCTTGAATTTTCTGAGAATAGCCTCTGAAGGCTACTTTATTCTGGATGAATTTTGCATAACTTATAAACTGTAAGAGATGGACAAAAACTTAACACACAAAAAATGTAGAGCACATTAAAACATACAATTTATGTTATATACATTTTTTTAGTGGAGTTGATCATTTTTTAGATATTCCTTGTTTTTGGTTTGAGCTTTAAAAACATACAGGAATGTGCCAACTCAAATTTCATACAAACAATTGAACTTCAGTCACATAGCAACCAGTTTTTGGCTTTCACTTTAACCTATGGTACTCCCTTATTACACTTCTACTTACAATGAAGCAAGAAATAAGACTATTTCTGCTAATTTTTCTTGATTAACATAAAATAAATAAAAAAATAAGCTTATTAACAATAATTTGTTACAGAGATATAGAGAACGTCAATGTGAATGAAACACATCAGATTTTTTTATTTAAGTCATTGCAGTTACTGCCACTAAGTGATGGATTGTTTACTATGGGACTGCCATCAATTGGAATTAAAACAAATTTGGTGACAGAAACAACCGGTAGTATGACAAAATTCATTGTGTTCATTATGTTCTACAAAATAAATATTTTACCCTGAACCATTAAATCTATGGGTCCATTTAAGTGTTTTAATAATTATAATTTAACTTCTGGATTTATTTCATGGTTAAATGTCCAAAAATGTTCTGCCACAGTTGATTTATCAATTTGTTTGTGTTTAATATTTCTAAAATGCTCCATAACTCTGGTTTACAAATGAATTTGGTCTTACCAATGTAAACATGGTCACAATTTAATTAATAAATACAGATTTTTTTATTTATTTATTTCTTTTTTTTTTTTTCGGAAAAAAATACAATTTATTCGTACAAATAAGTGAAGTTTTGTTAGACAGGTTTAACTGTATTAAAATTAAATTGTTAAACTGCCCTTAAACATTTAAATAATATTGGAGCTAGTTGAAAAATTCAATGGCACAGCCAGGATTTGAACAAGGTTCTCTCGCTCTCCATGTGGTTGCTCTAACCATTGAGTTACTGTGACAACATGCCAACATGCCTTTCAATCTTCCAAATGATTATATGTTTTTTACCTGGTCCAACCAACCAATATATCTCCCTTCAGAGAACTACCTTAATGGCAGAGTGGGGGAATTCCATCAAATACTTGGGCATCATTCTGATAAGGGCCTAACTTTTCGTGAACACGTGCGGGGAACGTCGACAGGGCGAAGGAGGGAGGTAGCCTCCCTTTACCCCGTGCTGGCCTCCCAGATGCCGGTTCACTTAAAGTTACGCCTTTTCAAGGCGCTTATAGTCCCCCTGATGCTCTATGCCTGTGAAGTGTGGGGTATGGCAGCAGACTCCTGGCTTCTCTGGTTACAGCGGGTACAGAATAGAGGACTCTGGTCCATATATTCTGTATGTCGTTTCCTTTTGAGGCTACTACATGAAGCTTCGGCCCTCCCATATGAGGAAGATGTAATTAGGCGCCGGGCTCAAAAATTCTACGCCAGATTGGGCGAACATGAGAACGCACTTGTCAGATCTCTGGGGGAGTACTTACCCTCTGAACGCCGAAAGAGGCGGTTCCGGGTTCCCCGCATGGCTTGTGGGCACCCCCGGTAACAATGGCTATAAACCAGCCAACAGCGTAATAGCTGAACAAAGCACTCCCCCCTCCCATTGGGAGAGGTCTATCAAAATTCACCACCATATTTAAAGAAAATAAACACCAGCGGAGCAGAGGAAAGGATGCTGCTCCTGAAATGCAACCGCTCGAGGAGCCTACCAGCACTACCTCCTTAACACCAACACTCGAAACCTCAAAATAAAACCTCAACCTTCACCTCATTCCTGTGGTTAAACCCTTACCAGGGTAGGTACACAGCAACAACAACCAGGCTCACCACGAGCCTACCAGATACGCACGCACGCACCTTAATGGCGATTTACCTCCATAAGTATTTAGTATCCAGGTAATATTAACATATTATCGCCAACTATCCAGGCTATTTTTATTAAGAACTGTATAATTGATTGTACAAGCACCAAAAAGAAAAAATATGTGCATAAGCAAACAAAACATAAATGAAATAAAATTGTGTGGCAACTAGGAATTCTGTCGGGATCTCTACAAAAAAAAAACACATAAATGTAAAATGTATAAATAATGTCTTACTGTATTACCTTTTAGTTTTTTATTTATTCCAAATAGAGAGAGTTGAAATTTAAGATGCTACCTTCTGTGCATTCACTACCATATTCTTTATATATTTACCTGATGCTAAATGTTCATGCAGAGTTCCTATATTTTTAGTATCTTTATGAAGTAATGTACCTCATTACTTAGCCAAGCTGGCAGGAAGTCTGATAATGACTCAAAAGGGAACTCATCTTCAGCTTCAGTGAGAGAATCCCGACGAGCAAACAGCAACTTCACAGATGCTGGCTGTAAATCACTATCTTCTCTCTTCTGTCTAGCAATGTGACGATGCCTCAACTGCTTTATGTAGTGATAAAAATATGCGTAATGGGCCACCACAAACACACATACAGCCAAAACCTGCACAAAAATAATATAAAGGTTATTTTGTTTGCTATATCCAGATCACTACACTAACCTAATATCTAGGGACCTGCATTTTTCACATTT
This sequence comes from Hymenopus coronatus, assembly GCA_030762935.1. Taxonomy (NCBI): domain Eukaryota; kingdom Metazoa; phylum Arthropoda; class Insecta; order Mantodea; family Hymenopodidae; genus Hymenopus; species Hymenopus coronatus. Next base: position 144,862,649 of record CM060897.1, read on the forward strand.
TGTAAGATTTTATGCCAATATGGCTGTTTCTTTGTGAATAATATAAGTTTTAGTTAATTTTTTTTTTTGCACACAAGCTGTGTATAGGACACACATTTTACAATGTTTTCCTAAAATAACCAAATTGATTTTTTTGAGCCTGCATATATTTCACAGATGTTTGCATTACATTCCAAATACATTTATCATTTTACAAGCATAAAGCTTTATCTGCATTGATAGACAACATAATCATCTATGTTCAAGAATCATACTTCAAATATTTACATGTGATCAGGCCGTAAAAACCCTGAGTTTTAAACTTTTAATTACATGCATGATTTGCAATGACGTCATTTTATTTGCAAATAAATACATTTTACATGCAAATCTTACATTTTCTCATTAAAACCACAATTTTAATTTTAGTGAAAAAAATGTTAAAATTTGCAAAAAAAATTCATGCTATCACATTAAAGCTTAGAAGTATAGATTCTCGAACAATACTACTACTGATAATTATGCCATCTATGAACATCATAAACCTTCCTGCTTGGAATTCTAGTGAACTATAATGCAAAACAGCACTTTGAGGCTAATAGAAACCAAATGTGTGTTATTTTATGTGAAAAACAGCACTGCACATGGCTCAACATGTTGTAGAAGCGATATGGTGGGATGGTATGTTATGTAAAGCTAATGTTATGTAAATCAGTATGGTGATTTTCATTCAACTTTGTTTATTGCAAACCTATTAACCCCTTCAGTGTTATGGCATCCTGTGCATGATTGTTATATAATCTATTTTATCAAAGGATAACATCAGATTATTCCATTAAATAATACAAACCTAGATGCCTGGATTTAGGGCCATATGGTCTAAGGCACGAAAGGAGTAGCTAACCTATCAAACCAAAGATTGCAGGATCGAATCCAGTCAAAATGTATATTCTGCATTCAAGAGAAACTGTGGAAAACAGTGGGGAGGGCCAACTAAAGCAATCAGTGTGATGGCATTGTTAAAAATATTCACTTACACCATTATAAGATCAGATAACACTACAGTTACCATGTGTCTGAATGGCCGCATGGTGTAAGTCATGGTATATGAGTGTTATCATCTGATATGGCTGGAGGTTTGTGCCACCAAATACCAAATTTATTTTTATTTACTTATATTTTAACACCTCACCTCCATTATTGGTTATCCTTGAATGGGTTAATAAAGCTTCCACAAAATATCCAACCATGTATAGTACATGTTTCTCATGGTCCTCTGGAAAAACATTCACTGCACACACACTCAGATATTTTGTAGAAGTTTTATTAATAGGTTTGCCAATAAATAAATGAATGAAAATAGCCATTATATGCATTAGATTTACCTACAAGGGGCATTCAATAAGTCCTTAGAAAAAGATGGAAAAACAAATTATTTTTGGCAGAATTTTTTTTTTTTCCTTTTAGTTTGATGCACTGTTCCCAGCTTTTCTCCAACTATTTTAAACCTTCCAAAAAGAAGAATTATGGAAGGTCCTCAAAATAGGCGTCTATTTGGGAGATGAACTCTTCGTTAAACATGAATCGTTTTCTGCCAAGCCACTTTTCCAAGTTTGAAAATAAAAAACAAGCACTGGTTCATATCTGGTGAACATGGTGGATGTTGCAGTAATTTGAACCATAACTTTACAACTTTTGCCATCAAAACTGTGCAGGTGTGCACCCTTGCACTGTCTTGATGGAAGAGAATCTTCTTCTTTGCTAGATAAGAACATTTTTTCTTGATTTCTCTATTCAGCCGGTGCAATAACTATGCATGATATTCCCCATTTACAATTCTTCCTTTCTGCAACTAATCAATGTAGATAATTTAATGTGCATCCCAAAAAACTGAGGCCATCACCTTGTCTGCAGATTTCACCATCTTTGCCTTCTTCGGAGCCAGTTTGCCAATAGCTCAACTGTACTTAAGTCCCTGGTAATGTATCCATTTTCACCCAGTTGTATATCAATGCAAAACTCATCAGGATTGCGACATAAAAGTGCCAAACCAGCTTCTGAATCACAATTGCATTTATTCTCCATTGAGAGCAAATATGGCACCCATTTTGCCAAGACCTGTGTTAGACCTAATTTTTGGTGCAAAATAAGTACACTGTACCTTGTGATATGCCTGTGACCTTTATTATTTTGCAAACTTTGATGCATCAATCACTCAAAACCATATTCTGGATTTTGTCAATCATTTAGAGGAAGTCACTTCTACTGGACATACGGAACAATGTTCATCATTTATGGATGTATGCTCATGTTTAAATTCATTTAACCATTTGTAAATTGTTGCAAACGCAGGAGCAGATGTGCCATGAACTTCATCCAACTCGGCTTTTAACTCTTTCGGTGTTAAGTCTTTTAAATAAAAGAGTTTAACCACTGCACGAAACTCTTATTTTCCCCATATTTCTAAATAAGCATAGAATTGCTGATCCAATCACCTATGGCAACGAAATCACATGATGGATATAGCTGAAACTTTAATTGCCATCTAGTAGGAAACAATAGTTACTAAATACAAACTTTTTTTGATGCTATGAGCGTAATTTCTTTGATTTTTAAGGACCTATTGCATGCCCCTTCTAACATTATGAAAACACTCAAATTTACATTATTCACATAAAAATGGTCAAATGTGTAAAATTTCTTTTTACAAATGCAAAAAATGTAGGTCCCTATCATAAGATATGGAACCAATTAATATGCTAGCAGACACAAGTGAAGAAAAGATCAGTGTAATGGGGATATTTTTAGTAAGAAAAGTGATAAATGGATAAGAACTTAAGAAATGAATAAGAGAGGAAACACAATTATGAATGAGATTAATTTTATTCTTTATTCCACACATACAACCAGCATTTTTGAGAGTTTATGGTGTTTGTTGTGCTACATTTGCTAAATATATGGTATGTAAATATATTAAAACTTGTATCTGAAGGATTAAAGTAATTCCTTCAAAATTAATTATATATTTTGAACCAGCTGCTGCTCTGTGTATATGAATTTTGAAGAAAATAGGCTTGCTAAAATCTCTACAGATAAAATCTTTGGGCATATGCTAATGAAACAAAATGCAAATACACTGTTATCTGTGATACACATTCTCTAAGGCAATGATAAGGAAACTCAAAAATGTTTGCTAAAGACAAAAAAGTTTATATCCAAAGAGAACTAAATTGCTCTTTGAGCATCTATATTAGGTTGAGGTTTTACGCTGATGAACTTTTCTTTTTAAGTTTAACCTCCTTTAACTGGATAGGCCATATCAAGATGGTGAATTAATTAAAGAGTTAAAATGCTGAAATATGCCCAGGAGTCCCTAGAACTAACGAGCTAACTGACAGTCTTCTCAAGAAAGCAAGAACCCCACAAAAAAATTATCATTAGTAATATAGCGAGAGCTCCAACTTTTATCGATAAATTCACCAGCAACTTGTTAGGAGTGAATTTATCTAGAGAAAAGTTGTAGCTTGAGTTGTATTTAATAAGACTATTTCGTGAATAAAATAACAATGGTTAGTCTATATAGACACGAAGAATAATATTCCTAAAATCCCATTTGCCTTGATGTACATTTGCACTGAAATCTCTGCAATTTGAGGTCCATATCATACATTTCACATCTCTTTGTATTGGTAAATTATATTATTGTGGTGTAAAATAAACACAGATCTCTTTGTATTGCTGCATCCTATTATTTTGGCTTAGTAAAGCATGATTGCATTAATAAGTCTATTGGAACTTCCACCATTATATATGGGAATATCACTGTTCACTGATATCAGGAAGAAAACTAATGCATGTAGGTGCGATAAATTTAGAAAAACAATTACACATGGATGTAATAAAAAAAAGCAATTAAAATGCAGAGATAATGAATTTAGATTGGTTGGAATTTTACGCACCAATGTACTGGATTGGCCCTTCCTATGATCACATGTCATGAATGAAACAGTCAAGGTAACTCACCCTAACAGAAATTAAATATGGAACCTCTTGAATTTTATGTAAACATACTACCCCCACAATACAGAATGGACATGGTCCCATTGTTTGTGGAGTTATTCTATCCATAACGGCAAAGAGATTAATGAATTTGTTTCACTACACTTACCACTAGTCTTCTGTGACTCCCTTATTTTCATCTTTATGTTCTCTTCAGCAGACACTTACCTGAGCTACAGAGAATGCCATAACAGCTTGCTGCGGATTATGTACAATAAGCAGTGTGAATGTTACTGTACGAACAGCTATGTGGATGGAATCCAGCACAACCTAAGAGAAAGAAAAAGTAGAACAAACACTTGTAGAAACACTAATAAGACTGTACTCATTAGGTTAACATGGCTTTGATTTGCAGTCCATTATTCTCTCTACCAAGGGTCCCACTATTGTCAGAATTGGGAACATTATCCAGGAATAAAACAGAGCAGTAAATAAAAATTAGGTAGTTCAGGCATTACACATTATCTCCTATGAAATTATTTTCTAGGCCAATCTATGACTCAAACTCATAGAAGAATCTCCAGCCACATTTAGACATTTGCTCAGAGAAGATAAAACTGACTGCTTCTGCGGTCAATCTCATCCAAAGATCCTGGGTTAGGTTCCCTGATGGGACAGAGAATTATTTTTAACCACCTAGTAGAATCATTCCCTATCCCAACGGAGTCTGAAAGTGTAAATGTGTATGTGTTTATAGTATTAAATTGAAAACCAAGTTCATTTGCTTATAGAAAATAAAATTGAAGAAGAATCACCAATCACATTCATCATTTGCTTAGAAAAAGCAAAACTGAAGAATTTCCACCACTTTTGGTCAGTTACTCATAGAAAACAAGACTGAAGAAGCATTTACAACTAATTTTGGTCATTTGCTCAGACAAAAACAAGACTGCAGAAAAATATCTAGCCACCTGCTCAGAAAAAACAAGACTGCAGAAGAATATTCAGCCACTTTTGGTTATTTGTTCAAAGAAAAGCAAGACTGCAGAAGAATATCTGGCCACTTTTGGTCATTTGTTCAGAAAGAAACAAGACTGCAGAAGAATATCCAGCCACTTTTGGTCACTGCCCAGAGAAAAATAAGACTGCAGAAGAATTTCCAGACACTTTTGGTCATTTCCTCATAAAAAACAAGAGTGAAAGAGCATTTCTAATCACTTTTGGTTTTTTGTTCAGAGAAAAATAAGATTGCAGAAAAATTTCCAGGCACTTTTGCTAAATTGCTCAGAGAAAAACAAAACTGAAAAAGAATTTCTTTTAACTTTTGGTTATTTGCTAAAAACAAAACAAACAAACAAAAATGAAAAGAAGTTTAAACCACTTTTGGTCATTTCTCAAAGAAAGATAATACAAGAGGAATTTCCAGCCAATAACTTTTGGTCATTTCCCAATTAGTATCTATATTTATTTCGGTAACATTGTACAATACAGGAGAGTCAAAAATACAAACCATTAACTAATTTAACTCCAAAATATATGGTAAATACAACTCTTAGCTTAATAATTCAAAATATTTTTATGTCATATAAATACAAATTTAATTACAATTATTTTACTTCAATATGAATTTTATCATAATGTGTAATTACAAGTGATGTAAGTATAGTTTATCTTGTTTAGCAAAACTGCCTTTAGTTACATTACTTTTACAGAAATTTAACCTCAAAGTTTGCTATATTTGTGCTATATGAATATACTGAAGTATTTAATACACTACCACCAATATTATTTCTTTTGCATACACATGTTTGCATTACAAATGTTGAAACACTATTAAAACATTTCAGAGTATGTACTTGGTTTGTATGTGTGTTGCTTTTAGCAACTTGATTACAATATTGAATGCTCTACTAAAGTCTATGAAAGTTATTACAGTTGTTTTCTATAATGTTATTTACCATTTATAGATGAGCAATGACACTGAAGTCTGCTGAGAAACCTGATTGCTCCAAAGGTTGATTCGCATGTTTAACTAAAGTGTGTAAAGTATGTTTGTAACAAAACTTGGCCACCAGGATACAGCCCATGTGACTTGCACTGCATTTCCCTCCATGCACATCCTACATGACTTCTATTGCCTTACTTCTGTTCTAGTCCAGTTCACATACGAATAACATTAGGAGTGTTTACTTTTGCTTGAGGTGCTTTCAAACGCAGTATACAGTACCACAAAGAGCGTTTATGTACAATACATATGTGCTTACATCATCTTGTAGGGATGAAACTAAATTTCCTGGGTACATGTTCTGAGAGAGACTGTTCGTTTGCTTATAAATAAACTCAGGGAGACAGGATCAATTTGTAATAGGAAAAGAAAGGTAAACAGGCATGTGCATATAGAGCAGAAATTAAATAAAATCAGAGAAAGGTTACAATGGTCACCTATAAAATTTCTTAGGCCTCTTGTGAAGAAACTGACATTTCGAAAGCTTCAGCATGGAAAGCAAGAAAACTTTTAAAACTCCAACCACACAAGGTTACTGCTGTCCAGGAATTTCCAACATCTCCTGAGATAAGGCTTGTTTGCTGTTTACTTTGATAATTGTTAATGTGATTTGAGATATTATTTGACATCCACACATGTGTCGACGAGCTGTGCAACTACCAGGCAAGCTTACAGTATGTAACCAGGAGGCGGACTGTGCACCTGACAGCCAAGTTTTGAAGCATGTTTGACAGAAGACAAAAGGGCCTATAGTGTTTCAGGTCTTTTTGGTTTCATTTCTTATGTAAGAGAATTATGTTGCCTGTATTAGGCTCCTGTGTACAGTAGCAGGTTTCAGATTATTAGATAAAAACCCAATGAAGAAATTGGAGCAAAGCAAAATGGCTCAGACTTAATGTCTGTGGTCTGCATTGAGGAGGCCTGAATTCAAATCCTATGGGCTGACCAATCTGGATTTTTTGTGGCTTCTCTGTCATCAAAGTAAATACAAATTGGATATTTAATGCCATGACTCTAAAATCCATCTTAAGTCTAAGATAACAGCAAAAACAAAAATAAATTGTAATAGTGACTGTGCTGCAATCTATACATAGATAAAGAAAGCAGCTAGACTGGACAGCACCCTAATGCTATCTTCTTGTTGTGTAAATGAAATGGAGTTTTATTTATGGATGCTCTTTAACTACAGTGGTTCTCAGTGTCCCATTTATATTGGGCGTGAAAGACCACTTAATTTTGTTCAGAGGCTTCTTTATCAGGCTTGAGATTCTTTTACGTGCTGTAAAGCTACAACATGGGACCAACGGCTTTACTTCCCTTCTGAAGGAAGCCATGCTAAGGATTTTTACTCCCAAAAAAGCCCAGTCCTCCGCCAGGTTTGAACCCGCAACCTTGGGTATATAAGGTAACCACTACACCATGGAGGGTGACTGATGTGGAGCAAAATGATATGATATAAATAGATGAGATCTAGAAGGCTTGCTGTGCACTACCATCTATCCACAGATGGTGAAAGAATCTGGATGGCACCCTAATCCCAGCTCTTGGTGCAAAGCAAAAAGTGGTGTGGTATAAGAATGAGACCAATAAGGCCACTGATCAAGTATCTCACCTAACAGATTCATCACAATATTACCGAGTAGTTAAAGCAAAGTAAAATAAATATAATAAATAAAATAAAACATAGAACAAACCTAAATTACAACCTGATTGAGAAACTTTACAAGTTGAAGCTTGATTGACTTAATTGCACTGAAGGAATACCAGGTAACAAATTATCCATACATACTACTCCATTATCAACCTACAGGAAAAAGAAATCTTGGTAGACCATTATCAAGATGCACAGACTAATCTCTTGATGTGGAGACAGGCCAAAAGCTTAAACCCAAGAGGATGAAGAAGAGGAAGAACCAGCAGAAATAGATGTGCCACTCATGGGGATAGACTGAGAAGAAGTAAGAAGCTCTTCCAAAGTTGTACTGTGAATGCCAGTAAGGAAAATCTGTAAGTGCCATTTTATTTGCATACTAAAACCAACAGGTTATCACAAAATACTGTTTTATTAACATGTACTTTAATTTAAACTCATGCTCAAAACAATTTAAGAAGCACAAAAATCATAATTCTCAGAAGTTTAAAAGGAAAGATTTCCAACAAAAAGCAAGGAAGTCTGATGATTCCAATTGAGTCCTAGTTGTCTACACATCAAACTCCAGAGCAGTGTTTCTCCTTTATTCTATTCTGCTAGTAACAGTTTTGTTTGCAGCATCTGTAACTGTGTATAACTTTTGTGTAGTGAGTAAATTTCAGAATAATTACTTTATTCTATAATCTTTCTACAGGCCTAAAAATGATTAATCTATGCAAAATGGCACTACGAATATTGGTCTTTTTAAAACATCAAATACTTATAATTATTATGTATTACACTCTGATATTTTGTTGAGGATTAAGTTAGACACATTAGACCCAAACATGTTACAAAGAATTTTTATTTTATCTTGCAAGAATTAACATTCTCATCCCACTCTTATTCCAATGTTTATAACCATTTATTATTTTCCTTATATTATTCTTTGCATTTCCACATATAAAATGTACACTAAATTCTATTTTTTGGTAAAATTTAATGGCTTCCAAAGATCTACTAGTTGACTGCAAAACTTGCAGTTGTGTTTGAAAAACCTATTGGAATTAACACCGTGAAGCACTGTAATAATTTATAAAATAATACAGATTGAGTCGAACAGACATTCTATGGCTTCACATACCTAAATTTTATTCCCAACACATTTCACCTTCAGTTGAAGGCATCATCAAGGTGTCGACTGGCTGGAACTCCAGCACTCCTGTGGATCTTCTCTGGGGTGGAGATATCTGGTGGAGGTTTCATGAGGCTTAGTAGCAAGTTAACTTCTGGAGGAATATTTAAGTTCATAAGATAATTCCCATGTTTTTTTATATAAATTGTTTTCCCATATTTAATTCTGAAGTAAAAAGGACCAGTTTTAACAGATGAGTATTTTTACTTTCTCTATACACACTATGTACATAATGTATAGAGAAGGTATTGTATTATACCCAAAAATTCAATACAGAAATTTCACCAGAAATACATGTTTTGAGACCACCTGAATCCAAAAAAGCATTTTTATAAAAATGTCCTTGTGTGTGTCTGTCTGTGTGTATGTGTGTGTGTGTGTGTGTGTGTGTGTGTGTGTGTGTGTGTGTGTCTGTGTGTAGCATAGCTCAAAAACGAAAAGACTGTTAAATACCAAACTTGGCATTTCAGTTCAGTATCTTCCAAGGATGCGACACTAAGATTTTCAAGAAAATCCCCCCACCCCCAACTATCCTTCATATGGAAAAATGTTCGAAAATTTTTATTTTCTAAAAAATGGCTCTAACGATTTTGATTAAAATATCATATATATTAAAGATATATACTTGACAAATAATACATATATCTTGAATTTTCTGGGAATAGCCTCTGAAGACTACTTTGTTTTGGATGAATTTTACGGAATTTTTTGTAACTGGTAAACCATAAGAGATAAACAAAAACTTACCACACAAAAAATGTAGAGCACATTAAAACCCACAATTTATATCATATACATTTTTTCGTGGAGTTGATCGTTTTTTAGATATTCCTTGTTTTTTGTTTCAGCCTTAAAAAACATACTTTTCTCGTACAGGAATTTGTCAACTCCTATCCATACAAAGGAACTTCAGTTACATAGCAACCATCTTTTGCTTTCACTTTAACCTATGTTACTCCCTTATTTCGCTTCCACTTACAGGGAAGCAAGTAATAAGACTATTTCTGCTAATTTTTTCTCACTTAGCATGAAGTAAATAGAAGCATAAACTTTTTAACAAAAATTTGTTGCAGAGATATAGAGAAAGTCATGTGAATGGATTACATAAGATTTTTTTCTAATTCAGAGGAGTTTTGTCTCTTATTAAAAGCATTGCTAGGTGCCAGCAGAAACAAAAAACCATACATGCCAACAGATGAATTCTTTCAATCCAATGACGTCATAGATCAATAACAAAAACAACAGAGCATATTATATTAATTTGTTGAGTTGGTTTTTTAACACTATGTCACTTACTTATAACATATAATTTGATTGTCACTGTTACTAAATTCCTCCAAACATCAATCAACAACAGAGCAGGTAATAAACCAAAGTTGCTTACGGTATTTAAGAACATATTAATTGTTTATGCAGAGGCATATGAAGCAAGAATTCCTGTATTTAAAACTACCAATTATTAACTTCCATCCACATATATAAAGAACATTGAACCTTTATTATAAAAACCAGATTCATGGAACTATTAAAGCATTCAAAAAAACAACGCAAATAATGCTGTTGAATCTGCTATTAATGTCTTAAGAGGCAAAACACTAAAAATCTTATGTGTTCCTCCATTCACATGACTTTCTCTAGCTGCTCTACAAACAAAATTCTTACAAAAGATTATTCTTTCTACACAATGCTAATCAAGATAAACATTAGAGAGAATGTCCTTATTACTTTGTTCCTCATAAGTAGAAGGGAACTAAAGGAATGCACTATGCTAAAGTGATAGTCAAATGTTTTAAAAGCTGTCATTCCAAATTGCTTCTTTGTTTGGCCAGAAGTTGAACAAAAGAAAAACGGACAATTTTTGTCTGAGAAAAATATAAGTACTTTACAATTGGAATCAATAACAAGGAATAACTCGAAAATGGTCAACTCCATGAAAATAATGTATATGACATAAATTGTGTGTTTTAATAAGATCTACATTTTTTGTTAGGTAAGTTTTCTCTATCTCTTACGGTTTACTACTTATGCAAACTTTAGCAAAATTCATCCAGAATAAACAGATCTTCAGAAGCTATTCCCTGAAAATTCAAGATATTCATTTTATTTTTGATGAAAATGGCTTTAATATTTGGTATTTTAATCAAAATCGTTAGAGCCATTTTTAAGAAAAACAACATTTTCGAAAATCTTTCCAAGTAATGCGATTCTCAACTAATTCAATATCTGCACTTTATTTTACATGTATATACCTTTAGTATATGGTATTTTAATCTAAATCGTTAGAGCAAATAGAACAAATGGTATGAGAAAAGTCAAAACTTTCAAAAAATCATTTATGTAAAGGCTGATTTCGGTTGGGGATTTTCCTGAGTCTTTGTATTGCATCCTTGGAAGATACTAAACCTAAATACCAAGTTTGGTATTTAACAGACTTTCCATATTTGAGTTATGCTAACCTCCCCCACTCCCCCCCCTCCCCCACACACACATGGACAGCATAGCTCAAAAACAAAAAGACTGTTAAATGCTAAACTTGGTATTTTACATTTGCTATCTTCCAAGGATGCGACACGAAGATTTTCAAGAAAATCCCCCCACCCTAAAGTACCCTTTACATGGAAAAAAATTAGAAAATTTTGATTTTCTCAAAAATGGCTCTAACGATTTTGATTAAAATCTCTTATATTTAAGATATTTACTTGCCAAATAAAATGTATATCTTGAACTTTCTGGTTATAGCCTCTAAAGACCTCTTTATTCTGGATGATTTTTATTGAATTTTGCATAATTGTTATACCATAAGAGATGGAATAAAAGTTGCCACACAAAAAATTTAGAGCACGTTAAAACACACAATTTATGTTATATGCATTTGTTTCGTGGAGTTGATCGGTTTTTTTTTTTTTTTAGATATTCCTTGTTATTGGTTTCAGCTTTAAAAAAACTTTACTTTTCTCATACAGGAATTTGTCAACTCCTAACCATATAAACAAAGGAACTTCAATCACATAGCAACCAGCTTTTGAATATCATTTTAACCTAGGGTACTCTCTTATTTCGCTTCTACTTACAAGGAAGCAAGTATTGTATTGTATTTATTTTCATCCATAGAAACACGATACATGTTATAGGACACGTGATTAAGATATAAGAAAAAATAACATTTTTATCAAACTAGATTAAAATACAAGATTAAAATACAGAAATATAAGATTTAACAAATTTTAAATATAAAAGAAAATAATATACAGAATTGAGTCATAAAGACAAGTTTTACAAATTGTACAATTTACACCAGTTCCTGATGTATAAGTTCATCCACACTATAAAAGTTATTATCCATTAAGAATTTAAACAAAACTTTTTTGAATTTTAGCTGGGATTCAATGTTCTTTATATATTGGGGTAGTTTGTTGTATAAATGTAGACCAGCATAAGTGAAGCTATTTTCATACAGTTTGGTTCTATGCAAATTTACAAATAAATTCTTCTTTGTTCTGGTGTTATGTGTATGAACTTCAGTATTTGTTTTGAAGGGCTTTTAAGTTTTCTTTTGTATAGTTTAGTGTTTCATAAATAAACATGCATGGTAAAGGTAAAATTTTAAATTTTTTAAAATATGGTTTACAACTGGTTTTATTTGCGACATTAGCCATAATTCTTATCACTTTCTTTTGCATCCTGAAGACCTTAATACTGTTTTTAGAATTTCCCCAAAAGATAATACCGTATACTAATAGACTATGAAAGTATGCAAAATAAACTACTTTAAGAATATGCAGACTGGACATAATTTTACCAACCTTACTAAGAAGCATATCTTACTAAGTCTTTCAGTCAGGCTGTCTATATGTAATTCCCAACTTAAATTTTCATCTAGCAACAAACCCAAGAATTTATTAGATTTTACATACTTTATTTCATCTTGGCCCAGTTTAATTTTTGGATATATAACATTTTTATTAAGTTTATTATGGAAGCTTAGAGCTGCTGTTTTTTCTTTACTTAGTAGTAATAAGTTTGCACTAAACCATTTTTGAATATGCTCTAGAGCATTACATATTTGATAATTATTATTCTTCTCATTTGCCCCAGTTATAAAGATGCTTGTATCATCTGCAAAAAGTGTTACATTCACATTTATCGGACTATTTACATTATCAGCTAGGTCATTTATGTACAATATAAATAATAATGGCCCAAGAACAGATCCTTGAGGTACACCATATTTTATATTTTCAAAACCAGAGAGGTCTTTTTTAATTTCATTTGTTTTACTGTCAAAATATTAAATTTCTACAGACTGTTTTGTATTTTCAAGATATGATTTTAACCAATTTAAAGCTAATCCTCTCACACCATATACAGATAATTTCTCAAGTAAAAGTGAATGATTCACTATGTCGAACGCTTTTGTTAGATCAAGAAATAGACCTAATCCTAATTGTTTATTATCTAATGCATCATAAACCTGTTCAACAAAGTGTATTAGTGCGGAATTAATTGATTTCTTTTTCCTAAAGCCGTTTTGATTTTTGCTTATTATTTTGAATCTATCCAGGAATTTTAATAACACGATATGTGTATGAAAACACATATCGTGTTATTAAATATCGTTCAAATATTTTTGCAAAAGTGGATATTACCAATATCGGTCTGAAATTTTCAACTTCATTCTTACTACCTTTCTTGTAGATAGGTTTCACCTTTGCTTCTTTTAGTTTCTCAGGGAATAGTCAGTCCACTTGTTAGTGAAAGATTTGTTAAATAGCACAGTGGTTCAATTAGAAATGAGGCACATTTTTTTACAATATAATTTGAGAGTCCATCAATCCCTACAGATTTTTTGTTCTTTAATGTGTTTATTACGGTTTTAATTTTCTCGGTCGTTACTGGCATTAAAAAGATAGTATTTTCATTAAATTTTAGACTTAACTTATCCGTTCTCACCAATGAATTCTTTTTTAGCATATTTTCAGCAACACTTGTGTAAAAATTGTTAAATAATTCAGCAACATCTTTAGGATTGGTTATGTTTTGACCATCACTTTTGATACAGTAGTTATTTATATTTGTCTCAGTTTAATTTCACCCTTGATTATTTCCTACAATGATTTAGATTTATTAACTGCTCCATTGATTGTGCTATCACAGTGTAACCTTTTTGCTTCCTTGATTACCTTATTATAAATTTTTTTGTACTTCAAATAGTAGGATTTTGATTCTTGTGATATTTTATTTTCTCTAACATATTTACTTAAGAACCTTAATCTTTCTGCTGATTTTCGTATCCCATTTGTGACCCATGTGTTTTTTTGTTTATTTACCTCGATTTTGACTACGGTACTGCTGCTTCAAAGTAAAAGTTAAAGATGTCTAAGAACTTATTTACTGCTTCATTTAGTGATTTGATCATGTATACATTTTCCCAGGTTTCTTTACCTAATAAAAAGTTTAGATAATTCAAATTTGCATCATTTGTAAGCCTAACATTTTTAAAAACTTTGTGTTCCCTTTGTTGAGATGAGCAATTTCTCATTTGGATAGCTAACTGCAGTACCTGAGCATAATGATCAGATAGTGCAGAGTCAAATACCTGAATTTCATACTCCCACTTATTTGCGTTTAATATAACCTGATCAATTGCAGTAGCACTAAAGCTAGAGATTCTAGTAGGTACTCTTACTATATTTTGCATACCGTACATGTTTAAAATGTTTTGGAGTTGACTTTTACATGGATTTTCTGTTAAATAGTTTATATTCATGTCTCCCACGATTACTATATCTTTTTTTGATTGCCTGTAGAATTCTAAAATAGTTTCCAAATTTTGTAAGCAGACTATGACATTACCGGTTGGATTTCTATATACACAAATTAAAACCATTTTGAGGTCAATTAGCTCACATATACTGGCCTCAAAGTCTTCTTCCTGATTTAGATACTTAAATTTATCAATTTCTATAAAGTTAACAGTGGATTATATATATATATATATATATATATATATATATATATATATATATATATATATATATATACATGACCCTCCATTTTTCTTAATTTTCCTACAGTAAAAACTGGCTAATACATAATTTGGTAAACTAAACTGATTTATTTCCAATTCCTCCAGCCAATGTTCAGTTAGGCATATTGCATTTACATCATTTAAATTTGAATTTAATAATACTTCTATATTACATTTTTTGTTTCTCAAACTCTGAATATTTTGGTGAAAGATTTTACAGTATAAGCTTTTACTTTTGCAGTTTGAATGAATTTGAGTATCAGTGTTAATTGTTTTGGCTGGAGGAGTATTAACTTTGAATGTTTGTTCTGCAAATTTATTACACTGAATACCTAAATTCACATCAGAACTTCTAGTTTCTAATTAAGACTATTTCTACTAAGTTTTTCTTAATTAGCATGAAGTAAATAGAAGCATAAGCATTGTAACAATAATTTGTTGCAGAGAAAGTCATGTGATTGAAACACATCAGATTTTTCTCTATGTTGTGATGGTCATTCCAAAATTGTGCTGCCACTGAGGATTTGTTGGTTTCTTTATTCTTGATGTTACCAAAATATTCCTGTAATCTAGTTCCAATGTTCCTTTTTGACTTGCCAATGTATACTTTTTTGCAGAGAGAACTGTTGATTTTATAAATGGCAGATAAAACAACTGTTCTGACTGCAAAAAGGTATACATTGGGAAGACAAAAAGGATCATTGGAACTAGATTAAAGGAACATTTTGGTAACATCAAGAATAAAGCAACCAACAAATCTACAGTGGCAGCAAAATTTTGGAATGACCATCACAACATAGAGAAAAAGATTCATCTGTTGAAACCCGTAGTTTTTACTTCAGAATTAAATATCTGGGAAAAGATATAGAAAAGATTTATATACAAAACACAGTGCTTAGCTTATGAACTTTGACAGTCCTTCAGAAGTTAATTCGCTACTAAGCCTCATAAAACCTCCAACAGATGTCTCGACCTCAGAGAAGCAAGATCCACAGGAGCACTGGAGTTCCAGCCAGTCGACACCTTGATGATGACTTCACTGAAGGTGAAATGCGATGGGAATAAAGTTTGAGCATGTGAAGCTACAGAATGTTTGTTTGACTCAATCTGTATTATTTCATAAATTATTGCAGTTGTATGTAAAAAAAATAGAAAGAGTGTGTGTGTGTTTGTGGAGGTGCGTGTGTGTGTGTGTGTGTGTGTGAGCATACCTTTAACCTTACAAACAGGAATGCTTGAGAGACAAGATGGAGAGGTTCACAACACATTTCAAAAACACAGCTGACGCAGATGGCCCACACACCAAGCACATAATGCTGTGTTATGTCTTCTGTGGGTGGTGTCAAAACATACAGCCAAATGTATCCAAATATCAAACATAACACCTGGCTGAGTGGAACTCTGTAACATAACAAAATATCATGGATGTTAACACAATTCTCTCATGTGTCTACAATTATTTACTAACTTCTTTAACTGAAAATATTTACAAATCATACTCTTTCCGGGAAACAGCTCTCTTTTATACATAACTTACACTCATATATAAAATGTTTATGTACCTGTATAAAGGTCAATCCAAAAATTTTTCATACCTCATGCAAATTTTGTGAAAGAAATTTGTTACTGGTTGTGATTTGATGTTGAATTTATACAGTAAAGTTGCCCAATTGCGAGAACAACAAATGACTGATTTTCTATTTTATCAACTTTTCTTTCCCTGTTTTAACCATAGTATGTTGATTCCTAAAGCATATCAGGTCATATCAAGTACTTAGAAATCAGCATAACAGGCCATACTATTTCATTTCTCCTTTTCGAAAGAGTTCCTAAAACAGGATATTATTTCCTGCACCTGTGCTTTATCAGTTAGATCTGTGTTCGGTTCTTGAGAATGTTCATTTTTTGGGATGGGGCTGCATTATCTTTCTCACCATTCTTGCACATGATTAAAGCTCCATTAAAAGTGTATATAAAATTGTAAATGCTTATAACACACAAGCATGGAAACAATCCCCAACATGTGTAGCCTGAAAGCCAATAATTGCAATCAAATGGAATGATGAAAGGGCACTTCTCAATACACAAGAAACATAAACCAATGCAAGAACGTAGCAAAAGCTACAGAAAGGTATTATTTGTTTACACTACAGGGATAAATGGATGCAGGCCAGACATATGCCAATCACTACCGCATATCCATAACATTATGCTGGTGAACACATTTTCTATGAAAACACCCTGGCTCTTATTGGTTCATCTATGTTATGATGACCACTATGCAACTTCAGTATCCAGGGTTGCCAATTTGACAGATTTTCAAGTGGTATGACAGGCAAAATTTAGTTTTGACAGATGACAGATTTTTTGATGGGTATTATTAGAAATTATTAATTAAAGTTATACTGGTGAAATTCAATAAAATCATACAGAACAAAGAGGTTTTAGAGGTTATTCCCAGAAAATTCAAGATATACATTTTATTTGACATGTCAGTATCTTAAATGTAAGAGATTTTAAACAAAATCGTTTGAACCATTTTTGAGAAAATCAAAATTTTTGAAATTTGTTCCATATGAAGGGTAGTTTCGGGTGGGGAAATTTCTTGAAACTCTTCCTGTCACATTCTTGGAAAATAACACATACACATACACACACACACACACACCCACTCCCACGTGGCCCTTTTTCCAAAAATGCATTTTTTTATTTAGGGGGACCGAAAACATGTATTTCTGGTGAAATCTCAGTATCGAATTTTGGCTGCAATACAATACCTGCTCTATACACTATGTACATAGTAGTATGCAGAGAGTAAAACTGTTAAATCCTGCTAACATAACATATGATAAGACTGTAAAAATATTCTGAGAGGAATAGTTTCAGAAAAAAAAAGATACAGAAGGCTTGAAAAATTAGAAGTTAAAGAAAATTAATTAAAAGCTGTGCATTATTTATTGAAATCTTAAAGCATTCCTTCCACATAATCTGCAGTTACAGCAGTATCAGTATCATTATCATCATCATCATCATCATCATCATTGTTGCCATCATCTTCTTCTTCTTCTTCTATGCTGCTGTTCTTGTTTCTTACTCTGTCTAGGATTCTTACACAAGTTCTGTGTTTCCAATTAGTATATTAAAATGGAAATGCAGTTTTATTTATGGATGCTCTTTAACTGCGTGGTTCTCAGCGTCCCATTCTTTATTGGGCATGAAAGATCACTTTATTTTGCTCAGAGGCCTCTTTCATCAGACTTGAGGTTCTTTTCGTGCCATAAATGTATGACACAGGACCAATGGCTTTACTTTCCTTCCAAAGGAAGCCATGCTAAGGATTTTTTCCTCTGCCGAGTTTGAACCCACAACCTTGGGTATATAAAGTTAGCATGGCAACCATTAAATCACAGAGGATAAACTAGTACAGTCATGGAAAAAATGATTGAGTGCTGTACCCTTTCAAAGTATTGCTTCAGCCTCACGGAAGCACACAAAGTTACACAAGCTGGGTTTACATGTGCACGTGTACTATGCTACAAAACATGCTTTTATACAGAGAAGTAAGACGTAGTTTATTGCTTCATAACATAATATAGCAACAGGGAACAATCAAAATAACTGTTTTTCGCTAACATGCACAGAAACACTAAAAAATAAGCCAAACCTTGATAGTTGAGCTGTCCGCTACAGTTCTTTATACATAGGGAAAACAGTGCTCCAAGGTAGAAATGGCTCAGTCCTAACGTGCTCATTTTGAAACTCTGTGTGCTACCTAGTGTGGGTTCGAGTCCAGTAACTTGTACAGATTTTTTTTAATGTTATTTTTAGTTCATATTAGTACTCTCTATAACCGATGTAGATTACATTATATAAATCATTCATTCTGTGAAATGTGAAATCTTTCATTTGCTGTTCTCACAAACTAGAAAACAAAGAAAAATACTGCAACCAGATCTCCGGTTGCTTTTAAATGCAACAAAAGGCTAATAAAACAAGAGAAAATAAATTCTAATACTTTGTGTGGTTCCCATTATTTGTTATTACTGACCTCAATCCTAGGGGCATGGAATCCACTAGCGTTTGAAAATAATTAATCTCTTCTGCTAGTGAGTCCCAGGTGCCTGTCATGGCACACCAGAGTTGTGTAGCATTATTCAATCTGACCTCGAGAAAGCCTCTGCTTTTATTTTCGTCCAAACATGTTCAATTGGGTTGAGATCTGCTGACTTTGGAGGCCATGGTATCTGCTCTAAGATATTCATGTACTATGAAAACCACTTTTGAAATTTGGTCGACTGGTGATTATCCTGTTGGAATTTAATAATACCTGCAGGATAACGCTCTTGGGCATATAGAAGCATAACATGTTCTAGAATTTCAGAATAGGTTTCTCTATTCAGCTTTCCATGAACACATTCCAGCATACCTGCCCCTTCCCAAGATATCTATGCAGAAGCAGTAACGCTCTTTCGACCACTCCTTGCAACTATTGCAATATTTGTCAAGGAAATTCTGCATGAGAAACATGAATATGGCAAAATAATGTCAAATCAGAATAGAGATAACTCAAACTGAAGTAATTAAACAGGAATAATGAACACCATGGTGTCATCGTCTCTTGATAAAAGCCTACAGCAGTTCCAAGAGAAGCAATTATATATGACGTGAAGTAGGGGTTTTTAGTTGGTGAAAATCCAACTCCCACACAGAGTGATGTCTTTGAAAGATTTCCCCCTACTATAAAAAAGCCATGGCCAAATAGCGCATATCATATAGAGTACCACTAGACCTGTAAACAAACACAGTCAAATTGGCATCTACAGTACAGAACTTAGCTTTCGGAGAAAACTATTTTGCTCCAATGGAAGTTCTCTTACTGTACAGCAAATGCCAACTTGTCAATTTTGTGGGATTCAATTAGCACTTTTTTATTGCTGCACGTCTATGTCAAATTCCGGTATATTTACAGCAGTTGCTAACCGTACGTGCACTTCCCGGGAATAAAGATAAAGCCTTGTATTCAGCAGCTGTCAGAAACGGATCTCTTTCGACCTCAGCCATGAGAGACCTGTCTTCATTCTTGATAGATACATGCGAGCGATCAGTCCCTCTTCATGATATAACTTTGCCCACCTCCTCGCAGTGGACTGTGGAACATTACAAATGCTAGCCGCTCCAGTGGCCGTATAACCCTATGAAACCAGGGTGAGAACAGCAGAGTGTTTATCAACGGTCTCTGCCATTGCTAAAGCAAGAATGAGTGCATCATTGTAGTAGTAGTAGTAGTAATTGAGGACCTCTTTCGATGACTAATGGAACTAAGCACAAACATTTGACCAATACAGAAACACAATAACGGCAAGGAATCAAGCTTATCACCAGTAGTTGTAAACTTTGGCTATTTGCATATATATATATATATATATATATATATATATATATATATATATATATATATATATATATATATATATGCTTATTATCTAATACTCAAATTAAATAATATAGTGGAAACTCTGTATTAATACAAATTAAGATCGTGAAATAGAAAATATGATAGAAAAAACAACATAAGTGGGGGAGAAAAAATTTATGCTGTTGCAGAGGTTTGAACTTACGTTAAGTATTTTTCAATGCGCTTGCGTTACCTCTGAACTATAGTTGTTTGGGCCAAAAGATGTCTGCTGCCACATACATATAGGCGCTGTAATACCAATTTAGCCCTTATGATAATGTGATTTATTTATCGTATTCAGGGTACTTCATGGTTTCTGAACCAGCTCATTGGTTGCTCCACCTATATGTATAACTACCAATGAGTATAGCATTAGGTAGAAACACTTTTGGGTTTGTTTATTAATTGGCTAAAGAAGAATGGGAATCATGGTGCTTGTTGTCACATTCTTTATCAGAAACCAATACGAATGCGAAACATGGTGCAAGACACAGCCTGTTAATGTGTTCGACAGGCGATAACGCATGTCACAGACACTGTTAGGTAAAGTAGCTGCATACTGAAAATAGCGACCAGTGTAAACCTCACTGCGATACGAAGTGGGACTTGGAAATATTCTGCTATCAGAATGTGCTCAATCATTTTTTCCATGACTGTACATTAACAAAACTTTATCTGGAATGTTTTTTATTCAACTTTTTGTAACCGTTTAAAATTAGGCACCATAAATGGCAGTTACATCACCTAAGAAAAGAAAGGTATGGACAGGAAAGAAAATGAAATGATCCCCTAGGCCTCGAATACTCTAATACCATTGGGGGTCGAAGAAAACAAGAGTTGAGTCAAGCAAGACTGGATAGGAAAGGTAAAAGAGGGGATCTGATATGTGAAAAGGAAGAAATATCAGTCCAGGTCAATAACTCACCTAGCTGACCAGTGCTTATTGGTGAGCAGCCCTTCCCTTTAGTTCATCACATAATTTTGTTTAGATTGGTTCCTTTAAGTCTTCAAATTATAGAAGCAATTAATGGGTCTCCTTTCTATTATAACAAAATTGATATGTGATTATTAACAGCTGCACCGTGTGAAGGTGAGGGATCGGACATTAGGCTTTTGTCCAGGTTGCTTCCTTTAAGCCTTCAATTAATTATTAAAGGAATTAAAGGGTCTTCTCCCTGTTAGTAACAAAAGTCTTTCCTCAGAACTTCACTGTCTCAATAAATATTTATTCAGGATTGGTATAGTGAGATCTCCTCTGTGTCCTTTCTGTACACTTAAAGAAGATATGGATGGAAACCATCTACTGCACTGCCCAACCTTGAGTCAACATGATAATATGACATCAAAATATTGGAATGCAAGAGAGCGAACTGCCAACTGCTCAACATTAGATACCAACCAACCAACATTAATAGAACTTTATTTGAGGTTATTGTAAGTTCATGAGCTAACTTAATATTTTTCCAAATGTAAACCTCTTCCCAGTGGTATGTATACCACATACAAATTATAGGATAAGTAGAGACAGGCTGAAAAATTCAATGCCATAGCCAGGATTTGAATCATGGATCTCCCGGACTCTAGGTTGTTGCTCTACCACTTAGCTAACGTGGCAACATACCAGCACAGATTAAATTCCTCAACTGACTCACATATTTCCTGGTAAATCACAAGGTGATCTCAAATTAATAAAATACTTGCCACATTGTAAGTCACCATTGGGATGTGTCATCTCAAAATAATCTGAGATCATCTTGTGGTTTACTGGAAACATACAAGTCAGTTGAGGAATTTAATGGTGTGCTGGCACATTGCCATGGTAGCTCAGTGATAGAGCAATCGGCTAGAGAGCGGGAGATCCATGGTTCAAATCCTGGCCATGGCATTGGAAGTTTTCAGTCTGATTCTACTTATCCAACTCCTGTCCTACACACAGCTTGTGTGAAAAAAACAATTTAATTAACAAATTATTATTGTTTACAAATCCATGTTCTGCATTTCTACTGCCAAGAAATGGATATTCAGCACCACATCCACTACACTTCAACACTAACTTTGATGCCCTAAGAGAAAATGTGGGGAAGAAACACCTGAGTTAACAGAATTAACATTTTGGAAAATATCAGCCTGGTTATGGTATGACAGGATAGAGAGAGGAAGAAAAGTGGATTCTGGAAAGAAGTTAAATAATACCGGCCTGCAAATTTAAACCTTTTTTCTGCAGTACAGGATTAAACAGCTCTGTAAATCTAATTTTGGTATGCTGAATTCAAATCTGCTTTCTATTTTCTTACCACATACCATTTTTTTTGCCATTCAGAAAGGAAATATGTAATATCAGAGTTTGTTTCTAGTTTTTCAGTACAATTTCAAATGTGTGAAATTATTCAAACCAAGAAACAACCAGGTGATTATGCACTCAACTCTACAGATGC
Organism: Hymenopus coronatus; assembly: GCA_030762935.1. NCBI lineage: Eukaryota > Metazoa > Arthropoda > Insecta > Mantodea > Hymenopodidae > Hymenopus > Hymenopus coronatus. The sequence continues at coordinate 144,885,375 of CM060897.1, forward strand.
TGATCTAGGAAATTTCAAACATATCTTATAATGTTACTTGCTCCTCCGCTTTGCTGAAAACGAATGCCAAGTTGACTTGCATTTGCAGTCTCTAATTAAACACCAACAGTAGTCTGCCATCATGGAGACATCCCATCTTCCTGGTACTTGGTTTCCATCTCCTTTATGCCTTGGTGGAATCTCTCTCCCTGTTCTTCACTTAGTGCACCCAAGTTTTCAGGAAAAAATTCAAAATGCAAATACAAAAAATGCAATTTTAAGCTCATACTGCATCTGAGTGCCTTTAAATTTTCCAGCATCGTTTTAACAATGTGTTCATATTGGTCATTTTCCCAAAAACTTGTTTATTACTTCAATGAATGAACCCCAAGCTTGAACCTCTATGTCTGTCATGGTATTTCTAAAATGAACATCCTTCATGAATGTGCGAATCTGTGGGCTGTTAAAAATGCCTTCTTTCACTTTTGATTGAGACAAGGATTATTCACAAAACCCCTCCTAGATGTAACACTCAAGCTTGCCATTTTTTCACATTTAAATTTCCAACACAATACAGCTTCTAAAAAGACCAGTTGAGAAGTTTAAAACTGTGCTACAGATTCCAAGATAAGTTCCTATTTATGTATTATGCAATAAATGTTTATGAGATTGGTTCAACATTACAACATTACCTGTAAACAGAGATAGACATTGCTACAATATGATGTCATATGATTTATCATGTTGCATGTTTGAATCAACCATGCTGTAAGTCGAATAAGCAGTGATATGAGTACAAGCGTACCGATCTTTCAATTTTGTGTTGAACCAGAACTGTTCAAAATCTGTACGTGATATGCAAAATCTATTATTATTTTCAAAATCAGAGCATCCGAAGTGACCATTATGATGTAAAATATTCCGGGCCACAAAATCTTCGCAGGCCAGAGTAATTTATGATATGGAAATGCAGGAGATATAAGGTAGGTAGTTTCAGCAACAGAGAAGTATGTGGATAAAGATGACAAGTAGAGGAGGGAAGGATCTGCATGGACCCAAATAGGGTAGGGGAAATGAAAGGTTCAAAAGGAGGTTTAAATATAGAGAAATGCCCAATATGGGGAATGCAAGTCAACTATTAGCATGTAATTTTGGAATGTAAAGAAACTAAAGAAATGAGAGCTAATCTACTGATTGAGGGGTAGGCTAATTTACCAATAGAGATAAGGGGCGTAAAACTTGGTAAATGTGAAAGCTAGGACCAAATCTTAAGAGTTTAGGGATTATCTGGGTAAGGTTAAAAGAAAATGATTGAGGAAAATAAATATAAATATGCTAGAAACATTATTAAATATAGAGATAGAGGTCATCTCTAGATGTAGGTTGGCCTGATAGTTGAGTAACCACAAGGTTGAAACTATTTGGTCACTTGGTTAAACAGCAACCCAGCAGGAGTCTGTAGTATTTAGTATTGCTGTATTGCTGTATTTTTACTTTCTCTACACGTACATAATGTATAGAGAAGTATTGTATTGCACACAAAATTTGATACCAAGACCACTGAAAATACATGTTTTAGGACCCCTTGAATCCAAAAAAATCTTTTTAGAAAAATGTATGTGTGCATGTGTGTGGGTGGGGGTGGGTGTGTGTATGGGGGGGGGGGGGAGAGCATAGCTCAAAAACAAAGAGTTTGGCATTTAAGTTTGGTATCTTCCAAGGATGTGACACAAAGATTTTCAAGAAAATCCCCCCACCCCAAACTACCCCTTATATGGATAATTTTTCGAAAAATTTTATTTTCTCAAAAATGGCTTAAAGATTTTGATTAAAATACTGTATGTTTAAGATATTTTTATGACAAACGAAATGTATAGTTTGAATTTTGTAGGAATAGCTTCTGAAGACCTATTCATTCTGGATGACTTTTATATAACTGGCAAACTGTAAGAGGTATACAAAACTTACTACATAAAAAATGTAGATCTCATTAAAATACACAATTTATGTTATATACATTGTTTTGTAGAGTTAACCATTTTCAAGATATTCTGGATTATTGGTTCCAATTTTAAGCCACTTAAACTTTTCTCAAATGGAAAGTCATATTTTTTTCTCGTTTCTCATTTGTTTACTCCTGGCAAGCAAAGAGATTGGAATATCAATTATTTCACACAGTGATCGGCTTTTAAAGGATGAGACTATCACTTTAGTCTGTGCATTTTCTTATTTGCCTTCTTCTTACAAGGAAGCTAGTAATAACACTAATTCTGCTTATGTTTATCTGATTAGCATGATGTAGATAACAGACTAATCTTTTGAATAAAAGGTTTGTTTACCAAGCAGCTAGAGAACATCATGTGAATGAAACACATTAGATTTCTACCCTTCTACTTACAAGGAACCCAGTAATAAGAACAATTTTTCCTAATGTTTATCTCGATTATCATGAAGTAGATAGAAGAAAAAGCTTTTTAATAATTTGTCACAGAGATGTAGAGAAAGTCATGTGAATGGAACACATCAGATTTTTGTTTTTGTTTGTTTTTTTTTTTTGTTTTTTTGTGGTCAAGAGATTGTAAAATAGTATTATGGGACTAATTGTGTTAGTAAGTGGAAATAAATAAATTAATTAATTAATTCATTCATTCAACTTTGATACCCATTTCTGTAGTGTGGTGGTAGCATATTTGCCTCACATTCAAGAGGTCCTGACTTCAAATTTCAGTTAGGATGATTTATCTGTATATGGGTTTTTCTCGGGTTTTCCCTTATCCTGAGACATAAATGTTGGGTAATCCTCAGCTTTATATTCATTTTCATCCATTTCATTCATTCACCATGTGATATGAGCATCCAGGTTAAAGAATGTTAAACTTACTAGCGCGCACACACACCCACCCCAGCATCAACACACACACGCACCCAAAGCTAACTAACTTTAATATTCCAAATCTAGCTCTAGTCTCCATAACGTACCACACTTCACACTACCACTTGCATCACAATATTTTTTTAGTTGTTCTCCATGGTCTTGGGGTAACTCTGGTACCCAAGATTGTGGGTTCAAATCTGGCAGATGGCAATGGATTTTTTGTGTAAAACTCCTTAGCATGGCCTTCCTTCAGAAGGAAAGTAAAAGCTTTGGTCCCATGTCATAGATTTAAAGTATGTAAAAGAATCTTAAGCCTGACAAACAGGACACTGAGCAAATATTAAGTGGTCTTTCATGCCCAGTAATGAGATGCTGTGAACCATCACAGTTAAAGACTGTCAATAAATAAAACATAGTTTAATTTATTATTGCAGTATTTACATTTTAAAAATAAATTTAGAGCCTCTGAGAGTGTAATGATAATCCAAAATAGTATTTCCTTCATTCTTGCAGTCTCTTCTGTAAGTTCAAAATTGTGGGGCGGAAGTAACAAAAAAAAAGTTGATGTGTTCCATTCACATCACTTCCTCTACACCTCTGTAACAAATTGTTTAAAAGCTAATTCTTCTATCTACTTCATGATAATTGAGATAAACATTAGCAGAAACTGTCCTTATTACTTGGTTCCTTGTAAGTAGAACGGCAAAAATCTAATGTGTTCCATTCACATGATGTCCTCTAGCTGTTCAGTAAACAAACCTTTTATTCGAAACTTTAATCTGTTATCTACATAATGCTAAACAAGATAAACATAAGCATTATTATTATTATTATTATTATTATTATTATTATTATTATTATTATTATTATTATTATTATTATTATTATTATTTTTATTGCTCTTGTTTATCATCATCATTATTATTAGCTTCCTTCTAAATAAAAGTGGAATAAGAAAATGCACAGGCTAAAGCGATAGTCTCATCCTTCAACTTTATGATTCTCATTCTGGTTACTGTTCTCAGTTGTTCTGAACCAGTCATTAGAGATGAAACAACCGACAATTACTAGCAATTGCGTTACTTACGTGAGCCAAAGTAAATTGATGACTTGTGCCCAGTTGTGTTCTGTTGTCTTGCTGAGACATGCTCTCCTGAAAGCTTCACGGCTAAGAAAGAGAATTGTGGATTCCAGAAGCAGCAATCGCACATTCATCACACCCACAACTGCTGGGCTCACATGTCGTAGCACAAACGCATTCAATCCAAACGTCACACATCGACACAGTATCTGCAATGTCAAAATACTTTGTGTTCCATTGAAAGCAGAAATTAATTACGGGATGATACAAAAATGCCCAAAACAGCTGTGCAGTGTTTTGCCTGTCCGCACCCTTGGCACTCACTATCTGCTGCTATCATAGAAAGGTGTGGATGAAAGTATGCAACATTTTTAAAATTACTTTTAAAGGATAGGTAGCCAGACTGAAAAATTCAATGCCATCCTGGAATTTGAACGACGGATCTAGTCCCAGGATTCATAGTATCCAAACTATATGGTCAATTGGTATTAATTTAATTGTTTTTTCACATAAGTCATGTGTAAGACATATTGCCATGGTAGCTCAGTGGTAGAACAACCGGCTAGAGACTGGGAGATCTGTGGTCCATTCAATGCTATGCCAGAATTGTTGCCATGGTAGCTCAGTGGTAGAGCAACGATCTAGATGCCGGGAGATCCGTGGTTCAAATCCTGCTTATGGCACTGAATTTTTTCGTCTGACTCTACCTATCCAACTCCTGTCCTACACATGGCTTGTGTGAAAAAACAATTAACTCAATACTTTTAAAGGTTTTATTTACCAACGTTATCAAAGGAGAAGCTGAAACTGGCCACCTGTTGTCCATATATTTTTGGCACCTCTTTAGGAAACTATCCATCACTTGCCATAGTTCATGCTGAGAAATGCTGGCAATTTCCTGGCAGATATTTTATTTTAATTCTTCTAGGGTGTGTGTTTACAGCAGCTGTGTGATATCAATATCATAGCAGTTCAGATGTTTTGGGTCACAATTTTTTTTTGAGGCAACAGTTGAGGCCTGTACATACATGAATACGAGTTTGCCAACTTTTTTTTTAGAGAGTTAACAGACAGGGAGCATGATTTTGCCTTTTTTCAACAACAGCTCATACAGCCATTCTTTTGATGAGAACAACTGAAAGTGTGTTTCAGGACAGAATTATTAGTAGAGATTTGTGGCCCCCTCGGTCCCCGATCTAGCCCCCTGTGATTTCCATCTCTGGAGTAACTTAAAGCACAAAGTGTATAAGACAAACCCACATACAAGAATTAAAACAAAAAGCTGCCAGGAAATTGCCAGCATTTCTCAATGTGAACTATGGTGCATGATGGATAGTTTACTAAAGAGGTACCCAAAAATGTATAGACAACAGCGGTGGCCAGTTTCAGCATCTCCTTTAATAACATTGGTAAGTAAAACCTTTAAAAGTAGTTTTAAAAATTGTTACATGGTTTCATCTGCTCTTACTATGATAGTGGAGATGGCAACGAGTACTGAGAGCCAGACAGGCAAGACACTGCATAGTCGGTTCAGACGTTTTTGATCACCCGGTTTACACAAATGGTAAATAAACTCATTAGAGCAAAACAGTATTTAGCAAAATAAATCTTAAATTTTGCTTATTGTTAGAGCCAGCTGAAAAACTCAATGCCATACCCTAGATTTGAACCCAGTCCTCCCACTCTCCATACAGTTCTTCTAGCCATTGAGCCAATGTGACAACATGCTGGTATAACATTCAATCTTCCAACTGATATAGGTGTTTTACCTGGTCAACCAACCGTAAGTCTCCTAACTTCAAAGAACAACTTAATGGTGACTTACATTCATAAATACTTAATATCCGGATAATATTAACATTGTTATTACCATCTATCATTCAATTTTATTATTGCATTGGTAATACTTCTATATTTACATTACCAGGGTATACCTTTTACTGTTAAATTTTTATATATTAAATATATTTTTACATATTACCCAGAACTAAGAAAAAATACATTTAAACTGAGTTTTACTTATGGATGCTCTTTAGCTGCTATGGTTCTGAATGTTCCATTCTATATTTGGCATGAAAGATCAGTTAATTTTACTATGAGACCTCTTTATCAGGCTTGAGGTTCTTTTATGAGCCATAAATCTACAACATGGGACCAATGGCTTTACTTCCCTTCTGAAGGAAGCCATGCTAATGTTACTGAGTACATACAATGTGTAAGTCACCATTAAGATGTTCTCTAAAGTTATGAGACATACCGGCTGGTAAATAGGATAATAAGCTTAAAAAAAAATAAAGGATACACTAACAAATTTATAAAGGGAAAGGGGAGGTGAATTATCCAAATAACTACAGAGCCATTAGTCTATTATCAGTGATAGATAAAGTGTTTACAGAGGTACTAGCAAAGTGACTACAAGAATGGGCAGAGAGAAAAAGTAAATTATCTGATCTACAAGGGGGGTTTAGAAAAGGAAAGTTGACAATGGACCATGTTTTTATAATAAGAACAATAGATAAATATCTAAGAAAGAAAAGAGGTAAGATATACTTATTTTTCACTGATCTAGAAAAGGCCTTCGATGCCATATAAATATGTGCAAATTGCTATAATTGAGAATAAAGGGAGAGAGCAAAAAATTCAGAAACTATTAGAGAGGTTGTACTTATTAGGCTTGTCAATAAAAAAGTAACAGATAGGAAACCAAATACCATTAGTTTAAGGTAGGATTGTTAATTAAGCCCCATTTTATTAAATTTGTTTATTGATGACATACTCCATGAAAGAATAAAAGAAAATGGACATTGCCCAGCAATCAAAAATAAAGATATTCCAGGTTTGCTCTTTGTGGATGATTTAGTAGTAGTAGCAGCAGCAGCAATCACCAGTGGAGGTTTAAAGAAAGCAATATAAGCAACAGAGAAATACTGTAATAAATGGTGATTAAAAATAATTAAAAGTAAGAAATTATGCTTTGTAAAAATGGGAATAAGCTCAGCAGAGAAAAGAGATGGTGGTTAGAGAGGAGTGAATTTTAAGTTGTAAACAAGTTTGATTACTAAGGAGTAAGGCTAAATTAAAATGGAAAAAGGCCAGAGAAAAGGAAAAAGGTGTTAGGTAAGGGAAAATTAGCTCTAAACAGCATAAGAATATTCTTAAAGAACATAAATATGAGAGTAAACTGCTAGAGAGAATATATACAGCAACAGTGGAGTCAAGAGTGGTGCATGGTATAGAGGTTTGGGGGACTGAAAAAGGGTGGGAATGTATAGATTAAATTCATGTCCTTTTGCAAAATGATATTGGGATTACCAAGAATAGCTCCAAATGGATTAGCATTAGTTGAATTGGGAAGAGTTGGGAAGAAGGGAACAGTAGTCAAACAGAGAGTGAAATACTGGAACAGGATCCAAGTACTAGAGGAAGGAAATATTTTCAAAAACTGCTTTAGAACACATAGCAAAATAGGAAAGAAATTGGTTATGTCTATATATATAGCTCGGGCAGGTATTTCTAACACTTCTAATGCAATTCCAACGCCACAGTCTTGGGCTATGCAGCAAAAAACATACATCAGTTATCGTTTAGTTGTCTGATTTGTGCTGCCATCTGTCCTTGCTTTAGTCAACTATTACGAATTTTAGGAAATTTAGTCATATTGGCTGCTCTCGGGTAGTCACACCATTTTCTTTGAAGGTGGTAATCTGTTTATTACGTTTGTGCCCTTAAATGTTAAAATGCTGCATTTTCCTTGATTTCTGTGAACTGAAGCTGAAATTCAGGATACAAATGAAGCTGTAGAAATTTCTTATTCTGGGGGAGAGTTTTTTAACTTTGAATAAATGGAGTGTAAGCAGCTTTACAGTTTTTTTCAAACTCATGTTTGATACTTGTTGTAAATTTAAAATAAAATATTAATACGGAAGTTATGACTATTTTCTTACTTGTTGAGAAATCCTTGAATGCCATACTTTTAGATTGTCCCAATACTTTTCAGCAGATTTAATTGATGTACTGTAAATAATAACTCACAGTAGGCGTAAAAACCCTGGGTTTCCTGGCACTTCAACTACCAAAATGCCTGGGCTTCAGTGTGTTAAAGGAAATTGTAAGAGAAGTTGGATTGGGGGAGTTAGACAATCAACAGACTATAGGGGGACAAAAAGTAAGGAATAACGTGAAAGCGAGGAAACAAGAAATAATAGCTAGCTTACTTAAGCGATAACAGCACTTTAATATTATAGGAATATTAAGAAAGAATGGGGAAGAGAAAAATACATTGATGTCTGTGAAAAATGGATAGAGAGGGTCTAGCATGGGCAAGAACAAAAACAATGCTATTAAAAGGTTTAAAAGTAGATAAAGATTTATGCCCACTATATGCCAATGTAGATAATAATTTAAATTTATAATTGAATGCAAAGAAACAAAAATATGGAATAAAAATTGGGAAACAGTGTACTTGAAACTTTTTTGAAACAACAAGAAAGAATTTCTTACAGGGAAGGTAAGAGAGAAATGGGGGAGGAAAATTGCCAAATAGAGAGAGGATCTCAATAATAAAACTGAGGTAAGTGTAAAAGAAGTAAATAGATTAATCAAAGCTTTTAGGCTTTCACAGCCAATGTCAATATAGGTATAGTATAATCCGGCCTTATGGGCCATGGTCTACTGGGCTCCTCCTTCTTCTTCCCAGATGTTTCATCTGCGACTATGGCAGACATCTTTTGTGGCAGTGACGAGGTCAAAGTACTCTACTGGACGTTTCAACTGCAACTGTGCTGGTTGCACTGTGGACCACAGTATTTATATCAACGGCTGGTGGGGAGGTGTGTGGTGATTGGTCCGGGTTGGTGGTGGGCTGGACTTTTGTCGGCAGAGTGCTGCGCTCTGCTGGTGTCTGATTGGCTCGGGTGGAGTTCTTGATTTTGACTTTGGTTAGGGCCATTTGCCATATTATGTTTAGTTTAAGGCCTTCTTCTTTGCGATTGATGTTATCTCTATGCCTCTGTATTTCAATGGCTTCCCAGTATAAACGTGAATAGTAATGGGAGGTTGATGCTAGAATATCTGTGTCTTTATACTGGGTGATATGTTCCCCTTCTTTGAGTATGGCTGATTTTTCTGTCTGACCCAAGTAGCAATATCTTCCGTGTTTGTCAATGCGCGTTTTTACACTTTACTGTGTGGTTCCAATGTACACCTTGCTGCAAGAACATGGTATTCTAAATGCTCCTGCTGTGGATAGTGGATCTCTAGAGTCTTTGGCTGAATGGAGTGTATTACAGATCTGTTTGGTAGGGCTTGAAGAGGTGTCAACGTGAGTAATTTTTCGATGCGGTCTGTGACTGATCTGATGTAGGGAGAAAAGTGTTGTCCTTTCTACCACTTACGGCTGTTTGTGTGCTGCTGGAACATCTCTTAGAGTGTAATGCTCTATTGATTTCGTGTTTTGTATTGACATTAGCCTGAAGTGCTTTGTCCAAATGCTGAAGTTCTTGGTGTAAGTATTGTGGTTCACAGATGTGTGTAGCTTGGTCTGCTTGGGTTTTGATCATGGAGCACTTTTGTCTTTGATGGTGGTTGGAATTTTCCGTCCTGTTTTCTCTTCATGGCAAACTGAATTTGATGGCTGATGCTATTAAGATAGTTTAGAAATTCTGTCAGAGCTGATTCTCCGCGACTACAGATTACGAACGTGTCATCCACATAGCGCCACCAATACAAAGGTTTAAGTCGTGTTGAATCCAAGGCCGTAGCTTCAAAGAGTTCCATGTAGAAATTTGTATAACCAGGCTGAGTGGGCTTCCCATTGCAACACCATCTGTCTGTTCATAGAATTTGTGGTTCCACTGGAAGCACGTAGTAGTGAGAACATGGTTGAAGAGCATCGCAAGTTCTCTGGAAATATCTGTTTAAGCTGTGCTATAGTTTCACTGGCTGGGACCATAGTAAACAATGAAATGATATCAAAACTAACGAGTATGTTGTTGGGTTGTAGGCTGATGGTTTTGAGTTTCTGAATAAAATGAGAGGAATCTTTGATGTATGTATTTGTGTTGTTGATGTGAGGTTGCAAATAGATTAAGTTAATAGGGTATAAAAGTGTAAAATTAGAGAGAATGGTACATATACATAATCAGGATGTTAACTGCATATGATACCAAATTCAGCAACTCCAGGAAAGTAAGTATATATGTATGAAGTTTGTAACTGAAAATATGAAATAAATTATATATCCTATGTAATAGTGTGTGTAGAGATTTCTTTCAAGTAAAAAGTATACCCATAGTAATGTAAATATAGGAGTATTGCCAATACAATAATAAATTTGTCTGATACTTGGCAATAACAATCTTAATATTACCCAGATATTAAGAACTTATGAATGTAAGTCACCATTAAGGTGCTCTCTAAAGGGAGACAAACTAGTTGGTTGACCAGGTAAAAAACACGAATAGTTGGAAGATTAAATGTCATACCAGCATGTTGTCACAATAGCTCAATGGTTAGAGCAACCACACAGAGAGTGGGAAAACTGTGTTCAAATCCTGACTGTGGCAGTGAATTTTTCAGCTGGTTCTAACAGTAAAAAAGTATACTCATGGTAGCATAAATATAGGGATATTACCCGTACAATTATATTTTATTTATGTTTGGGCCTTTGTTGCATAGATTTTCATTTTAGTCTTTCTATTTTAGTTTTAATCTTTAGCCACATTTGTTCATTGATATGCTTTATTTAAACAATTAACTATAAAAAATGGTTTTGTTGATGATTAGTGAGTCATTTTTTGTTAACAAAAGAAAATGAAGGGGAAGTCTTACTGTTACTGCATATAGTGCCAAAAATACAAGATGGGGTATAAACGCTGACGGGCTTTAAATCAACCAGAACACTATGTTCTTGGTCAAAGATAAATTACAGTCATGTTGCAATGTATAAATTGGCATGAGTTTCAGATGACATGTAGATGCGAGGGTGATTCAAATACTAATGGTAATTGTTGCATGTCATGAAGGAAGCAGTTCAGAGTGGGACGGTGGAGGTTAAAGGTCGGTGTGATAGGGAAGGGGGACTAGCTTTGTTAGGCGCTTCGCTAGGTTCTGGCATCAGTACAGCCATGAGTGAGCAAGAAGTCCCTTCGTCTGTTGCACAACGCATTATTATTAGTTCTTAACCAAGGAAGAGGATAAACCTTCGGAGATTTTAACTCATTTAAAGGCACAGTTCGGGGACACTACACTGTCGCAGAATCGAGTGTTTACTTGGGCCAGACAGTTTAACGGTGGCCGAGAATTTGTGGAGAACGAAGGTCATGCTCAACGCCCAAGGTCAAGTCTCACAGATGACAACATCAGTGCCATTCGAGAGCATATTGAAGGTGATCGCCACTGTCAAAGAAATCTCATCAGAAGCTTACTATTGCCAATTTTTAAGGTCTGTAAAAGCTGCCTACCGAAGCAAAAGACATATGCCCATCAGAGATGTCATCCTTCTCCAAGACACCGCTATGCCTCCACTGCCAATTTGACAATGGACACAATGGCAGATATGCACTGGGAAACCCTTGAACACCTTCCCTATAGTCCAGACTTGTCCCCACAGACTATTTTTTGTTTGCACCCATGAAAGAATCGCTTGGAGGGAAACATTTCGAAAACGAGGATGTCAAGGAGCATGTATACAATTGGTTGGCGACATGCTCTCAAACTTTTTTTGAAGAAGGAATGTTCAAGCTTCCAAAACGTTGGCAAAAATGTGTAGAATGTGAAGGAGGCTATGTTGAGAAATGCTGTTGAAGTCATTTGTGTATATATATTTAATCAATAAATATTTTAAACAAAATTACCATTTATATTTGAATCACCCTCGTAGTACACATACTATGTATATAGTGTATACAGAAGGTATTGCATTCCACCCAAAAATTTGAATAACCAAATTTCACTAGAAAAGATGTTTTAGGATCCTCTGTATCAGAGAGAGAGAGAGAGAGAGAGAGAGAGAGAGAGAGAGAGAGAGAGAGAGAGAGAGTGTGTGCCTATGGGTGGTTGTTTGCGTGTGAAAACATGTAAACTCAAAAATGAAGGCAGTAAAACACCAAATTTGGTACATAAGTTTAGAATCTTTCAAGGATGCAACACAAAGATTTTGAAGAAAATCCCCCGCCCTAAACTACCCTTTACATAGAAAAATGTTCGAAATGTTTGATTTTCTCAAAAATGGCTCTGACAATTTTGATTTAAATAGCATATAGTAAAGATACTTACATGACAGATAAAATGTGTATCTAATTTTATGGAAATAGCCTCTGAAGACCTCTTTATTCTGGTATTCTGGATGAATTTTGCTGGATTTTGCATAACTAGTAAACCATAAAAAATAGATAAAAACTTACTACACAAAATATGTAGATCTCATTTAAACACACAATTCATGTCCTTTACGTTTTTGTTGTGTAGGTAATCGTTTCCAAGATATTCCTTGTTATTGGTTTCAATTGTATAGTAATTATACTTTTCTCAGACAGGAAGTGTCCGTTTTTGTTTTGTTCTACTCCTGGCCAAGCAAAGATGTGATTTGCATTGACAATCGCATAATGACAGCTTTTAAAACATTTTAATATCGCTTTACCATAGCGCATTCCTTTAGTTCCCTTCTACTTATAAGCAACTAAGTAAAAAGAACATTGTGCTAATGTTTATTTTGATTAGCATGAGATAGAAAGCAGAATAATCTCTTGTAAGAAGTTTGTTTGTAGAGCAGCTAGAGAAAGTCATGTGAGTGTAACATATCAGATTTTTTTGTTTTATGTTGGTAAAACAGTTGACAGTTGGGGTTATGGTCTTAACAATGCACTACTTCCCATTCTTTTAAATGGAGCATTGGCCCTGTACCAGAGGCTATTCATTCAGTAGAAATATATGTATATCAGAATAATCTCAGCTGTACCTGTTCAACAGGAATACCAGAGATATTTCAAAGTGCAACGCTCCCTCCAGGAATACTGTGTTACAGTGAGATATAAACTGGCATGAAGAAGGTTCTGTACAAACTGAGTTTATTCTCGTCTACGTTTCTACTAGATGAAGATGCTCTGATATAGGTCAACACTCCATGCAGATGAACTGGAAGCAGTGCACAACAAAAAAGAAGAAATTATATATTCTAAAACTCCATGCCATGTCTTTTTTTATAATGTTTAACTCCTGCTTTTACTATATATGCCACTGCAGGCCATGACACTGATGATTAGGGATAGCATCTTGGGGACCGATAGTAGGACACATGCGGATACCAGTTGCTTACCTACCGAGTAGAGACCGACCTGCATTGGCGACTGCATGTGCCGCATGTAAACAACCTGTAGTAATGTGTTGTGGAACTGCTTGACACAGCAGTATACTATGCTGTATATTACGATACTGTTTTGCAGGTAATTAATGCCTTTGATGGTAGTGTATGCTCTTTAATTAAGATTGTAATATCTCTTCCTTTAAATGAATTGCATGAAGATTTCCAATTCATACAACTATATCTACAACAATAACACACATTTGGAAACATCAAACATTGAAATGCCTCAATCCTGAAAGCTGTCGAACTTGTGAAAGCAATTAATCAGATACCTGTTTTAGACCGCGTGAAAAATAAAAAGTTTGGCAAAAAATGTCGGAATTTCAATAATACATGAAATACAAAATGTGCTATGGAAATAATGCCTGATGGAGCATTCTACTCAAGTCAATGATGTGTCCTATTTCTGTTTTGCTCCAATCACATCTTGTGATGTGGAGCAAAGTTTTTCACAATATAAAGCCTGTTTACATACCAATCAGAGACAATGCACATTTGAGATGTTACGAATGTATGGTAATGTGTATTGTAATCATTTTGAGAGAAAATGAAACGGATAATGATGCTGATGACTTGTTGCACAAGAGTTGAATGTATGTAAATATTAAAATATTTAGCTCCCATATATCAGTGGTATTTATGTTTACCACCCACTCATACTCAATCACTGCTAGTGAAAACATCACAGTTTACCATTAACCACTGCCCCATTTTCCTTCTATTAGTACCACTCTGTAACGCACTGCATTGTCAACACATCATAACTATATACTATTCTGTGCTAACTTTGATTCTGACCCTCTATTGGTCCCCAAGATGCTATCCCTACTGATGATACATGGAATAAAGTGGAGCACTGGTGGAATGCCATGGGGGAAACTGCAGAACCCATAAAAAGCCTGCCCCTGAGCTGCTTTTTCCACCACAAATCACACATGCAGTTGCCTAGGGTTGAACCCAGGCTGCCTTGGTGATCAGATGCAAGTGGTCTAACCACTTGGCCCAGCGCTTACCCATGCACTGTGTACATTGCAATATCACTGAAATATAATTTTGACCAATCTCATAGTGTTCCAATTGGTTTAAAAACTCTAGGGTATTTATTCCCCACTCTGTATTTACAGGCAATTTGAAGGAGCCTACCAATTTTAAAATTAAAAAAAACTAAACTCTTGAGTCGTACAATGTGTTGAGAAAATTAGGTACTTAGTATTATTAATAGAGAGTAAATTCAACTGGAAGGAACAGTTAATATCAACAACAAATCTGAAGTGTTATATTCACATGACTCTCTCTCTAATCTGCAAACTATTGTTACAAAAGATTATTCTTTTATCTACATCATACGACAATATCTTTGAAAAGGGAATACACTAGATTAAAGCGATCGTCAAATCTTTTAAAAGCTGGATGCTGTGTGATTGAAATTCATTTCTTTGCATGGCCAGGAATTGATAAAGATTTGCATCTTTTGTGTAGCAAGTTTTTGTCTATCTCTTACGGTTTACCAGTTAAGTAAAAGTCATCCAGCATCAAGAGGTCTTCAGAGGCTATTCCCAGAAAATTTAAGATATGCATTTTATTTGTCATGTAAATATCTTTAATATGTGATATTTAAATGAAAATTTTACAGCCATTTTTGAGAAAATCAAAATATTCAAAAATTTTTCCACCTAAAGGGTAGTTTAAGCTGGTGGATTTTCTTCAAAATGTTTGAGTCGCATCCTTGAAATACCAAGTCTGACATTTTACTGACTTTTCGTTTTTCAGTACTCACACACGCACAACACTCAGATCTTTTTCAGAGGATTATTTTTTAATTCAAGGGAGCCTAGTATCTCTCTGTAAAATTCTTGGGTGGAACAATATACCTTCTCTACCTTGGTTTATGTACTAAATAGAGAAAGGAAAAAAAACCTTAAAAGCAATATTTTCCCCATCAACCACAGCAGAGTGCATGTAAGTGATCAAAGTTGCATTACTACAAATGTATTCTGTAAATCGCATTATACATTAGTTAACACAAAACATCTGTCCTGTTAGCACAGTGCAGATGCACCAGCCTCTGGCATGGGGGATCGGTTTGATTCCTGCCAGCATGGGAATTTTTTTCCTCCACTGGGAGGATTGGATGTATGTCCTTTCATCATCACCATCCTGCAGAAAGGAACTGACAATACCATCGTGGCATGGTATCTCCCATTGCCTAACTGTCAAATTCAGGTATAATTCTGTTCTGGCCATTGAAAAAAAGTTTAATTGTCATCATCTCCACCAACTACCAAAAATTGTAAGACACATCTCTGGGTAGAGCTCTAGCTCATTAAGGAGAAATTATAAATAAATAAAATTAAATGATCTTCAAAATATATTTCACTATAGTGCAGCACACGTATGGGCATTTACTGGTCCTGCAGCAAGTAGCAGTACTTGACCTTTCCACATATAATAGAAATGCAGTGTACATGACATGCTTATACCCATATATGGCATCGCCTATTAGCAACCAGTGTCAGGCTACAAGTTCCAACTGAAAGTTTGTTATGCAGAATCTTAGCCTTTATTCAAAGATTCAGCATTTCTTGTCGACAATCAATTTCTGTAATTGGGATTATGTCCTATAGAAATCAGTAAATAAATAAACACTTAAAAATGAGTTTAAACAACAAAAAGAACATCAAAAGTACGTAAATATGTACGATGCAATTAAAACCTTAGCCACGCAGTTGGAACTGTGGAAGCATTAGGAGGCACCAGCATTATTTATACACTTTAAGGCAAATATTTTTGACCCATTTTTAAATCTTATGCAAGTCGAACTTGCAGTTTTTCAATATTCTGAAAAATGATACTCTTTTAAAATATTTGTACCATGCTAAACCTAGAATTGATCTATTTAAATGCAGCAAAACACACACACAAGCTTTTAGCTCTTTGAAGCTAAAATGTTGGCTATGTTTGCTTCCACATATTTGATTAATAACTTGGCACAACTGACAATAGGTCTATCAGAACTAAACCACATTTTAATTAAACAATTGCATATGTAAAATGATATATCTTGGTCCAATGTAATTAAAGATACATTTTGTTTGTATTATTTTACAATAGTCTAAGCCAAGGCTTAAGGGTGCATGCAAAAGCATGCTTGTTAATAGAAAATGAAGCCATGCAAGGAAAACATGCCATATTATTACACGTGATGCACATATTCCAACTTATTGCTAACCTAAATGTTGTGTTCAAAATTGATCTTATTTTTTCAAAAGAGTTCTAAACGAGACACAAAAGGTTATATGTATTAATAATAAAAAAAAATGCAATAAGTTCTCATACCAGTAGTGTTTCCCTAAATCCTTGTTTGTTCTGAGTTTAAGCTGAGATTTCTCGATATACCTTGGTTCATTTGAGTTCACACATCCCCTGACCACACCCTGTCATCGACTTACAGCGACTGCTCCTTCTAAAACATCCCATAGCTGCACTTTGCAGCTTAAGACCCTCATTATTGGGCTACATGTAGCAGCTCAGGAGCCGACTTGTTTGCCCATCCTGCGGTATTTGATAGTCATATGTTGGCGGGTCTGCATGAGTGAATGATAACAGCGGGACCAGCGCTTCCCAACCAGTAATTGTGCGTGTATTTGAGCGGCGAAATGGGCTCCCTATACGGAACATTGTCGGTCTGAGATGACATTACTTAACTATCGTATATTATTTATTTCTGATTGATTCATGATATACTAGCCACCAAGGTTAACTTGCTGCTGTGCTGTGAAAACTGCTGCAGGTAGGAACATCAATATATAGGTCCAAAGAGTGCACGTTAAAAGTGCATTTATATACAGGATAACTGATAAAAATAGCGCACACTTGATATATAACTTCGACTACAAATCATAAAGCCCCGAATTTGCTAAATCATTGGCCTAGATATGACTAAAGATTGTTTCCATTTTTTGTTAATCATCGCTGTTATGCCTCTTAACCCTTAAAATGTAGGCTGTTAAAAACTTCTCCTTTATTATATAAAAGCATCTTCGACTAACCCCATAGTTTAATCACTAAATAAGGAGCTAACCTACGTTAATCCTAAAAAGTTTATCTTATATACTCCTCTCTCCCACTTCAATTTTACCTGAAATATTATGTTGAAGGATGCGTTCTGAAGACTGCTTTTTAGAAAATTCCTTGCCATTATTTTATTAGAAAGAAATAAATAAGACTATATTTCGCAATGAACTCTTCTCATTTGGCAACTCCTAATTTGCAACGTAAGCATTTTATCGAGTTGGTATGCGCAAGTTTATTCGTTTGCCGTTAGCAATTAAAGTATTTAAATACATATTAGGATAAACCTTAACATTAATTTTTCATTATCTGTTGGTCATTTGCCGCCATGACAATTAGAATAGCCAAGACTGGGACAATGAAGTTCTCTCTCCATTTTGAATTTCCCTCAAATATGAAGTGAATGAATATTCTGACGATTTCTGTTGTGTTGTATCATCGCGTATACGGTTGTGGGGTAATAATTTAGGATAGACTGAATTGAAAATTGGTCCTACAATAATTGCCAAACATCCGAGTTTTCAAACCCCATATTATGCAACATTTGTTTATTTTACAGAGAGAAAGATGTTACAACGGTTTAGTACAATTGGGCTGCAGAAAAAATACCGATATTATTTTGTAGCTAATATGTATGAAAAGAGTAAGCGTTTTAGAGCGAGAAAGAGCATTATTTCAGAGAAACAAAATGCATGCTTGCAAAATAAAAGGGTAATCTTGCAGACCAGGTTCTCCTGTTACTCGAGCATGAAAAACTAGTGTTATGCTTTCACTCTGAACACCAGTATTATTGTTTGATATGCACTTAAAATCTTTCCTCCTAACACCCGTTAGGTGATATCACACAGAAGTTATATTTGAGGTTATGAACATTCGTCAACTACGGAAAAACAGCGTGGATCCTGAGACCACCATCTGGAATCTTACAATGCAGCAAGTAGCAAATGAACTATCTTATATGCCTGTTTCCTTTGAAAGTTAGTGCTGAAGACAACATTCGACGCGGAGGTCCGACGCAGTGCTACTGACAACGTTGTGGCCACACGTCACACAGTTGTAGACTCTATAGCCATCAAAATTCTTGAGGTAGGAATGGTCATTATTTCCTGCACAGTACTTGCTATGTGTTGTTATATCCTTCAGCACTTATTTTTCAACTGCGAGATTCCAATTACAAAATGTGCAGCGATTAGAACCTTCTCTTTTGCCATGATACAGCAATAACAATTGGCAGGAGTGCCTCCTAATTCTTGACTTATTTAGTAGCAGTCCACATTCAACACCGAGCAACCACTTTTACACGGTCATGTATTCAGAGTGAGTCAGAATAACACTGAATAGTTTTAAAGCGTGATTTAGGGGTTATATTCTTGGGAATGTATGTCCTTAAACTCTTGTTATCGAGCTAGAGGACATTAACTTTTCCAAACACCGCGTCGGTTAGAGGACATTCTGCTGCATAGATGCTTGTTCGCCCGTTTGTATTGGATTTTTTAAAGTGTTTAACTCTCGCTGTTACTACTTGTGACACAATACATGAAATGAAGATAGCGCACCAATGGAATGCGATGGTGGGGAAATCCGGAGAACACGGAGAAAATCGGCCGCGCCGTGGCTGAGTAGCTAGACCATTCGCCTCTCACCTAGACGGCCCGGGTTCGATCCCAAGCGACCGCATGTGAGATTTGTGGTGGACAAAGCGGCGCTGGGTGGGTTTTCTCCGGGTTCTCCGGTTTCCCCCGCCATCGCATTCCACTGGTGCTCCATCTTCATTCAAGTATCATCAGTGTCACCGCCTGCGGTGCCATAAGTAGTTAAAGCGGGCGTTAAACACTACCAAAAAAAACGGAGAAAATCCGTCTCTGCGCCGCTTTGTCCACCACAAATCTCACAGGCGGTCGCTTGAGATCGAACCTATTCGAAGGACTTTCGGTTTTCAGCCTATTATAAAATGTTCAACTTTACTTATGCAAGCCTAGCAGACATGAATTAAGTTTGTGGTGTTATTGGGGAAATGCGAAAACGGCGCAATATCTCTATGCTAAGTTTTACCCAAGGCGACATTTGACTCATCACAGCACCTTTACCCAAGATCGCGGGTTCAAACCCGGCGGAGGACGATGGATTTTTTCGGGCGTAAAATCCTTAGCATGGCTTCCTTCGTTGGTCCCGTGTCGTAGATTTACGGCACGTAAAAGAACCTCAAGCCTGATTGAGAGGCCTCTGAGCAAAATTAAGCGGTCTTTCACACCCAGCATAGAATGGGACGCTGAGAACCTCAGCAGTTAAAGAGCGTCCATAAATAACACTCCCATCTTTTTTTTTTTTTTTTTTTTTTGCAATGAAGATGGCCACACCTCCTGCAAGACGACAGCACCCAGCCACACGGAAACTGCCATGGTACCTCCGTGACCTGGTGGCAGCAAAAAATAAGGCGCGCCGTCGAGCCCAACATTCTGGTTCACCTTAGGACCGAGGCGAGTTTAATCGGCTGCAACGCCTTTTAAAGCTGGAACTGGCGGACTATGTCAACGAGGAATGGGAACGCCGCTTTGATACCGACGACCAGTCGCTTTGGCTTATGTCTAAGGCTCTTCTTCGTTTACCATCTCAAGAGAAGCCCCTGCCTCTGGATGGCCGTTCTGCTCAATCCACCAGTGAGAAAGTGGAGATGATGGCGGGGTATTTGGAGGATGTCTTCTACCCTGCGGATATCTGTAACATCGACCACGTCCATCAAGTTGATGTAGATGTGCAGCAATTTCTAAACCGACCATTATCAGCTGGAAGATATTCATTCCACTTACACTGTTGCGGAATTACGTGACCTCCTCGAGGTACACCCATTCAAGGCTACTGGTTTTTTACTATATTCCCTAAGCTGCGCTGCAGGCCCTCCCTCCTGCTTGGATGCAATTGGCGGTGCACCTTTTCAATGGTCTGTTTCAACTGGCATACTTTCCTTCAGCATGGAAACATGCAAACATTTTTACCTTACCAAAGCCATAAAAGGATTCCTCCCGTCCTTATGGCCACCCACCCATTAGCTTGTTACCAACAATCAGTAAGTTCTTTGAAAGGATGGTGCAACGAAGGCTACAATACTACTTGAAGACCCACAACATCCTACGTCCGGAGCAATTCGGCTTCCGCGGCAAACACTCCATTATCAATCAGTTACTTCGGTTGGTGGACTCCATAATTATTAGTTTTAATAATAGACACTTTATTGTGGCATTGTTTTGGACATCTCTAAGGCTTTCGACTCTGTTTGGCATGAATGCCTCCTGTTACGCCTCATTCAGCTTCATATACTACCTTACCTCATTCATCTCCTGCATTCTCTCTCTAAAGATGTTATTTCTACTACCCTCCCATTTATGCTGGAGTTCCCCAGGGCAGCGTCCTCGGCCCCCTACTTTTCCTTATTTACATTAATACATTACCTTCCCACCCTGGCTGCCAGCTCTTCTAGTTTGCTGATGATACTGCTATAGCCTTCGCCTCTACTCAGCACAAGGATGCAACCCAAAGAATCCAACACTGTGCCAATGTACTCACCATGTGGTTCAAAATATGGCGCTTAAAGATCAACGCCAGTAAGTCACAGGCGGTGACCTATACTCGTCGAAAACTTCCAGATGATGTTCCGCACCTGCGACTAGTCCATGGTGATTTTACCTGGGAGCCTCAAGCCAAGTACCTCGGCGTGATACTGGACTATAAACTGACCTGGAAACCTCATATTGAAGAACTGTCCAAAACAATTAGTCGTCGAATGGCAATTTTATATCCATTGCATTCACGAAAGTCGTCTATATCTGTTCATAACAAGGTGTTGTTGCACCTCCGACCTGCGTTGACCTATGCATGTCAAGTCTGGGGCATTGCCGCTAAATTCCATCTTTCCCGTCTAAAATACTCCAAAACAAATTTCTTCGTATTGTAGTAAATGCCGACTGGTATATCCCCAACCAAGACATCCATCATGATCTCTATCCTTCCCCTTATTAACAGATTATATCCTCACTCTTTCCCAGAAATCTTACACGGCCCTTCCAAACAGCTTCAACACGGCCTCGGAGAGTATGACTTCGACCCCGGAGAAAGCTATAAGCGCCCCAGGCCTGTCCTTGGTCAATAATGGTCAATTAAGAGGCAATCGCTTAAAACAAAAGAAAGAGAGAGAGAAAAGAAATTAAAAAAATAAAAAGAAACAAAAAATAAGCATATAAAATAAAAAATATATACACCAAAAACAGATAAATACAATTTTAAAAAAATGAATAAAAAAAGAAGAAATATATAACATTTAAAAAATAAGTATAAAACATCTCATTACTGATTCACTGTCGTTCCACCCACTTTCCATTGTCTCTTTATCTTACCCACCATAATTCTACCAGTGAAGGACGACAGTCCTGGAATGGTTTTTTTTTCAGGGACACCATCGCCATAGCGGTGGCATTCGCCCTCAGTGACTCTTTGCTGCTAAAAAGAAGGTCCCCGGTCGGGTCCAAAATTCTCTGTCCACAAATACAAGAGCAATAGTGCAAGGCATGTATTTAAACCAGTCTTGGGTTATTAGAATCCTATGTGAACAGCGTTACATCCGTATCATCTCACCAGAGTTCAAGCATTGGGGCCAGATGAATTTCCCCCCTGACTACAGTTTGTCCAGGGTTCTTAATAAACGCATTGATCAACCAAGATTTCCTATAATATTTTGGACAGACGAGAAGGTTATGTTCAAGGTCTTGTGCTTCTCGGTCTTTACCGGATAACTGCCTAATATATTGGCGTTTAGTGATGTTCGTTGATGTTGCTGTCTGGAATACTGCCAAATAAAGCGCAATTGCTGTTTACCTTGCAGTAGCGCTGTAGTTGGCACTTGGCTGAAACTATGAATTGTTGCCAACCGCGGATATTAGAAATACCGCACACTACTAAGTTCGCTGTGAAAGACGCAACACGGTAAATATGGACCTTGTAACTTGAGTTTCTGATTATCTCTCTTAGATGAAGCTTAAGGTCAAGCTACCTTACTGCCAGAATTCTATAACTGTAAAATATAATTTTATTACACTAAATTGGTGCTAGTTGTAGAAAGTGGGAACATTCTCTAAATACCTCTTTATTCTGAATGAAATTTTGCTGAATTTTGCTAACTGGTAAAAACCATAAGAGATACACAAAAACTTATTTGATAGAAAATGTAGAGATCGTTAAAACATATTATATATATATACAGGCTGTTAATGAACTATACCAAATATTTTCACAGAATATGTAGATTATTTAAATAATTTGAGATAGAGACTTATGGCCTGTTTATTGAAATTTCGAAGTAAGTTTCTGGTGTGCCAGTACGCCACGTATCGCGGCACTTCGTCTGGAATGAAACAAATAATAATAAAAACGTTTACTCTACGACAGGAATTGAACTCATGACCTCAGTGGAATGAAAAAAAAAAAACAATAAGAACATTTACTCTACGACAGGAATCGAACTCATGACCTCAGTGATAGTAGATTCTCGCGTTATGCATTAAGCCACTGGAGCAGTTGAAAAAACGCTTCCAGAGTAGGCTACATAACTCAAGATTGTAGTTAATAAATGCTCAGTGTCGCACTGTCAAGTGATTAGT
The DNA here is from genome assembly GCA_030762935.1 of Hymenopus coronatus. Lineage (NCBI taxonomy): Eukaryota > Metazoa > Arthropoda > Insecta > Mantodea > Hymenopodidae > Hymenopus > Hymenopus coronatus. The sequence continues at coordinate 144,908,390 of CM060897.1, forward strand.
TCGAGATTTTACAGATTTTTGCGACTTTAAATCTTGAGAACGCCAGTAACGAACTGCTAAAAATCGATATTTCTATACTCGGGCAGCGATTTAAAGAGATTTTAAGCCATGTTTTTCAATTTTCTTTGCTTTAACACTTATTTATCAGCACCTGATACCCACATGTTTAGCCCTATGGAGTTGCGATATGTTTATCCGGGGACCATGCATCGCCGATCTCAAATTACTTATATCAGTCACGTGCACAGTCTTGCAAATTATTTCGGTGTAGTTCATTGACACCCTGTAAATATTTATATTTTGTGCATTTGATGGTTTTTGAAAAATTCCTTGTTATTGGTTGCAGCTTTAAAATACTCAATCTTTTATCATACACGAATTTATCAACTCCTATCCATACAAAGGAACTTCAGATTTTGACTATCGCTTTAACCTGCGGTACTCGCTTATTTCCTTTCTAATTGCATGAAAGAGAGTAATAAGAGCATTTCTGCTATTTTTTCTCAATTAGCATGAAGTAAATAGAGGAATTAGTTTTTTTAACAATAATTTGTTGCAGAGATGTACAGAAAGTCATGTGAATGGATCACATCAGATTTTTCCATATGTGAAACAAAAAGGGGTAGTTTATAATCTATAAGCATTCTCATAACGTCGAAAGTCACCGCAATAATAATAATAATAATAATAATAATAATAATAATAATAATAATAACAATAATAACAATAATAATCCTAATTAAAATCTACTTTCATATAGGAGTTCATTTTCAGTATTTTCCCATCTAGAATGCTTATTATTCTTCAAGGCGCAATGAAACTGTTTGCCTAACAACCGAAAACCATAGAAGCTGAAACAGTTGCAAGTTTGCACTATTATGTTACTATTTTATGCCTGCCAATGCTGATAGGGCACAATTTACAGGATTCTGGGTTTTCTGTCTGGACTGGTGAGGAGAATGGAGGGACAAGAGGAGATGACAAATTCGCGCCAATCAATGGAGGATCTCTTTCAATATGTTGACACCGGTATAACTGTGGAGGAACAGCATTCCTTGGAGCAGCGTTATTTTGCCACGGAGATACCGCACAGCATTAATTCCGCTAGAACCCATTCCTGCCTAGGAGAATACGGCCTGACATATTCATTCTACAAGATCTTTTGAAGTCTAATCAAAGAGGAAGTTTTAGAGTTGGTGAATGAGATCCTTATTGGAATGACCTGTGGCCCTGGATTAGCAGATGGCATCGTCATCTTAATCCCAAAGAAAAGGTCTCCACTGAATATCTAGGACTATATACCCATAACACTATTAAACACCGACTACAAAATTGTAATGAAAGTATTTGCATCCAGATTAGCTTATTCTCACTACACTCGTAACCTCCGGACAAGCATGTGATATCCCGGGCAGGACCATAATTGACAATCTTCTGGTACTCCGAGATACGCTTCTCCATTATGACTGAATACGTCGGGGACTGCTGCATTGGTCAGCCTAGATTTTGATAACGACTTTTATAGAGTTAGCCATGCTTATATGTTTAAGGTGCTTCAGAAAGTCATACTTCCACCGTTGCTAATATCTGCAAGCAGAACCCTCTACAGCGATATGACTTCAAAGATGCAAGTCAATGGACACTTCAGTAAGTCTATAAATCTTAACAACTCTGTACGCCAGGGTTGTCCATTTTCAATGATCCTCTTCTCCCTTCCTTTAGAACCCTTTCTTCGCTATCTCCAGGCTAAGCGGACTGGGACTGTAATTCCAGCTAGATTATTTTGTACCAGGGCTTACGCTGATGACGTCAATGCTGCTCATCCGTAGGCGCGAGGCTTTACCCTTGGTGCATACTGCCATCGCACTTTATGAGGTAGTTTCTAAAGTGAAAATGAACACACCAAAGTCGCAACTGCTCCCTCTTGGATTGTGGCCGACTGATCACACAGTTCTCAATATCCCAATACAAGATGCTGTAAAGATTCTCGGCATCACCTTCTCCAAACCGTTTACATCGATGATTGCAAGAAACTGGGATCACAAAATCAATTTAATTCTGCTGAATACCACTGCACATCTTGGTCGGAACTTGAACCCTTTACAGAAAGTGACACATCAATCAGTTTGTTCTGAAAAAAAGTATGGTATATGGCGCAGGTACTACCAGGCCTAAAAAACACGTCTCCAAAGTTGAGCGATTTGTTAGATACTATCTATGGAGAGCACAGCCATTTCGTGTTGCTAAAACCCAGCTGTGGCGAAAGCGTAACGAAGGAGGCATAGGTCTAATTGCAGTGGGATCTAAGAGTAAAGCGCTTCTTGTAAAATCTATTATACTTGCCACTAGGGGATATGGAGAGGAACAAGAAATAGCCTTTTGGGCACATTTCAAGAATTCTCTTGTAACTCCCGTTCGGGCTGTTCCTGCGGGTTTTAAGAGAGCACTTCATGTTTTAGATGACATTGATGTCGATGCCCTTTCTCAGGAATCTAAAGGACTATCAACTGATCTCTACAAGATTTTCCTACAGCGGTTGCTTACACTAATTCATGTGGTGGATAGCATGCCCAATAAACCCTGGGGTCAGGTATGGCAGATCATCCATTTGCGCAATATCTCTACAGATTGGAGTACGTGTCATCATTGTGGGTACAGAGGATAAAAAGTTCCGTTACAGCATGGCGATGATTCCAACATTTGCGGTGAGATGGATACTCTACGCCATCGCTTTGTTACCTGTACGACAACACGGCACGGTAGATTTGGCACTGGGTTGTTTCACGACTTGCTCCGCAAAACCCAAATGATTATGACCGCACATTACTAGAACTAGAGAGTCAAAGTACTACACACCGCTTTGTACAGGTGTGGCCCGCTCTAGACTTTCAGCATTATATGCTGTCTGAAAAGCATCCCAGCATCGGCGGTTTTCGTTGTAAACTTACAGCAGCAAGAGAAGATGAGCAAAAACATAAGCGTCTCTCACTGGAGTAGGCAACGGCGTTCGCTTTACTGGTTCTATAGCCCTTACCACATCTTCCCATTTTGTCAATATAAAGAGCCCTTAAGTTATGCAAAAAAAAAAAAAAAAAAAAAAAAAAAATTCCTTATTTCCTTTCTAATTGCATGAAAGAGAGTAATAAGAGCATTTCTGCTATTTTTTCTCAATTAGCATGAAGTAAATAGAGGAATTAGTTTTTTTAACAATAATTTGTTGCAGAGATGTACAGAAAGTCATGTGAATGGATCACATCAGATTTTTCCATATGTGAAACAAAAAGGGGTAGTTTATAATCTATAAGCATTCTCATAACGTCGAAAGTCACCGCAATAATAATAATAATAACAATAATAACAATAATAATCCTAATTAAAATCTACTTTCATATAGGAGTTCATTTTCAGTATTTTCCCATCTAGAATGCTTATTATTCTTCAAGGCGCAATGAAACTGTTTGCCTAACAACCGAAAACCATAGAAGCTGAAACAGTTGCAAGTTTGCACTATTATGTTACTATTTTATGCCTGCCAATGCTGATAGGGCACAATTTACAGGATTCTGGGTTTTCTGTCTGGACTGGTGAGGAGAATGGAGGGACAAGAGGAGATGACAAATTCGCGCCAATCAATGGAGGATCTCTTTCAATATGTTGACACCGGTATAACTGTGGAGGAACAGCATTCCTTGGAGCAGCGTTATTTTGCCACGGAGATACCGCACAGCATTAATTCCGCTAGAACCCATTCCTGCCTAGGAGAATACGGCCTGACATATTCATTCTACAAGATCTTTTGAAGTCTAATCAAAGAGGAAGTTTTAGAGTTGGTGAATGATATCCTTATTGGAATGACCTGTGGCCCTGGATTAGCAGATGGCATCGTCATCTTAATCCCAAAGAAAAGGTCTCCACTGAATATCTAGGACTATATACCCATAACACTATTAAACACCGACTACAAAATTGTAATGAAAGTATTTGCATCCAGATTAGCTTATTCTCACTACACTCGTAACCTCCGGACAAGCATGTGATATCCCGGGCAGGACCATAATTGACAATCTTCTGGTACTCCGAGATACGCTTCTCCATTATGACTGAATACGTCGGGGACTGCTGCATTGGTCAGCCTAGATTTTGATAACGACTTTTATAGAGTTAGCCATGCTTATATGTTTAAGGTGCTTCAGAAAGTCATACTTCCACCGTTGCTAATATCTGCAAGCAGAACCCTCTACAGCGATATGACTTCAAAGATGCAAGTCAATGGACACTTCAGTAAGTCTATAAATCTTAACAACTCTGTACGCCAGGGTTGTCCATTTTCAATGATCCTCTTCTCCCTTCCTTTAGAACCCTTTCTTCGCTATCTCCAGGCTAAGCGGACTGGGACTGTAATTCCAGCTAGATTATTTTGTACCAGGGCTTACGCTGATGACGTCAATGCTGCTCATCCGTAGGTGCGAGGCTTTACCCTTGGTGCATACTGCCATCGCACTTTATGAGGTAGTTTCTAAAGTGAAAATGAACACACCAAAGTCGCAACTGCTCCCTCTTGGATTGTGGCCGACTGATCACACAGTTCTCAATATCCCAATACAAGATGCTGTAAAGATTCTCGGCATCACCTTCTCCAAACCGTTTACATCGATGATTGCAAGAAACTGGGATCACAAAATCAATTTAATTCTGCTGAATACCACTGCACATCTTGGTCGGAACTTGAACCCTTTACAGAAAGTGACACATCAATCAGTTTGTTCTGAAAAAAAGTATGGTATATGGCGCAGGTACTACCAGGCCTAAAAAACACGTCTCCAAAGTTGAGCGATTTGTTAGATACTATCTATGGAGAGCACAGCCATTTCGTGTTGCTAAAACCCAGCTGTGGCGAAAGCGTAACGAAGGAGGCATAGGTCTAATTGCAGTGGGATCTAAGAGTAAAGCGCTTCTTGTAAAATCTATTATACTTGCCACTAGGGGATATGGAGAGGAACAAGAAATAGCCTTTTGGGCACATTTCAAGAATTCTCTTGTAACTCCCGTTCGGGCTGTTCCTGCGGGTTTTAAGAGAGCACTTCATGTTTTAGATGACATTGATGTCGATGCCCTTTCTCAGGAATCTAAAGGACTATCAACTGATCTCTACAAGATTTTCCTACAGCGGTTGCTTACACTAATTCATGTGGTGGATAGCATGCCCAATAAACCCTGGGGTCAGGTATGGCAGATCATCCATTTGCGCAATATCTCTACAGATTGGAGTACGTGTCATCATTGTGGGTACAGAGGATAAAAAGTTCCGTTACAGCATGGCGATGATTCCAACATTTGCGGTGAGATGGATACTCTACGCCATCGCTTTGTTACCTGTACGACAACACGGCACGGTAGATTTGGCACTGGGTTGTTTCACGACTTGCTCCGCAAAACCCAAATGATTATGACCGCACATTACTAGAACTAGAGAGTCAAAGTACTACACACCGCTTTGTACAGGTGTGGCCCGCTCTAGACTTTCAGCATTATATGCTGTCTGAAAAGCATCCCAGCATCGGCGGTTTTCGTTGTAAACTTACAGCAGCAAGAGAAGATGAGCAAAAACATAAGCGTCTCTCACTGGAGTAGGCAACGGCGTTCGCTTTACTGGTTCTATAGCCCTTACCACATCTTCCCATTTTGTCAATATAAAGAGTCCTTAAGTTATGCAAAAAAAAAAAAAAAAAAAAAAAATTGTAAGCTAACATACTGTACTTATAATAAAACCTTACTTTTGGTAATTTAAAAAAAGGTCATGGATATATAGGTATTTTAAATGTCACTTCAAACTTTAAACCGCTATAAATATTACAATACTTTAAATAGAAAGACAACAAAACAAGTCTCATACTGAGCAACTATTTTAAAATTGGGAAGATGTCCTCCGTTCTTTTGTTCAACGTACACCATTCTTGCTGTGACTATGCACAACATTTTGCCGATGGTGTCTTGGAATATTAGTAATTTCTTGCGAGACACCTTCTTTTATTTGCTGTCGAGTTGTTTGATGTGTCAGGAAAACTCGTTCTATAAGGTTACTCCATAACCAAAAGTAGATCCGATTGAGATTGGAGATCGCGGCGGCCACTTTGTTGGAACTGTGCGAATGTATATGGGCCTGCTCTGAAATTGTTGAGATTTTTATATTTTCTCAGACAGAAAAATCTCCCCTTGCTTTCATAATAGCATTGAGGCAGTTGTATTCTATCATTGACAGCAGAGGCAATTATTAACTAAATTATGTTAAAATAAGAACTATAGCTTTCCTGGCGACGTGTTAGTTCAAAACCTTCTCGGGCTTCTAGCCAGGTAATAACTTGGCTTGACACCAACGTTTCGAAGAAGTGCATCTTCCTCGTCTTCAGGGTGATCAGTTCACCCTGAAGACGAGGAAGATGCACTTCTTCGAAACGTTGGTGTCAAGCCAAGTTATTACCTGGCTAGAAGCCCGAGAAGATTTTGAACTAAATTATGTTAATTTTAAAAGCAAAGTATGCTGATCTAAAAACGCAGAATTGTGGTATTCATTGGCAACGATAAGGGGGAAACTCGTGTTTTGTTATATCAAACGTATTAATTTCCATTGTTCATACTTAATATTAAAATAATCATGAGGACTATTTTCTATATACACTGCCAGCAGTCCAGCAGAAAGAGACGTGTGGACGTGTGCGATGTTTCAAATAATGAATAAAGTAAGTTCTTTTACTACAGCTCTATTTTCGTAGGTTGTAATCAGACACGTTAGTGGCCAAGCTCCGAACTAAGCGCTATATTGTCAATGTGAGCAACACGTATTCACCTGGCCACTCCCCAGGGGCCTACTACGGTAGGTACGGGTTTGGCGCACCCGGGGCTTCCAGAGCATTTCGCCGCCATATCATCTTCCCCATCGCCATCCACTGGGCCACGTTTTGTGTTCGTGACTGCGTGTGTCTGTGCGGATTTGTTTGTGTATGTTCTTGTGGGTGCGAGTGTACTCGCCTCATCTTCTTCCTCTTCTAGGCTTATTCCCTATATATTTAGTTTTAAGGTTTTAGGTTTATTAACTCCTGCCTCACCAACAGGGAGCTTTCTTCTATCTCCGTGGCTCCTGTCCCACGGTTCCAGCGCGGCTTCCAACTTGTGTGCTCTTCGGAGGTCTCAGGCGTACCGGTTGAGTGGACCCTTCACACTGCCCCTATGTATAAGCCTTAGGTGCGGAGCTCGTCCACATCGATATGTACACCCACGTAGCTTCTCTGGGAGCCCGGCCCGTGCTAATCTCCTGACGAACGTAGGTCATCGGGTTAGAATCATGGGCCGGGCGTGTTACCGCTGTCGGAAACCCGGTGTAATCAACCACAATTCCCCTGACTCCATGGATGTGTCATTACACACCATGGCCAAAAATGGGGGGCCACAGGTGGTTATACCTGTGATAGGGGCATAAACCGGGTTGTACATAGTGGAGGGCTTACCCGTGTGGATTAGCAGTGGAGACTGGAGGTAACTCCTCCTAAGCACTCCGTGAGATCGGTCTGGGAGGTGTCTCCCAGGCGGCAGAGACCGGAAAGTATTTTTGGTGTCTTTTTCCTCTTTCCCCCGGATGGCAGGCTGACCGCGTCAGTACCGGAAGGGAACCTTTTTATAATCATCCCTCCGCGCAAAACCTCTATTTTTGACAAATTTTTAGTAATGTCCTTGGCTTGTGATTCAAAGACAATGCGAGACCTTAACCCCTTTTACATTCAACGTGAACTCGACAGAATATGTGGCAAAGTGGCCAATGCAACCAGGACTAGAGACGATACGTTGTTAGTTGAAACCAGGACCGAAGACCAGTCCAGAAAGCTCTTGAAAGCCGGCTTATTCTGTTCCTACCCAATAACGGTAACACCACACATATCCTTGAACACCTGTAGAGGCGTGGTGACTACCTCGAGCTTAGACGGCCTTTCCGACGCTGAAATTGTCACCAATCTCTCCGACCAGGGTGTGTGTCAGGCGTACCGTCTTCTTGGCAAACGTAATGGCGAGTCCGTTGCGTTACGGACAGTCTTCCTAACGTTCAAAGGCACCAATTTACCTGAGGCACTCTACTGTGAATACAATCGCGCTGCTGTGAGACCGTATATACCGAACCCTATGCGTTGTTTCCGTTTTCAGAAGTTTTGTCACACCCAAAGCCGGTGCACTTTCGACACTAATGTGAACGTTGCGACCAAGCTGCCCACGGAGAAGCTGCTTGTGCTCGAGACCCTTGTTGCGTCCATTGTAAAGGGAACCATCCATCTAGCTCCCGGCAATGTCCACGTTTTCTCGAGGAAAAGGCCAACCAGGAGCTGCTAGTTAAGGAACGCCTGACTTTTCCGGAAGCCAGGCGTCGCTTCCAAAAGCTGCAGCCTGCGACCATCTCAGGCTACGCCTCAGCGCTGCACCGCACTCCTGTTTCCTCAGTGACACTACAAACCGTGCCTGTAGCCGACTCGTGTATTCAAACAGAATAGACGCCGACCACAACAACCTCGCAGTCTTCAGCATCTATAGCCCCCACTGCCTCAAGTACTAACGGTCCTGAACCTGCTCGTAAGCCGTTAGTTAGACTTACACCACCTGTCGTTGCTCCTCATAAGCGCAGTCTCAAGAAACTCAAGGCCACCGACAAACCTTCCAAGTCCCGTTCTACGAGCCGTAGGGGATCTTCCGGATCCCGTACATCAGCGGCTACTGACGATGAAATTGGCTATACTATTTTGGACCCTAAGTGTGCGAAGAACAAGAAACGCCCACTTTGGCTTAATTTTCTTCGCTTCCGCCAGCTGTTTGCATCCCAGCTGCAAGCTCATATCATTCTGAATAATAACTAAACTGTCACGCCTCTGTGCTCCATGGCTCTCCTGACGTGTAATATCCGCGGTGTCCGTACGCATAGGGCCGAATTGCAGCTGTTACTACGATCCTATGACCCTCTGGTTCTGTGTTTGAAGGAGATAAAGCTTCGCCCCCACGATGCCTTTGCTCTGCACCAATACCTTCCGTTGCGGTTTGATCTTACACCGGAGGAGGGCTCTCCTGTTCATGTGGGTGTTATGATCCTAACGCATAGTGACATCTGCGGTCAAACGCTCTCGCTTACCACAACCTTGCAAGCTGTTGCTATCCGACTTACTCTTCCTGGTTTCTTTACTGTATGTAATGTCTACGTTCCGCCTTCATCCATCCTCTGCGCCGCTGACATGCTCCATCTTTTGTCGCAGCTCCCGGCACCTTTTCTTCTGCTGGGGGATTTCAATGCGCACCATCCCCTATGCGGTTCCCCTAGGGCCTGCGCATGGGGGACTGTTCTTTCTGACCTTTTCGTTCAACATAGTCTCGCTGTTTTGAACACCAGTGAATCAACTTACATTTCGATTCTTCTGCCACGCTATCCCACCTGGACCTTTCAGTTTGCTCTGCACAACTTGTTCACCGCTTTCAATGGAATTTAGTATCAGATACTCACTCCAGTGATCATTCCCCTTGTGTCATCACTTTGCTTTCCCACAACATTTCCTCCTCGCATGCGAGTACTTGGCAGCTGTCTAAGTCGGATTGCGCTCTTTTCTCCGCTCTGGCTGTTTTCAGCGACCGCCATTTCGAATCCGTTGACCTAATGGTTGAGCATTTCAACTCTGTTGTAATCTCCGCTGCCGAGCAGTCAATACCGCGGTCGTCTTCCTACCCTAGGCGATTACCGGTCCCTTGGTGGACTACCGAGCGCCGCGATGTTATTCGTGGTCGTCGGAGGGCTCTTCGAGTATTTCGCCATCACCCTACTTTGGAGCATTTGATCACTTTTAAGCAAACACGTGCCGGGCACACCGAATTATTCAAGATACCAAACGGGCTTCCAGGACATCTTTTGTCCAAACATTTAATCGCACAACACCTTCATCTGTTGTGTGGGAAAAGCTCCGCCGTGTTGCGGGTAAGGAGCTTCGTTCTTCAATACCTGGGCTTCTAGTGGGAACAGAAACCGTCGTTGATCCGGTTACCGTTGCAGATGACCTTGGTAACACGTTCGCAACTGCATCCAGTTCCGCCAATTATCACCCGGCGCTCCTTGCCATTAAGGCGGAGGTGGAGTCTCAGAGTCTCTCCTTCCGGTCCTCTGACACCGAGTGCTATAACACATTTTTTAGCATGCGAGAGCTGTATACCTCATTGGAATCTTCTCGGCACTCCGCTCCAGGACCTGATGGTATCCACATCGCAATGCTGCAGCACCTCTCTTCTGATGGTAAACTCTATCGCCTGAGCCTATACAACCGTGTTTGGCAAGAGCGTGTGTTTCCTGCGGCTTGGCGTGAAGCAACCGTTGTTCCCATTTTAAAAACGGGAAAGGATCGTAGACTTCCTTCCCTTACCGTCCTATCTCCCTCACCAGTGCTGCTTGCATGGTGATGGAGCGCATGATCAATGGACGGTTCTGATGGTGGCTCGAGTCTGAGAAACTGCACTGCAATATCCAGTGCGGCTTTCGCCGATACCGCTCCTCGACTGACCGCCTTCCAGTGTTCCTCCGGGAGTTCATGATGAACAGGGTGTTTCGTATGGGTGTGGTTTCTGTTTGCTCTCGTGTTTTTAATCAGGAGAACGGAGAACCTCAAGGGTCGGTTCTCAGCGTCACTCTCTTTGCTGTCGCCACCAATCCCATTGTTAAATGTGTTCCTGTTGGTATCTCCTCCTCCTTATTTGTGGACGATTTTGCAATTTATTGCAGTTCTCGGCGCACGTGCATTTTGGAGCGTCACCTACAGGCACGTCCTGACCGTATACATGCTTGGAGTGTTACAAATGGGTTCCGTTTTTCTTCCGAGAAGACAGTTTTGTTCAACTTCTGGCGTCGGAAACCATACGAACCGCCTTCTCTACATCTCGGAACCGAACCGCTGCCCTTCGCCGAAACGGTGAAGTTTCTTGGCTTAGTGTTCGACAGGAAACTTAGCTGGTCGTTCCATGTCTCTTCTCTGAAGGCTAGATGTGATCGTGCACTTAATATTTTACGTGTTTTATGTGTCACATCCTGGGGAGCAGATCGCTCCGCGTTATTATAGCTTTACCGTTCGCTTGTCCGCTCTAAACTTGATTACAGGTGCACTGTGTACTCTTCGGCATATCCTTCGGTTTTACGACGTTTAAACCCAGTTCACCATCGAGGGATTCGTCTGGCTTTCCAACTAGCCCGGTTATTAGTTTGTCTGCGGAGGCTGCTGAACCTCCGCTGTCTCATAGGCGTGACCTGCTTCTTTGCAGCTATGCTATCCGCCTCTTTGCTTCGTCAGATCACCCGTCTTTCAGGTTATTCTTTGACGAGTCTCTTGACCGTCAATATGCTGTCAGCGCGGCTGCCTTGCTTCCCGCAGGAGTTCGTTTTCGTCTGCTTCTTCGGATCTTGGATGTTGCCTACCGCTTGTGTTTCCACTGGAAGAATGTTCATTGCCCCCTTGGTTACGTTGCGACACCCAGTTCCACCTTGGGTTGGCATCCGTCGGTCTTCCGCTCCACATTTTTAGAGTTGCAGGCCGAGTTTCCCATCCATTGTTTTATTTACACGGATGGTTCCAAGGAAGACCGTGGTGTGGGATGTGCTTTCGTTTTTAATTCGCGGAGTTATAGATTTCATCTTTCAGGGCAATGTTCGATTTTTACGTCTTAGTATCTATCAGGCTCTTCTTTTTATCCGGGGACAAGTTTTAAGATATTTTGTTATTTGCAGCGATTCCCTCAGTGCACTACAGGTCTGCGTGAGCTGTAACCATTAATACAGCGTATTCAGGATTGCCTGCACTCGCTCGCTGCTGCTGGGCGTCAGCGTGTCGTTTGTTTGGGTTCCTGGCCACTTAGGTGTGAGCGGGAATGAACAAGCGAACGCAGCTGCCAAGTCTGCAGTTTTAGATCCTACTGTTTTTAGCTCCACTGTTCCTTCCAATGATGCTCGTGTCCACCTGCGCCGGGCCATTCTTTCGCGCTGGTTCGCGGAATTGTCTGGGATGAGTGGCAACAAACTAAGAGAGGACAAGTCTATTGGTGTCCCCTGGACTACTTCCTCGCGTGCATGTCGCCGCGATGAAGCGATTTTAGCGCAACTGCGCATTGGACATTGCCGTTTTAGCCATCAGTACCTATTACGTGGGGAACTCCCTCCTCAATGTGCTCCGTGTACTGAGCCTTTGACGGTGCGTCATTTTTTATTGGGTGCCACCTTTTTAGTGCGCTGCGTGCGACCCTATGTCTGCCCTCTGACCTCCCCACTCTTTTGGGCGTCACACCTAGGGCTTGAGTGAGGCTTTTTACTTTTCTTCGCCGCTATGGGGTGTACAGTCGGGTTTAATTTTATCTTGGGGGTTTATCTTTTCAGGGACCTGTCTTAACGTTTCCGTGCCTTTTCCCATTTATTGGCGTTCGCCTCGCTGTTATTTCCATACCTGTTTTTAGTCTGGCCTTGGCCACCATTTTATGCTATCCCTGGTTTTAGCACTTGCGTGGTATTCCTTTTTAGTGGTTTTTATGCCTTTTAACTTTTAGCCGTTTTATATACCCTAGGGCGCTAATAACCTAAGCAGTTGTGCGCCCTAAAGCCCTACTGCTACTGCTCCTGCATCTGCTCGTGCTACCGCCACCGCCACCGCCAACACTACTACTGCTACTACTACGACGACGACCACCCACCACCGCCCGCTGCCGCCGCCCCTGCCGCCGCCGCCTCTCCTGCTGCTGCTACGACTACTACTGTTCACCTGGCATGTGCATTCTACTGTATGAGGTAATAAATTAAATTAAATTGAGGTTTATTTATAGACTCTCTTTATCTTTTGGATTCTTAGCGTTCTATTCAACAGTAGTGGAATTAATTCTGGACACTCTTTGGTTAAACTAGTTCTAAAATTACAATATCGCATTAAACTGTTATTCAGTATTATTCTTATCTGATAAATTATAGCCACGAAGTGTTAGCATAAACCACTGTTAAACCTTTTACCACAAATTAGAATTAATTTGGCCCTTAATGAGCTATTTTTGGCCCAGAACTTGAAATTTATTATTTTATAAATATATACACATATGCCTTATTTTATATATCTAATGTGAAATTTGGAATTAGTGGTATCACATTACAAAACGGAGTTCAAAATTTAGGGAATCTAGTAATTTTAAGATTATGGCATTTCAACACCATAGCACCATAACAATCTTAAACGAGATTTCCCCAAATTTGAACCCCATATTATACTTTTTATATTTCACATTGGACCCAAACTTGGACGTGTACTTGGAAAATATTGTGTTTAGTTTATACCGTATGAAATATAATAAATGAATACTCTTTTATAATTGGGGATCAAAATCGGGGAAATCTTGCATATTTAAGAGTATGGCGCTCACAGTATTGAAGTGTCATAATCCAAAAATTAATAGATTTCTCCATATTTCTTTATTATAAAATGCACCAATAATATGTATAGTATACGTAATATAACATAAAATAATATGTACTTATAAAATAATATATTTTCAAAAGATGGGCCAAATTAGCCCAATAAGGGCCGAGTTTGATTTAAAAAAGAGATTCAATAATGCATTATGCTGGCACCTCCTGGCTACAATTCATCAGCTAAGAATAGTTCTGTGTAATGCAATATTATAATTTGAAAGTTAATTTAACCAAAAAGTGTCCAGAATTAATGTCACTGCTGTATATTGGGCTTAAAAAACCGCTGAATTTCTCTGAGAGGCATCTTTGTTAGGCTTGGAGCTATTTTACGTGCCATAAATCTATGACACGAGACCACCGGCTTTACCTCTATTCCGAAGGAGGCCATGCTAAGGATTTTTACAGCCGAAAAAAGTATATTGTACTCCGTCGGACTTAAAACCTCGATCTTTGGAACCAGAAGCTAGTATGTTAACCCTAAGGAACAGAGAACACAGAGGAACACAGAAAAAAAAAAAAAAAAAAAAAAGCAGAACATAATACAGCAAGCTGAAGCCCAAGAAGCGTTACGGAAGGACTGAATGTAAAGTACTACATCTGGCGTCAGTAACTCTGGCAGCAATACGACTGTAACAATAGCAACGAGCCTTCCGCGCTCACTTATTTTTTTCGACTGCAGTACTACTGTCAGATGCTTATTTAGGATAACAGAATTGCAAGCAGCCCATTTTTATACCATCGTTTGCAGATAAAGTAAAATAAAGTATATGGGAATATCTATACCCGATCTGTACATAAAATACAAATTAGAAAATTCAATAGCTTTATATCCATGAAGAACAACTGTATGTTTTCTGATTCCTTGGCTCAGCAGATAGAGGACCTGCTTGCTGTGTGAGGGGTCTCGGGTTCAATTCTCTGTTGAAAGGTGGAGATTTTACTCTAATTTACTCTAAGTAAGACTATTCTCTGTCCTCACTAGGGTATGGAAGTACGGTGTAATGAATGAAACCCAAAGAAAAACAGACATTCAATAATTGTGTGAGGTCTAACGCCATTGCCGACAGGAAATATGTTCCAAAGCTGATATAGCCACTGCAGTTAAGGCTGGGCATAATTGAAGCAAAAAATAAAGAAATAAAAATTGATCCGTGGATGTGAGGTTCAAAATGGTCTATTCTGCTTTCCATACGACCTGTTTGGTGGCGATAACCACTCTTGAAGCAGTAGGAGTAGCAGTAGCATTAGGAAGAGGAGCAGCAGGAGTATTATTATTATGATGATGATTATTATTATTATTATTTATTATTATTAATAGTCCTAGCATATATTGTATCTTAAGTAAAAAAAAAAATTGAGGAAGTAATTATGGCGCCATCAGTGTAATCATGCTGCCGCCGCCACTGCAAAACGCTGTTTTCAAATAAAATAATGAACTTCTCATCGAATGACCCCAATTTCTCCTTCCATATTTTATGCAGTGCGATAGCGTTCTCCCCCCCCCCCTCTTCCCCTCCGGCACCTACTACGGTAGGTACGGGTTTGGCATACCCGCGGATTCCCGACCCACTCACCGCCACTTCAACCTGCCCATCGCCATCAGGTGTTGCCACATCTTCTGTTTCTTTTGTTTGTTTACACTATCACCCTCTTCCTCTTCTAGGCATACGGATATTATTAGTTTTGAATACCTTAGGTTTATTACTGCTTATTATACTAGTACGGGTTCGGCGGACCCAGGGTTCTCGAGACACTCGCCCTCATTGAAATTAACTCATTTACATATGTCACAGCCACGTTAGACTCAGCTTCACGTTACACCTTCCATTCCTCCGTATGCTAGCTACTTCCTCTTCTAGGTTTATAAAATTCTTAGCTTAAGGTCTTTAGCTTTTCCTGTCCCACGGTTTCGGCGCAACTTTCAACTTGTGTGCTCTCCGGAGGTCTCAAATGTGAAGGTTGAGTGGACCCTCCTCACTACCCCTTTCGTGCGACACTAGGTGCGGAGCCGTTCCGCTGTCATGTACACTCACGTAGCTCCAAGGGACCGGGTCCCCTCGAGCAGCTCGGCGACCGTGAGTGGCTGGGTTTTTCGGGGGGACCCGATGTGTTAGCGCTGTCTGGGGCCCGACGTAATCAACCACAAGTCCCCTGAATCCACGCTGACTCCGTTGAGGCTGTGTGGCCAATAGTGGGGGCCACTGGTGGTTATTCCAGTGGTAGTGGCATCAAGTTGGGCCTGCCTTCGGTGAAAATGCCGCATACCGGCCAGTAGTGATAGTCGGAGGGTAACTCTCTGAAGTACTCCTTGAGATCAGGCTTGTAGCGGGTGCTCCAGGCCGGCACAGAACGGATGGTTTAGGTGTCTTTTCTTGTATCTTCCGGGTGCCAGGCTGACGCCGACGGTTCCGGAAGGGGGACTATACCATCATGGCTCCTCTGCGCTTAACCCCCTCAACACCACGTTTTTTTTTTTTTTTGTATTGCATCTTATGTGCGAGAAAAAGACAATGAAGGAAGTCAGTCCCTTTTATATCCAAAAAGAAATGACAGAATTTGTGGAAAGGTCACCAATGCCACACGCCCCCCCCAGGGGTCTACTACGGTAGGTACGGGTTAGGCGCACCCGGGGTCCCGAGCCACCTCTGCTCCCTCTGTGGGCAAACTCAGAGTGGTGAGGGAGTCAGTAGGCCCAAATGCCCACCCACGTGTAGGCCGTGCGTGGAGACCCGTGTCGGTGAAAAGGAATATCCTGGTTGGTTGAGGGTTGCGCACCTAAGCCTGGGCTTCTGTCGTTCAGCAACTGGGATAGGTGCGCAGGCTAATACACCGCTTTGGTTTCTGATTTGCCTAAACGGGAGGCTAGGGACTAACCCACCCCTAGTCAATCGGCCAGGACAAGGTATTATACCGAACTCCAGGGTGAGTGGGACGGCGTGCCTGCCATATCCCCTGTGTAGCCCTGTCACCCCAGTGGAGTGACCCATGTTGGGCTCCGTGGTGGGTGGTGAGCACTGGGGGATGAATTTAGTCTGTTTTTTTTTCATGGCAAAAAATAAACCTTTTCATAGTAACGTGTCTGGAAACAAGTAGTTGAGTTCAGTGGTCCTCGCTACTTGGTTATCAATAGAACAGAAAAAGGGAGCAAATTTATCTCGGTTAGCCCTTTTGCTATCCAAAAGGGTTTAGACAAAATTGCTGGTCCAATGAAATCTTGTAACAGAGCCCGACATGGGACTCTCCTGGCGGAAGTACTGTCAGCATCCCAGGCAGAGAAGATACTTAGAGCCAAATTCTTAGGAAGCTATCCCATTAAGGTCGAAAAGCATAAGAGTTTGAACTCCTCTCGTGGCCTTCGGCGGTTTGTCCAACGAGGAGCTTCAAGAGGACCCTGCAGGCCAAGGTGTAACATCTGTTTATAGGGTTCAGAGGAAAGCTAATGGTGAGTTCATGCCTACCCGTACCCTGTTCCTTACCTTTGATCAGGTAGATCTTCCCCAAAGGATTAAGGCAGGGTACGATGCCATCGAGGTAAGGCCCTATATGCCCAACCCACCCAGATGTTACAAATGTAAGCGGTTTGGGCATACCAGTGACTTTTGTACTGGAAATTCTACCTGTGCTATCTGTGGAGCCGCAACGCACGATGGAAGTTGTACTACCACTCCATCTTGTGTAAATTGCAGTGGGGAACATCCATCTAATTCCCGCAATTGCCCCCGTTTCACAGAGGAGAGTGCGATCCAGAAGATACGGGTGAAGGATAAAGGTGTCCTACGAAGCCCGTAGGCTCCTGCCCTACGCCAACCCTCAGTACCGCGCTCTGGTACCTATAGCTCGGTTGCAGCTAAACTGGTACCGAGCCGGTACATCGCGACTCAAACCGGCGATATAAACGGGGCCACTATTGCAGAGAGGATTATCGTTGCCAGTCCAATAACGAAGCCCACAACATCTACATCGGCTGCATCTGTCACGATATCTACCATCGTGAAGAGCTCTCCGGCAGAAACCTCACCCAAACCGTCTACCTCGGGCAAAACCACCCTACACCCGTAGGTTATTCTGCACCTGTAAAGACCAGCTATGTTTGAGCCGACTTTCTGAAGAATAATCCCAAGCCCTCTCCTAAAATATCTACGGGAAAGAAGAGTCCACGTATTTCTCCTTCGCAGACCATCTTCACCGATCAGCACCTCCAATCGGTTCGAGGTCCTCGAACCGAAATTTTCAATTGGACAGGGGTTCTCCCAGTGGAGCAGATGGACCAGGAGGATTCTGCCATCGCTGCAACACGGCCAGTGCGTAAGCGCCAGGATCGTGCTCCTGAAAAGAATATTAGTACGACGGCCAAGAAAAACAAACTAAACCGACCAGCAGTCAAATATTCAGAAACGCCTTCCATTTAAAACTTATTCTATACCAATCCCATGGCAATCCTTCAATGGAACATACATGGAATTCGATCACATCGACCAGACCTGGAATTGTTGCTCCATCAGAATCAGCCTTTAGTCGTGTGCTTGCAAGAGACCAAGCTCCGCCCCCAAGACCACCTCACAATAAAGCAGTACGCTTCTGTCCGGTGTAATTCATCAACGGCAGATGGAGTAATTGCAATGGGGCCACCATGATTCTTATAAGAGATGATGGTTTAGCCGATTCCGTGCCCCTTCATTCCGACATACACTCCATTGCTGTAAGGATTAAGCTGCCTTCCATTTGCTTCACCATATGCAGTATTTATGTACCTCCATCTGACGACCTCTCGTACACTGATATAGCAGATCTAGTCTCCCAGCTACCAACACCTTTTCTGCTGGTAGGGGATGTGGAGCCCACCATCCACTTTGGGGCTCCTCTCGATCTTGTGCGAGAGAACAACTGCTTGCCGATTTCGTGGATTCTATTAAGCTCTCTCTCAGGGAGCCTACCTTTCTTTCTGACGCCTACAATAGTTTTTCTCACCTGGATATATCAGTTTGTTCTCCACAGCTGTTAGTTTCTTTTTAATGGAATATCATCTCTGACCTACATTCTAGTGACTACTTTCCTATTCTTATTTGTCTCTTAACACAGGACGTATGTTCCACAAGCGTACGTAGATGGCGCTTAGAACGAGCCAACTGGAACCTTTATTCCAACTTGGCCGTTTTTCAGTATAACGAGCATAACTCGGTGGATTGTTTAGTCCAGCACCTCACCGGGACTATTATTTGCGCTTCTGAGCTTTCTATTCCGCGGTCGGCAGGAACGTCCCCGTCGATTCCCTGTCCCTTGGTGGTCAGATTAATGACGGAATGCCATGCTCGCCGACGTGCTTTCAGGGTTTTCCAGCGGTACCCTACTCTCTGTAATCTTATTTAATATAAAAAGATGTGTGCTCAATCTAGGAAAATGATTAAGAATACCAAGAAAGCATCATGGAACAGCTTTGAAGCATCTTTTACTCGACATACCCCTTCCTCTGTTGTATGGGATAAGTTAAGGCCTGTAGCCGGAAAAGCGACCCATTTGCCGATAGCCGGTCTGAAGACATTTGCCGGCACTGTGGTTGATCCGTTGGACGTGGCTAATACTCTTGGTAGTGCTTTCACTAAAGTGTCTAGCTCAGAGAACTATACTCCTAAGTTTCTTCCAACTAAGGCCCAGGTGGAATCGCAAGGGTTTGCCTTTCTCTCTGGAAACCTTGAAGACTACAATTGCCTTTTCACCATGGCGGAACCAGACATGCACTTTCATCTTCGCGAAACTCAGCACCAGGTCCAGATGGCATCCACGTCTAAATGATGCAACATCTCTTTCCTGAAGGTAAGGCTTTCCTGTTCGAGGTCTGTAACCGTATTTGGGTGAACGCCTCTTTCCCAACTCAGTGGCGTGAGGCTACCATCATACCCATTATGAAACCTGGAAGAGACCGCCACCTCCCTCCCAGTTACAGTTATTTCCCTCACCAGCTGCGTTTGCAAGGTGATGGAACGCATGATCAATGGACGCTTGGTATGGTGGCTGGAATCCCATAATCTTGTGACCAACATCCAATGTGGTTTTCGAAGGCATCGTTCAGCGGTTGACCACCTTGTGTCACTATCGACGCAGATCATGAACGGCTTTCTTCAGAATTGTCAGATGGTTGGGATCTATTTTGACCTCGAGAAGTCTTACGAACGTGTTGGTGGGCAGGGATTTTACGTTCCCTCCAAAACTGGAACATACCTGGACGCCTACCGTTGTTTATTCAGGAATTTCTGAGGGACCGCGTTTTCCGAGTAAGGGTCGGCTCAGTTTTTTCTTACATTTGATTCAAGAGAACGGGTGCCGCAGGGCTCGGTGCTAAGCGTGACACTGTTTGCTATAGAGATTAATTCCATATCGGAATGTTTTCCCCCAGGTGTCTTGTCCTGTTTCTTCGTGGACGACTTTGCCTTCTTCTGCACTTCTCAGCGTACGCCGTTTCTCGAACGGCGTCTCCAACGGTGTTTGGTCAATCTGTATGTTTGGAGTTCGAAAAACGGCTTTCGTTTTTCACCTGAGAAGATAATCTGCGTTAATTTCTGGCGTAGAAGATGGCGAATGTCAACTCTTCATCTCGGGCCAGATATCCTTCCCTTCGTAGATGAGGTGAAATTACTGGGGTTGATATTCGATCGAAAACTATGCTGGACATCTCTCATAGCACAGCTTAAAGCGTGGTGTGACCGTTCTGTGAATATTTTACGGATACTAAGTGGCAAACCTTGGGGAGCAGAACGACACCATTGCTGCGTCTTTATCGTGCACTGATCCGATCAAAGTTAAACTATGGATATATTGTTTATGCTTCAGCACGCTCATCTGTGCTGAGAAAGTTAGATACTGTCCACAATGGGAGAATCCGGGTGGCTGTTGGAGCGTTTCCAACTAGCCCTGTTGTGAGCCTCTATGCCGAATCTGCCGAACCTCATGTGCGTTGTTGGCGGGAAGTTATTTTATTCAACTATGGCTGTAGCTTGAAGTGCATACCTCTGCATCCATCTTTTACCCCCTTTTTTGATTCCGGATTGGATGGTCGTTATAAAAACCTCTTGCGTAGTCCAACACCTGCAGGATTTCACTTCCGGGAGCTGCTTCGAACGCACGGACTTGAAATGCCCGACATGTTTCCCAAGGGGGAGAGGGTTCACCCACCGTGGTTACGTGCTTCCTCCCACATAGACCTCGGGATGACGGCTTATGCGAAATCTTCTACGCCTATGTTTAGTATCCGTTCCTGTTTTTTAGAATTTTTATCAAAATGCAGTGGCCGCAGTCATGTATATACCGATGGCAGTAAGTGCGCCGATGGAGTTGGATGTGCCTTTGTCACTCGAAACGAAACATTTACTTTCCGTTTGCCGAGTAGCACATCCATTTATTCTGCAGAGCTGTATACTATTTACCGAGCCGTTTTATATATTCGGCGTCGAAACTTGGGAGACTGGCTTCTTGTGAGTGATTCCCTTAGTGCACTTCAGCGCCTTCGTGAGCTGTACGTTTACCATCCTCTAGTACAGCGCATTCAGGACATCCTCCACATTTTGCACACCTCGGGTGTAGCTGTGGAGTGCGCTTGGTTTTCTGGACACTTTGGCGTGCCGGGTAATGCACTGGCGGATTTGGCGGCAAAGAAGGCATCATCTGCGCCCAGTATTACCACTAACTTTGTGACGGCCGAAGAACAGTCTTGTTCGCAGAGCGGTATTTTCGAGCTGGCATGGAGAGTGGTCCGCTCTTCGCGGCAACAAACTTCGGGATGTGAAGGACCTCCCAAGACTCTGGGTGACTTCCTCACGTCGCTCTCGTCGCGAGGAAGTTATTTTAGGAAGATTGCGTATTGGTCACTGTATTTTTAGTCATAGCCACTTATTTCAGAGGGAGCCTCCACCTGTCTGCCCGCTCTATAGCGAAGCGCTTTCAGTCTGGCACGTGCTTATAGAGTGTGCTCCATTAGCAGCTCTACGACTGCCAACCAGGCTTTCGGAGGTCCTGGCCGATGAACCCGGAGCGGTGGAGAACGTTTTTAAATTTTTATCTAAAGTGGCATACGCCTTAAGTATCTAGTTATATTTTTGCTGTTATATATTTGGTGCAGATACTTGAGTGATACGTGAGGTTTTTGAAATCTTTTATCACCCTTGAAACTTTTAGTCACTATTGTTTTATGTTCTCTCTTGTTTTAGCAGTTTTAGTGTCATACTTTTATCGCCAGCTCTGGATTCAGGACTGGACAGTTATTTTATCTTGGTTTTAGTTGTTTATGCTGATTTATCTAGATTATAGCTCTTTTGATAGGGATCCTTTTTAGCATAATTTAGCTCAGGTGTTTTAACTCTCTATTTTTATGTTAACAGTGCTGATAACCTAGCAGTTGAGCGCCCTTAAACCCCATTCATCACCATCAATGTCACCCGCTGTAGAGATGGCACACTCCTCATTGAGGTAGCCACAGCTGAGCAACCAGCCAAGTTGAAGAGTGCTTGTCTTTTGGGTTCTTGCCCTATTAAGATGGAGAAGCACAAACCCTTGAATAGTATCCGAGGTGTAGTGACGACTGCCAGTTTGGACGAATTATCCAATGAAGAAATAGGGAATTGTCTCTCTGACCAAGCTGCAAGTTCGTACAGGTTAATTGGCAAACGGGACGACAAGCCGTTTCCTCTTCGCTCGGTCTTTTTGACGTCTGAATGGACTGAAATTCCGGGTTTTATCATGTGTGGCTATGAAAGGGCGCCAGTACGCCCATATATCCCGAACCCAAAGCGTTGTTACCGTTGTCAGAAATTTGGACATGCACAACAATGCTGCACCAATTCGCCGGTTTGTGCTCAATGCGGGCAAAAAGCACACGATATATCTGTATGCGCCCAAGGTCTCACCTGCGTCAACTGTGGAGAGGCGCATACATCTAATTCGAAGGAATGTTCCCGTTTCCTTGAGGAGAAGACGATCGAGGAGATAAGGGTCAAAGACAACTTAACCTTTCAAGCGGCACGGAAACGTTATCTTGAGCTCAACCCGACCACTATTTTGAATTATTCCGCTGCTGTCCACCAGCCAGTGCGGAAACAGGATGCTGTAGTTCAGGCAATCCCAGGTCTTCGTTCTCGCGTGTCTATTGGTATACAGACAGATTCCTCCAACTCCTCCGGCGTTTCCTCTGCAAAGGCCACTCCGATGCACCCGGTTTGCTCTACATCTTCATCCACTGTACCTGATCGCCCAACCCGTAAGTCGCCCATTCGTCATCCCACAAGTCGTTCCCGATCTCCTAACCGCTCCCGAACTTATTCTTACACCGATACCAGCGTTGGAAATCCTGATTCCTCACCTGTTGGCGGCCACACTCGCCTGAGCCGTAGTCCAACAAAAAAGAAAAAGATAAAGCTGCTCCAGACCCCCCAGGCTGCCCAATGATTCGTTTCCTTACCGGTACGCGCATACTGAAAACCAGCATTCTTACTGCCCTTATTATGACCCTGCTGCACTGGAATATACGTGGCCTACGTACACATAGGTCTAAACTGGAAGTTTTAGTGCGAACTTATTAACCTCTCATCATTTGCTTACAGGAAACAAAGCTTCGACCTCGAGATACCTTTACTTTACATAGGTACACACCGGTTCGCTTTGATCTGGCACCATGGTCCTATTCGAGATGACATGTGTTTCCAACCTGTGCTACTCATCACTCAATTGCAAGCTGTTGCTGTCCATCTTTCTCTTCCAGGTTTTAGTTTATCCATCTGTAGTCTTTATAATCCACCTAAGCTCCCCTTGCTATTGCTGACCTGGTGAGTCTAGCTTCACAATTACCTCCACCATACCTTCTAGTGGGAGACTTTAATGGTCATCACCCTCTATAAGGATCTCCCAGGGCGTATGCGAGGGGAATCATAATCGCTGATCTACTGGACCAACTGAACCTGTCTGTTTTGAATACTGGCGAGTCTACTTTTCTTTCAGACTTCACAGGCACCCTTTCTCGCCTCGATTTAAGTATCTGCTCAGTGCAACTTTCACACCGTTTGGAGTGGAACATCGTCTCTGATCCTCACTGCAGTGATAATTTTCCTGTTGTTATTACTTTTCTTCGTCATACTCCTCCAGCCACTGGTGTACCAAAATTCCAGTTCAGCAAGGCAGATTGGTCACTTTATTCCCGTTTAGCCCATTTCTCCGATCGGGGTTATCCCACCGTTAATAGCATGGTTGAGCACCTGACTTCCGTTATTATGGCCGCTGCCCAACGCTCCATTCCCAGAACGTCTCCCCATCCTAGGCGCAACCCAGTTCCTTGGTGGAGCGAGAAATGCGGTAAAGCCATCTGCGCGCGGAGAGGTGCTCTTCGGATTTTCAAACACCACCCAACGGAAAATAATTTACTGGTGTATAAATGATTCAGGGCTAGAGCACGTCGCATAATCCGTGAAAGTAAGAAGGCATCTTGGAAGCGTTATGTAGAGAGCTTTCATAGCTCCACGCCCACATCCGAAGTATGGGACCGACTTCGGCGCGTAGCCGGTAAGGCAAAAGCATAAGCTATACCCGGTCTTAGGGTTGGGGGCGACATCCTGGTGAAGCCGGCCCTTATTGACAACACCTTAGGCAGGACGTTTGAGGCAGTTACCAGTTCCGCTAATTATAGTCCCGCTTTTGTTCCCCTCAAGATTGCATTGGAAGCTCAGGAGTTGTCTTTCCTCTCCGATAATCATGAGGACTACAACCGCCCTGGGCGAGCTAGAACATGCCCTCTCTATTTCTAGGCATTCTGCTACTGGGCCCGATGCCATACATGTGTCGCGGCTATAGCATTTGCCTTCAGATGGTAAGCTCTTTCTCCTCCAGCTCTATAACCGTATTTGGCATTAAAGTACATTTTCTGCTGTTTGGCGCGAGGCCATCTTTGTTCAAATTCCGAAACCTGGGAAGGATCGCCAATTGCCTATCAGATACCGCCCGATTTCCCTAACCAGCCGTGTTTGCAAGATCATGGTCGAATTGCTAGTGTATCGGGTCGGATAATATTTCTAATTGTTTCAATACAATCTAGGAACGCCCCCCAGGGGCCTACTACGGTAGGTACGGGTTAGGCGCACCCGGGGTCCCGAACCACCTTGACTCCCTCTGTGGGCAACCTCAGAGTGGTGAGTGAGTCAGTAGGACAAAATGCCCACCCACGTGAGGGCCGTGCGTGGAGACCCGTGTCGGTGAAAATCAATATCCTGGTTGGTTGAGGGTTGCGTACCTGAGCCTGGGCTTCTGTCTTTCAGTAACTGAGGAGGGTGCGCAGCCTAATACACCGCTTTGATTTCTGATTTGCCTAAACGGGAGGCTAGGGACTAACCCACCCCTAGTTAATCGGCCAGGACTAGGTATTACACCGATCTCCAGGATGAGTGGGACGGCGAGCCCGCTATATCCCCTGGGTAGCCCTGTCATCCCAGTGGGATGACCCCGTGTTGGGCTCCGTGGTGGGTGAATATAAACCATATATTTTATGGCAAAATTGAAATCAAGAACTAATTTAGTGTTGCGAAAGGAAGTAGCTGAGTCCGATGGTCCTCGCTACTTAGTCGTATTAAGAACAGAAGAAGATAAAAACGTTACACCCGTCAGCCCTTTCGCTATTCAGAAGGGTTTAGACCAAATTGCTGGTCCGGTTAAATCCTGTGTTAGAGCCCAAAATGGAACCCTCATGGTTGAGGCAATATCAACCTCCCAAGCAATGAAAATTCTTAATGCGAAACTTCTAGGCAGTTATCCGGTTAAGGTCGAAACGCATAAGACCTTGAACTCCTCGCGTGGCGTTATCACGGTTTGTCCAATTAGGAGCTTCAAGAGCATCTTGCAGAACAAGGCGTAACGTCCGTTTATAGGGTTCAGCGGAAAGTCAATGGCAATTTTGAGCCTACCCGTATCCTGTTCCTTACCTTTGATCGGGTAGTTCTCCCACAAAGAATTAAGGCAGAGTACGAAGCCATCGAGGTTAGGCCCTATATTCCCAACCCTTTACGATGTTACAAGTGCCAGCGGTTTGGGCATACCAGCGAATTTTGTTCTGGTCAGTAAACGTGTACAATATGTAGCGACGCATTCCACGATGGAAATTGCGTTAAAACTGCTACTTGTGTGAACTACGGCGGGGAACATCCATCTAGTTCCCGAGCCTGCCCCCCGTTTTGCAGAGGAGAGAGCCATCCAGGAGATACGGGTGAAAGAGGTGTCCTTCTCCGTGGCCCGTAAACTCCTGCGTATTTGACAGCCCTCTGTCCCGCGGTCCGGTTCTTACAGCTCTGTTACAGCGAAACCGGTAGCGAAGCGGGAAATCGCCACAAAAACCGGCAATATTAACGGGGTTACAATTGCGGAAAAGATCATCGTTTTCACGCCGCTACTGAAGACCTCAACATCCACGTCCACGTCGGCATCACCATCCGCCACAGTAGGACATATTCGACAACAATTGTCGCCGCAACCGTCGACCCCCGGCAATAAGACCGGCAAAACCGTAGTCTGTTCTGTACCAGCAAAGAATTTCAAGAAAAGTTACGTTAGGACTGACTTCCTTAAAGCGCATGACACGTCTTCATCCAAAACACCCATGGGGGTAAAAGTCCCCATCATTCTCCACATAGATCCTCTTCAGAGGAATCTTCTGGGAGGAGCTCCGTTTGGTGACGGCCATCTCCGCCGGTCAGAACCCAAAATCGGATCGAGACTCTCGAGCCGAAATTTTCTATGGATAAGCAGTCCTCCCATGTGGAGGAGATGGACCAGGAGGATTCTGCCCTCACTGGCAGAGGGACAGGATCGTGCTCCTGGAAAAAGTGTTAGTCCAACGGCTAAAAGGAATAAATTAAACCGACCAGCACCGGCCAGTATGCAGAAACGCCTTTCTATTTAGAACATATCCCATCCTAGAGCACATGGCTATCCTACAGTGGAACATACGCGGCATTAGATCACGTCGACCAGAACTGGACTTGTTGCTCTACCAGCATCAGCCTTTGGTCGTATGCTTGGAAGAGACCAAGCTTCGTCCCCAAGACAACCTTACCTTCAGGCAGTACTCTTCTGTCCGGTGTGATATATCTCCGGCGGATGGAGTACCTGCACATGGGGGCGCTATGATTCTTATCAGAGATGAAGTCTTCGCTACATCTGTACCCATTCAATCTGACATACAATCCATTGCTGTCACGATTAAGCCACCTTCTATTAGCTGCACCATTTGCAGTATATATGTACCTCCTCCTGATGGCCTCTCGCGCACTAATCTGGAAGACATAGTCTGCTTTGTTGGTAGGGGATCTAAATGCCCACCACCTGCTTTGGGGCTCCCCTCGGGCTTGTGCGAGAGGCCAGCTGCTCGCCGTTTTCTTGGATCATATTACTTTCACTCTTCTGAATACAGGAGAGCTTACTTTTCTCTCTGATGCCTTTAATAGTTTTTCACACACAGACTTAGCCGCCTGCTCTCCGCAATTAGCAGTTTCATTACAGTGGAATGTCATCTCTGATTTATGCTCTAGTGACCACTTTCCGGTCGTTATAAGTCTCTTAACCCACAATTTTATGTTCCACACTTTTACCTACATGGCGTCTAGATTACGCCAACCGGAACCTTTATTCCCGTTTAGCTGTTTTTCAGTACAGTGAGCACGTCGCAGTTGATACCTTAGTTGAACACCTCACAACCACCATTCTCTCTGCTGCTGAGCAGTCTATTCCACGCTCGACTGGCCCCTCTCGTCGTTTTCCTGTTCCTTGCTGGACAGAAGACTGCCGAACCGCCATTCGTGCTCGCAGACGAGCTCTCCGGGTTTTCCAGCGTCGCTCTACACTGGATAACCTGATACACTATAAAAAAAACTACGTGCAAAATGTATACAAATTATAAAGCATAGCAAGAAGGCATCATGGAGCAACTTTGTAGCGTCTTTTAATCGACACACACCTTCCTCTGTCGTATGGGATAAGTTTAGGCATGTAGCTGGCAAAGCGACCCATATGCCCATCTGAAGATACTGTAGTAGATCCGTTTGACGTGGCTAACACTCTTGGCAGTTTTTTTCGCTCACGTGTCTAGCTCAGACAACTATCCGCCCGAGTTTCTTCCTGTTAAGGCTCAGGTGGAAGCTCAAGGGTTCGCCTTCCGTTCTGGAAACCTTGAACCTTGATTCCACTTTTCCATCTCTGTGGCAGGAGGCCCCGGTATACCTGTTTTGAAACCTGGAAAAGACCGTCAACTCCCTTCCAGCTACCGTCCTATTTCCCTCACAAGCTGCGTATGCAAGGTGATGTCAGAGTGGTGAGGGATCCAGTAGGTCACAATGCCCACCCACGTGTAGGCCGTGCGTGGAGGCCCGTGTCGGTGAAAAGGAATATCCTGGTTGGTTGAGGGTTGCGTACCTGAGCCTGGGCTTCTGTCTTTCAGTAACTGGGGAGGGTGCGCGGCATAATATACCGCTTTGGTTTCTGATTTGCTTAAACAGGAGGCTAGGGACTAACCCACCCCTAGTCAATCGGCCAGGACTAGGTATTTCACCGAACTCCAAGGTGAGTGGGACGGCGCGCCTGCTATATCCCCTGTGTAGCCCTGTCACCCCAATAGGGTGACCCGTCATTTGGCTCCGTGGTGGGTGGGGAGCACTGGGGGATGAATTTATACCATATTTCTATGGAAAAACAAAAACCTAAATTTAATATGCGTGGAAAAGAAGTAGTCGAGTCTCAAGGCCCTCGCTACTTAGTTATATCTAGGACAGAGGAAGGAAGGAAATTTTCGTCTGTGAGCCCTTTCGCTATTCAAAAGGGATTAGACAACATCGCTGGCCCGGTTAATTCTTGTGTTGGAGCTCGAAATGTTACCCTCCTGGTTGAGGCAATTTCAGCCTCCCAGGCAGCCAAAATTCTTCGCGCGAAAATGTTAGGCAGCTACCCAGTTAAGGTGGAAAAACACAGATCTTTGAATTCCTCGCGTGGCGTTATCAACACCCGCGCATTGGACGGTATGTCCAATGAGAAGCTTCAAGAAGATCTGGCAGACCAAGGCGTATCATCCGTTTATAGGGTTCAACGGAAAGTAAATGGTGAATTCGTGCCTACCCGTACCCTGTTTCTTACCTTTGACCGGGTAGATCTCCCTGAAAGAATTAAGGCAGGTTACGAAGCTATCGAGGTTAGCCCCTACATTCCGAACCCCTTACGCCGTTACAAGTGCCAGCGATTTGGTCATAGGAGCGAATTTTTTACTAGTCGGTCCACCTGTTCTACCTGTGGTGACGCTACGCACAATGGGGATTGCGGCATCCCTCCAACTTGTGTGAACTGCAGCGGGGAACACCCATCTAGTTCCCAAGATTGCCCCCGTTTTGGAGAGAGTGATCCAGGAGATACTGGTGTAAGAGAAGGTGTCCTTCTCCGAAGCCCGTAAGCTCCTGCGTATCCGACAACCCTCTGTCCCGCGGACCGGTTCTTATAGCTGTGTTGCAGCTAAACCTGTGCCGAGGCGGGAGATCGCAACGCAGACCTGCGATATCAACCGGGCCACTATTGCCGAAAGAAATATCGTTGCTAGGCCTATTACGAAGACCTCAAAAGTGCATCAATGACGGCATCACCATCTGCCAAATCCGCCAATGTAAAAAATACTCCAGGTAAACTGTCAGCCCAACCATCGACCTCAGGCAATAAGACCGGTAAAACTGCAGAGTATTCTGCACCACAGAAGGCTTTCAAGACCAGCTATGTTAGGACTGGTTTCCTTAAAGAGCGTGTTTCGCCTGCACCCAAAACATCCAAGGGTGGTAAACCTCCACATCACTCTCCCCACAGATCCTCTTCGGAGGAATCTTCTGCGAGGAGCTCCGATCGGCGACGTCCATCTTCGCCGATCAGTACCTCAAATAGGTTCGAGATCCTCGAACCGAGGTTCTCTATTGGTAAGGGCTCCTCCCCTGTGGAGGAAATGGAACAGGAAGATCCTGCCTCGGCTGCCAAACGGAGAGTACGTAAGCGGTAGGATCGTGCTCCTGAAAAAAGTGTTAATCCGACGGCCAAAAAGAACAAACTAAACCGACCAGCACTGCCCAGTATGCAAAAAGTCTGTCTATTTAGAACTTATCCCATAATATAGACCATGGCTATCCTACAGAGGAGCATACGAGGCATTCGACTACATCGAGCAGAGCTTCAACTGTTACTCCTCGCGTATCAACCCCTAGTCGTCTGCCTACAAGAGACAAAGCTCCGTCCACAAGACAATGTTACCTTCAGGCACTATTCTTCTGTACGGTTTGATTTCAATCCGACAGAAGGTTTTCCCGCACACGGGGGCACTATGATGCTCATCACGGGTGATATTTATGCTTATTCCGTCTCCTTACATTCTGACCTCCAGTCAGTTGCTGCGAAGATCACACTGCCATCTGCCAAATTTACCATATGTAGTATCTATTTGCCTCCCTCTAATGACCTCCCGCGCAGCGAGTTAGAAGACCTCGTTTCCCAGCTACCAACGCCATTTGTGTCGGTGGGGGACGTGAATGCCCACCATCCACTCTGGGGCTCTCCTCGGGTTTGTGCGAGAGGTCAGCTAATTGCCGACTTCTTGGACACTAAGAATATTGCTCTCCTGAATACCGGAGAGCCAACCTTTCTTTCTGACGCCTTTCACAGTTTTTCACACCTTGACATAGCGATTTGTTCACCACAGTTTGCGGTCTCGTTATCCTGGAATATCATCTCTGACTTGCACTCTAGTGACCACTTTCCCTGTCTTATTAGTCTCTTGACACACGCTGCATGTTCCACTCGCTTACCTAGATTTCGCTTAGATCACGCCAACTGGGACCTGTATTCCCGCTTGGCTAACTTCAACGCCGGTGAGCACGACTCTGTAAACTATTTAGTCGACCATCTCACAGAGACAATTCCTTCCGCTGCTGAGCAATCCATTCCACGTTCGACTGGCAAAACCCGTCGCTTTCCAGTACCCTGGTGCACTGATGACTGCCGGAATGCAATTCGTGCTCGCAGACGAGCTCTCAGGTTTTTCCAACGTCGCCCTACACTTGATAATCTAATACAATATAAAAAGCTGCGTGGCAAATCTAGACACATTATTAGGGTTAGCAAGAAGACATCCTGGAGTCATTTTGTAGCATCTTCTAACCGACATACACCTACCTCTGTCGTATGGGATAAGTTACAGCGTGTGGCCCGAAAATCGACTCAAATGCCTATCGCCGGTCTCAAAACACCTGCCGGTGATGTTGATACGTTTGATGTGGCGAACATCTTAGGCAGAGCATTCGCTCAAGTTTCTAGTTCAGACAATTATTCCTATAACTTTCTTAGAGTTAAGACTCAGGTGGAATCTCAAGGATTCTCCTTTCGTTCTGGGTATAAATCAAATAGAGCCTGAAGAAATAATAAATCCATAATATTTAAATATATATTAAAATAATAATAATAATAATAATAATAATAATAATAATAATAAATAATAATAATAATTTAAATTATATTTAAATAGTACACTCCCTAGAAGCTTATAACCGTCTTTTCACCATGATAGAGCCAGACAATGCACTTTCGTCTTCGCGACACTCTGCTCCAGGACCAGATGGTATCCACGTTCAAATGCTGCAACATCTCTCTCCTGGCGGTAAGGTTTTCCTACTCGAGGTCTATAACCGTGTCTAGGTTGAAGCCACTTTTCCAGACAAATGGCGGGAGGCTACCATCATACCCATTCTTAAATCTGGAAAGGACCGCCCTCTTCCTTCCAGTTACCGTCCAATTTCCCTCACCAGTTGTGTATGCAATGTGATGGAACACATGCTCAATGGACGGTTGGTGTGGTGGTTAGAATCACACAACCTTCTGACCAATATCCAGTGTAGTTTTAGACAACGTCGCTTGGCAACTGACCACCTTGTCTCGCTGCCAACTCAGATCATGGACGGGTTTCTGAAGAACAGCCCAACAGTTGGGATATATTTTGAACTCGAGAAGGCTTATGATACGTGCTGGCGGGCAGGGATTTTGAGCTCCCTCCAGAGCTGGAATATACGTGGACGCCTACCGTTTTTCATTCAGGAGTTTATGCGGGACCGGGCTTTCCGAGTAAGGGTCGGCTCGGTTTTTTCTAATTATTTTATTCAAGAGAACGGAGTGCCTCAGGACTCGGTACTCAGCGTGACGCTGTTTGTGATTGCGATAAATTCCATCTCGCTCTGTGTTTCCCCAGGTGTCTCTTCTTGTTTATTTGTTGACGACTCTGCACTTCTCAGCCTATGCCATTTTTGGAACGCCGTCTCCAGCGGTGTTTGGACTATCTTTATGATTGGAGTTCCGGAAACGGCTTTCGTTTCTCACCTGAGAAGACAGTCTCCATTAATTTCTGGCGCCGAAGGGGGCGAATGTCACCTTCTCTTCATCTCGGGCCAGATATACTTTCCTTCGCAGATGAGGTGAGATTCCTGGGGTTGGTATTCAATCGGAAACCATGCTGGTCATCTCATGTAGCACAGCTTAAAGCAAGGTGTGACCGTTCCCTGAATATTTTACGGATACTAAGCGGCAAATCTTGTGGAGCAGATCGGACAGTACTGCTGCGTCTTTATCGTGCACTGATCCGATCAAAGTTAGACTATGGATGTATTATTTATACCTCAGCATTTATCTGTGCTGAGAAAGTTGGATACTGTTCATAATGGGGGAATCCGGGTGGCTGTTGGAGCGTTTCCAACTAGCCCAGTTGTGAGCCTCTATGCCGAATCTTCCAAGCCCCCTTCTGCGTTGCCGGCGGGATGTTCTTTTCTCTAACTATGGCTGTAGCTTGAAGTGCATACTTGCGCATCCATCGTTTACTCCCTTTTTTAATTCAGGATTGGACGATCGTTATAGAAACCTCTTACATAGTCCAACACCTGCAGGATTTCGCTTCCGGGAGCTGCTTCGAACGCACGGTCTTGAAATGCCTGACATGTTTCCCTAGGGGAGAGGGTGCATCCACCTTGGCTACGTGCTTCCTACCACATAGATCTCGGGATGACAGCTTACGCGAAATCTGTTACGCCTGTGTTTAGTATCCGTTCTTATTTTTTAGCATTTTTATCAAAATACACTGGCCATATTCGTCTATACACCGATGGTAGTACGTGTACCGACGGCGTTGGATGTGCGTTTGTATCTGGGACAGAAACCTATACTTTCGGTTTACCTAAAAGCACATCTATTTACTGTGCAGAGCTGTATGCCATATACCGCGCCCTTCTCTATATTCGCTGTCAAAATTGGAGTCAATGCCTTGTACTCAGTGATTCCCTTAGTGCCTTTCAGAGCATGTCTGCGCTGTACAACTACGATCCTGTCGTACAGCTCATCCAGGATACCCTAAACATTTTATCCGCTTCTGGCGTTAATGTGGAGTGTGCATGGGTTCCTGGACACGCTGGCTTAGTGGGAAATGAAGTGCGGATTTGGCAGCGAAGAGCGCGGTCAGCGAACCCAGTGTAGTAATTACCTGCGTATCATCAGACGATTTTAAGATTGTTGTCCGGAGAGCGGTGTTTTCGTCTTGGCATGCCGAGAGGTCAGCTCTCCGCGGGAAGAAGCTTAGGGAGGTGAAGGGGTTCCCGTCCACTGGGCAACCTCCTCATGCAAATCTCGACGTGAAGAGGTTATGATGACTCGATTGCGAATTGGTCACTGTTATTTTACACATAGATATCTGTTTGTGAAGGAGCCTCCGCCTCTCTGTCCACTCTGTGGAAAGCCGTTGACCGTCCGTCACGTGTTGCTAGAGTGTGTTCCTCTTGCACACATTCGCACATCTCTGCAACTGCAGACAAGCCTTGACGAGATTTTGGCGGACGATGACAGAGGGGTAGATAGGGTTTTTAACTTTTTAGCAAATGTGCCTTTCGCAATACCCGTGTAGTTGTTGTTCTACATTTTGGTGGCCACTTTACTGTTTTGCGTTTTTCGCTTTTATGTTTTATATTGAATGCTTCGTTTTAGCAGTCCTTTATGTGTATTTAAGACCCATTTGATTTTATTACTCATCTTTGATTGTTATTTCAGTCGGCTTTTAACACTCACTTTTACGCATCGTTTTAGCTATTGTTTTACTCCTAGTGGTTCTAGCTCCTTTTTTAACTCTTGGTTTTTTTTTTTTTTTTTTTTTTTTGCCACAGGTTTTAGAAGGGCGCTAATGACTTTGCAGTTGGGCGCCCAAAAACCCCAACCATCATCATCATATGCAAGATGATGGAACGCATGATCAATGGACGGTTGGTGTGGTGGTTGGCATCCCACGATCTTTTGACCACCATCCAGTGTGGTTTCCGACGACGTCGTTCAACGATTGACCACCTTATTTCGTTGTCAACTCAGATTTCTTACGGGTTTCTGAGGAACAGCCAAACAGTTGGGATATTTTTTGACGTCGAGAAGGCCTATGACACGTGTTGGCAGGCGGGAATATTACGTTCCCTCCACAGTAGGGATATTCGAGGACGCCTTCCGCTATTCCTTCACGAGTTTGTACAAGACCGCGTTTTCCGGGTAAGGGTCGGCTCGGTATTTTCTAACTCTTTTAGTCAATTGAACGGTGTGCCGCAGGGCTCGGTACTATGCGTCACCTTGTTTACTATAGGAATTAATTCGATATCGCAATGTGTTCCCCCAGATCTCTCGACCTGTTTATTCGTGGACGACCTTGCGATATACTGTACTTCTCAGCGTACACCGTTTTTGGAACGCCGTCTCCAGCGGTGCTTGGACAATCTCTATGATTGGAGCTTAAGAAACGGCTTTCATTTTTACCCTGAGAAGACGGTCTGTGTTAACTTCTGGCGCCGTAGGTGGCGCATGGCCAGATTTACTTCCCTTCGCAGATGAGGTGAGATTCCTGGGGTTGGTATTTGACCGAAAACTGTGCTGGTCACAACATATAGCACAGCATAAGGCGCGGTGTGACCGTTCTTTTAATATTTTACGGATACTAAATGGTAAATCTTGGGGAGCGGATCGGACAGTTTTGCAGCGTATTTATCGTGCACTGATCCAATCAAAGTTAGACTATGGATGTATTGTTTATTCCTCGGCACCACCATCTGTGTTGAGAAAGTTAGATGATGTCCACAATCACCCCTCCAGGGGCCTACTACGGTAGGTACGGGTTTGGCACACCCGAGGGTTCCCGAGCCGCTCACCGCCACGTCACCCTACCCATCGCCATTCACTGTTGCAACGTCTTTTCTTCTGTATTTGTTTCTTCCGTTTGTTTACCTTATCACCCTCTTCCTCTTCTAGGCTTATTGAACTTAGTAGTTTGTAAGGCATTAGATTTATTAACTCCTGTCTCACCAGCAAGGATCTTTCACTTTCCCCGTGGTTCCTGTCCCACGGTTCCAGCGCGGCTCCCAATTTGTGTGCTCTACGGAGGTCCCAGGCCTGAAGGCTGGGTGCCCCCTCCCCACTGCCCCTATGTGTAGCCTTAGGTGTGGAGCCCGTCCATACCGTCAAACACATTCACGTAGCTTCTTAGTAAGCCCGGCCTATGCTGGTGTCCCGACGACCGCGTTACGTCGTTGGGATAGTTTCACGGGCCGGACGTGTTACCGCTGACGTTGCCCCGGCGTCCCCTGAATCCGTGCATGTGTTCTGTCGCTGCACGGCCTAGAGCAGGGAGGCACAGGCGGTTATTCCTGTGGTAGGGGCTTAAAACCGGGGCGTGCATGGTGAAGGGTATACGCATACGGACCAGCAGTGGTGTTTGGAGGGTAACCCTTGTGACGTAGGCCTTGGGTATCGGTCACGGGATGGTTCCCATGACGGCACAGACTGTGGAGATTTGGTGTCTTTTCTTCTTTAACCCCCGGATGGCAGGCTGACGCCGACGGTTCCGGAAGGGGGTCCTTTCAATATGTCTAACCGCGCACCACCTTCTTATTTTGACCAGTTTATAGTTATGACTATGTTAA
Organism: Hymenopus coronatus; assembly: GCA_030762935.1. Classification (NCBI taxonomy): domain Eukaryota; kingdom Metazoa; phylum Arthropoda; class Insecta; order Mantodea; family Hymenopodidae; genus Hymenopus; species Hymenopus coronatus. The sequence goes on from CM060897.1 coordinate 144,943,904, forward strand.
ACGAGACGAAGACATTTTCAGATATAAGTCCATTCTACGTGCAATGGGAAGCTGACAGGATCTGCGGCAAGGCTAAAAACGCGACGAGGCTGCGAGACGGTACGCTACTGGTAGAGGTCCATAATAAAGACCTATCGGACAAACTATTTCATGCTACTCTGTTGGGCTCGTACAGCATCAAAGTTTACCCCCATAAGTCCAGGAACACCTGTAGAGGAGTTGTGACCACCTCTAACTTAGACGACCTCTCCAAATAAGATATTGTCACGCATCTTTCAGAACAGCGAGTTTGTCAGGCATATCGTCTACGTGGTAAACGTGACGGCAAGGAGTACCCATTGCGTACGATCTTTCTCACGTTCAAGGGTACTAGTGTACCTCTCTGCTCCATCTCCATTCCGATAGCTGTACCTCCATAGAAGACATGGTGGAGTACTTTACTTGCTCGGTTTTGCTCACCGTAGAATCCAGTACTCCTCGGAGCTCTTCTACCCCTCGGCGTATTCCAGTGCCTTGGTGGACCGAGGACTGCAACTTGGCATTAAAGGCACGAAAAAAGGCTCTTCGTCTTTTCCACCTACACCCGACGGCTGAGAACTTTGTTGCTTTCAAATGCGCCCGGGCTAAGGCGCGCTATATCGTTCGTAATGCCAAGCGGAATTCGTGGGAATCATATGTCTCCTCGCTTTCTCACAGGATCTCCTCACAGAGAAAGTGAACTTCGGTGCACCGCATGACCGGCAAATGTCTAAGGACATACATCCCTGGCCTTACCGTTCACGGCTCCACCTTCACCAGCGAACCGGATGTTGCCGACGCCCTAGCCACCTCCTTCGCTGCGACAAGTGCAACGGGCAATTACGACAAAGCTTTTCGCCTTGATTTTACTAGTGACTGTAGTGAGCCGTACAATGTACCCTTCACCCTTGCGGAACTAACTCATGCTTTACACGCTGCGAGGGACTCTTCTCCTGGTCCCAATGATATTCACCGACAAATGTTACTTCACCTCCCACCTGCAGCCGTTACATACCTTCTGGACCTCTATAACCGAATTTGGCGCGAACAGGTTTTCCCGTATGTGTGGCGAGAGGGTATTGTCATTCCTATCCCTCATCCTGGCAAAGACCGGACCCCTCCCATCCTCCTACCGGCTGATTTGCCTCCCGAGCGTCGTTTGCAAGACCTTGGAACGCATGATCAGTATTCGGTTTACTTGGTGATTGGAGACGAACGACGTGCTCTGCTTCGAGCAGTGCGGATTTCGTCGCGGTCGTTCAAGCGTTGATAACCTGGCGCGTATGGAAGCTTATGTACGGAATGCTTTCCTTCTGAAGCAGCAAGTCGTGAGTGTCTTTTTTGACCTCGAGAGAGCTTACTACTTGGCGATACGGTATTCTGCGTAATTTGCACAGTTCCGGGTTACTCGGCCATCTGGCCCTGTTTCTGTGCAACTTTCTCCAGCTGCGCCGCTTTCGTGTTGGTATTGGCAATACTCTCTCCCGGGAGAAGATTCAGGAGAACGGTGTACCCCAAGGTTCCGTTCTTAGTGTTATGCTTTTTTCCGTGGCCAACAACGGCATTACTAACGTGATTCGTAGTGGGATATCATCGTCACTGTATGTGGACGACTTTGCGCTGTACTATCGCTCCTACAGCACAGATCACCTCGAATGACAACTCCAGCTCACCATAAACTCCATCGTTGGTTGGGCGCTTCACAATGGTTTTCGTTTTTCCCCTACGAAAACTCAGTGCATACACTTCCACCGTCTTCGTGGAGTACACCCTCCTCCTGACCTCCAATTGAACGGTGTGCCACTGCCTTTCGTTCCGTCCTTGAAGTTCTTAGGTCTCCACCCAGACCGTGAACTTTCTTGGGTACCCCACATCCGATACCTTCGTGCCTCCTGTGACCGATCGCTTCGGATCCTCAAACTGCTTTCTGGTGCGTCTTGGGGCGGCGATCGTTCCGTGATGCTGCGTTTGTACCGTTCACTCGTTCGCTCAAAACTAGACTACGGTTGTTTTATTTACGGCGCAGCGACCGCCTCTAAACTTCGCCTTTTAGACACCGTTCATCATACCGGTATACGTCTTGCTACAGGAGCCTTCCGCACTAGTCGTGTGGAATGCTTGTATGCCGATGCTGGTGAACCCCCACTGGCAGTGCGTCGCTCATTTTTACTTTGTTCGTATGCTGCTAAGTTGTGTGCGGAGCCCCGCCATCCTTGTTTTAACCCTGTGTTACGCCCGGATTATTCACACCGCTATCTGAGGAACGCCACTACTTCACGCCCCTGTGGTGTTGGGTTTCGTGAACTGCTCTTTGTTAGGGGTCTCAGATTGCCTCCTGTGGAGCGTGTTTTTGTATACCCGCAACCTGCTTGGCAACTGAGGCGTTCTAGTTTCGACCTGACCCTCTCCAACCTTGTGAAACGTTCGACCACTCCGGAGGTATTTCGGCGACTGCATTACGAACTTCTAAGCAATTACCGGGCATATGCACCGGTATTCACTGATGGTTCCCAGCTGGCAGGAGCTACAGGTTGTGCCTTTTATTTCAATGGGGTAACACATACTTGTCGCCTTGCGGACGCCAGTTCGGTATTCACCGCCGAACTGTACGCTTTCTTTTACTTTCTAGATATTATCTCGCTTTTAGCACCTGGTAGTTTTCTTGTTTGCAGCCATTCCTTGAGTGCCCTACAGGCTCTGCAGCAGTATACCGGCTCCTCATCACTCGTTATGCGTATTCAATCTCGCCTTTCTGAATTGATTGCTTGCGGCTACAAGTTCATCTTCACGTGGGTTCCAGGTCATGTCGGTATTGCAGGTAATGAGGAAGCTGATATGTCTGCCAAGGCTGCCTGCTCCTTGCAGGATTATTCGGAAGCGGCTGTTCCCTCAGGGGATGTTTCACGTTACTTTCAGAGGTCTTTTCTTTTAGCTTGGCAGCAATCTTGGCAAAATTAAGCAGGCACAGTCTCTCACACTCAAAGACATGGTACACCGTTGGCTCACATCTTGCCAACAAAACCGGCGCCGCGAGGTTATCCTAACGCGTCTGCGTATCGGTCACACGCGGCTAACACATGGCTACCTTCTACGCGCTGAGCCAGCTCCTATATGTCAGACCTGCGATGTTCGTCTGTCTGTGGCACATGTGTTGCTTGATTGTTCGAAATTTCATCGCGAACGGCAATCCATCGGCCTTGGTACCTCTTTACCTGCCATTTTATGCGACGACACCAATTCCGTCGATAATGTGCTACGCTTTATTGCCTCTATTGTCCTCTGCAAAGACATCTGACCTGTTTCATGCGTGTGTGAAGTTTTAGCCTTTTTAACTTTTTAGCCTCTGACTTTTACCATATGAGACCACTTTTTGTGTGTGTGTTTTTAGGTTTTTTAACCTTTTAGCCCTGTTTGTATCACTCGGGCCTTTTTTCGTGTGTGCCTTTGTAAGGGGTTTTAGCATTTTTTAACTTTTCATCTGTAGATTTGTTTTTAATGTGTTTCCTTTTTCTTAATTTCGGGCCCAAATGACCTAGTTGTCGACGGGCCCTTAAACACTATTCACTCACTCACTCCACAATCAGGGCATCCGTGTGGCTGTTGGAGCCTTCCCTACTGGCCCAGTTGTGAGTCTCTACGCCGAATCGGCGGAACCACCCTTTCGATTTCGGCTTGATGCCCTGCTAGCAATTATGGTAGTGGACTTAAGTGCCAGCCTATGCATCCAACATTTCCTCATTTTTATTCTACTGAGCTAGACGACCGTTATTTTTGCCTAGCACTTAGTCCCAAGCCTGCAGGTTTTCGTTTTAGAGAGCTCCTTCGGGACTACAACATCGTAATGCCTAGCATGTTTCCCAAGGGAGAGAGGGTGCACCCACCTTGGTTACGTGCTACCTCCCACGTCGACCTCGGGATGTTGGCATTTGGGAAGTCTGTGATGCCCTCCATTGGTATCCGTACTTGTTTTTTAGAATTTTTATCCCGTTACAGTGACCGAATTTGTATTTACACCGATGGCAGTAAGTCTATCGACGGTGTTGCGTGTGCCTTTGTAACTGGCACCGAACCACATACTTTCTGTTTGCCTCTTCACACATCCGTTTATACTGCGGAGTGCCATCCAGTACGTTTGCCGTCGAAACTTGGATAACTGCCTTACTCTGAGTGATTCGCTTAGCGCACTTCAGAGCGTTCGTGAGCTGTACAGCTACCATCCTCTAGTGAAGCTCATTCAGGATGCCCTCCATGTTTTGCACGCCTCTGGCGTGAATGTGGTTCTCGCGTGGCTTCCAGGACACGTTGGGTTGTCAGGCAACGAATTAGCGGATGAGGCGGCAAAGTCAGCAACCACGGAGCCCAGTGTCACCAGTACCTGTTCAACAGCCAAAGATTTTGGACTTGCTTTGCGGCGGGCGGTGATTTCGCGCTGGCACGCGGAGTGGATTGCTCTGCGCAACAAGCTAAGTGCAGTGAAAGATCTTCCGGTACACTGGTCAACTTCGTCACGCACTTCCCGTCGTGAGGAAGTGGTTTAGGCTCGTCTCCGTATCGGTCACTGTTTTTTTACACACAGCTACCTGTTCAAAAGGGATCTGCTCCTGTCTTTCCACAGTGTGGCCAAGCACTGACTGTCTGCCATGTACTGGTAGAGTGTGATCCTCTAGCCCGATTACGAGCCACTCTACAACTGCCGGCCAGTTCTAAAGAGATCTTGTTGGACGATACCGGAGCAGCAGATCGGATTTTACAGTTTTTATCATCATTGCCTTTTAAGCTAAAAATTTAGTTCTATTTTACTTTCCAATCTGGTATGTTCCTGAAATGGTACCTGCTGATTTTAGCTATTTTACCCTCTCAGGGCTGGGACCTGTTTTATTTATCGCAATTAGATTCTCTTTTATCAGTTTTTAGCTCTATGGTTTATGTAGTGGGCAGTTTTGTCTGTCATTTTATTTATTTCTATTGACTGATTGTAACTTTTTTATTGCGCTTTTATTTTTGTTTTAGCACGACTTGTTTTTATAGGGCGCTCATAACCATGTAGCTGTGCGCCCTTAAACTTTAATCATCATCATCATCATCATCATAGAACGCATGTTAAGTGGGCGGTTAATGTGGTGGCTTTAATCTCGCGGCCTTTTATCGAATGTTCAGTGTGGGTTTCGTTAGCACCACTCTACTATCGATCATCTGGTGTCTCTTTAGACTCACATTATGAACGGGTTCCTAAGAAAGAGCCGGACTGTAGCTGTATTTTTTGACTTAAAGAAAGCTTGCGACACGTTGAAGGACTGGTGTTCGTCGTACAGTTCATCAATGGGGTTTCCGTGGTCGCCTTCTAATTTTCATTCGTAAGTTCATGAAAGAGCGGGTATTTCGTGTGAGCATGGGTTCGATTTCATCTATTTGTTTTACTCAAGACAAAGGAGTACCTCAGGGTTCAGTACCTAGTGTCACACTGTTCCTTATAGCTATCAACCCTGTCGTTGATTGCTTTCCACCAGGGACTTCATCGTCGCTCTTTGTCGACGAGTTTGTTGTATACCTCATAGCTCGGCGTACCTGTCTCCTTAAGCGTCGTCTTCAGCGTTGTCTAGACTTCATTACCTCCTGGAGTCTGGCCAATGGCTTTCACTTCTCTAATGAGAGGACGGTTTGTGTAAATTTCTGACGCCGGAAGGAGTTTCTTTCTCCTACTCTCCGGCTCGGCACAGAGATACTACCTTTTGCAAATGAGGCGAAATTCCTGGGGTTAATATTCGATGGAGAGTTATGTTGGTCCGCCCATATAACTTATATAAAGGCACGGTGCATTCGCTCTCTTGATATTTACGTCTTTTAACTGACATATCATGGGGAGCTGCTAGAACCGTACTTCTATACCTGTATCAAACCTTAATCCGTTCTAAATTGAATTGTGGGTGTATAATTTATTCTTCTGCTCGACCCTCCATCTTTCGTCGCTTAAATACTATTCACCATCAAGGCATACGTTTAGCAACTGGCGCCTTCCGCACTAGCCCAGTTAATAGTGTTTGTGTGGAAGCTGCAGAACCATCGCTATGTTATCGCCGTTAGTATCTTCTCTGCAGCTATGCATGCCGACTATCCAGGTTGCCTGAACACCTAGGTCATGCTTCCTTCTTTGATGATTCCTTGGATGATTTGTACGCTTCTAGCTCCCTTGCCCTCTTGCTGCCAGGAGTGCATTTTCGCAACCTCCTTGCGCAAATGGATATGCCTATGCCTGCTGTTATCCACCTAGGTTCCTTTTTTTTTTTTTTTTTTTTTTTTTTTTTTTGGTAGTGTTTAACGCCCGCTTTAACTACTTATGGCACCTCAGGCGGTACCTAGGTTACCTCAGCATTCCGAAGTTAAGTACTCTTGGTTTTATTCTTCGTTCCCTTTTTTTAGCCCTGAAGGACCAACATCTGGACAACATTTTTATTTATACTGACGGGTCGAAGAACGCTCAAAGTGTTGGATGTGCCTTTGTTGTTGGAGACCAAAGTTTTAATTTTCGTCTTTCGCGGCACTGCTCGATTTTTACCGCCGAGCTTTTTAGTACTCTCCAGACTCTTTTTTATGTATGGAGACGTATGATACCTCTCACTGCCATCAGTACCGATTCTCGCAGTGCCCTGCAAAGTCTTCGTGCGCTGTTCTCATTCCACCTTACCGTACAGCGCATCCAGGACTGCCTTCATTCCCTCTCAGAGGCAGGCGTGTGACGTTCCTGTGGGTGCCTGGTCACCTGGCGTGGTCGGGAATGAGGCAGCTGATTCTGCTGCCAAGAGAGCCATTCTATCCCCCAGGATTTTTTGTTCTTCCGTTCCCGCGAATGATCTGAAGGCGGTTTTCCGTGCAACCATTCTTTCTTGTTGGGCGGCTGAATGGTTGCAAATTAATGACAAGAAGTTGCGGGTAATTAAGCAACTCCCGGAAGCCTAGAAAACCTCTTGTCGCGCCTCCCGCCGAAAAGAGATCATTTTATGTTGCCTTCGTATCGGACACATTTATTTTGGTCACTGTCATTTACTGCGAGGAGAACCAGTTCCAGTTTGTCGGTGCGGCGCGACCTTGACAGCAAAACACATTTTAATTGTCTGCCAGTTTTTATCTCCCCTTCGGATGTCATCGCGGGTACCACCTGACATGCATGCCCTCTTGGTGGACAATATCCATGCTGTGGAACGTGTTTTATCTTTTATTCGACTGTGCCCTACGATTGGTCGTATATAATTTTATTTTCGTTTTACCGCTTTGGCAGTATATAATATTATTTTATATTTTAACCTACTGGACTGTTTTTAACTTTTAACCACAGGGGTTATCTTAACTGGTTTTAATATTCATTTTACCACGATCTTTTAGCGACAAGTTTAACATTTCGTATATAGTTTTATTTCCGTTTTATCACTTTGGCAATGTGCAGTTTTATTTTATATTTTAACCTACTGTGCCGTTTTTAACGTTTTAACTACAGGGGGTTATCTTAACGGGGTTTAATATTCATTTTACCATCTCTATGTAAAAACTTTATCGGGCTCTAATAATCTTATAAGTTGGGCGCACTTAAGCCTTAAGTCTCTCCCCCCCCCCTCTTGAATCTCTCGATGTGAACATGGAAAGTTGGAGGTTGAAAAGTTTGGTGTTAGAGTCTGGACAGTGTTCATGTCCAGGTTAGCGAAAATAATGTGAAAAAAAAAACTTTTACCACACTGCCCGCAAGCTTTCATGTTCATGTTGCATTTGGTTTAACGTTTCTATGTGAATTGGATGTTAATCACTTATGACATCACCCAGCGTAACTTATTACTAGTGCTTGGAAAATGAGGGTGAACATTTTTTTCTGGTGCCTCAAGACGAAACCCAACGCAATACGATACGTTCATTAGGAGTCACTATAGGACAAAAATTGTGGATTTTATTTACCTTTTTGCCTTTTCGGAATATTTTTTTTGTTTGTTTTTTGTTTTTCCTCTATCCAGCAGAGACTAGTCTCAATTCCAATTTATTTAACTAATACACACTGGCAAAACAAACGTAACAACTGAAAGGATTCCTTCCATAGTATTCATGTCGTTTGCAGCGGCAGCAGAGCAGAAAGGTGACTGGAACGTACTGGAACGTACCCATCTCGCGAGAAATTACTGAAGCTTCTCTAAATATCCTGGCCGCGCCGTGGCCGAGTGGTCAGACCACTCGCCTCTTACCTAGACGGCTTGGTTTCCATCCCAAGCGACGGCATGTGAGATTTGTGGTGGTCAAAGCGGCGCAGGGGCGGTTTTTCTCCGCCATCTCATTCCACAGGGCTCCATCTTCATGTATCATCAGTGTCATCGCCAGAGCAGTAAAAGTGGGAGTTAAACACTACTGTCTAAATATCCTGTTATTCTTTGCCAGCATCGCAACAGTAACCTCGGCCAGAGGGTAGGAGTGGGGAGGATACATTCACCTTATGTTTGGCTGCAGTTTCACAGTTTGTGCAAGAAACCCGATCGTACACCTACCTAAAGCTAATCCTATAAAACTTACTTTTTGCGACAGCTTGTATGGGAATTTGAAGCAGAGGTATCTTCTATGATGGAAGTATTCTTGTCTGCAAATGCGATTCTAAGTATGTTTATTTCAAATTCTTTCTCCAGAATGCCCACTGCTTGTTCGTGAATCAGAAAAACTAACTTTTATGTAGTTTTTTTCACACTGTATTTTACTTACCACTAGAACGTTGTTTTTTAAGACATATTCTGAAATATGTAATTGAAGCTGAAATTATTCATTGATATACACTACCCTTTTATGTTCTTTTCCCATTTTAGAACTTTTTTGGTTAGTTTAGCACGTTTTACGCAAAGTATAGGCCTTCAATTTCCTAGCCCTTCTTATTACCCTTTCTTAATATGTTTTGTTCAACATTAAACACTAACTACATCGGATGTGGAGCCATCATAGATTGTGACAATTTATTCACACTCGTGATTTCAAAATACGACAATTACTTCATAAGGTCAACATTACTTGCTTTCCCTTCTTTGGATAATAGTAGAACTATATGAACCACGTGGGGGAAGATAACTAGGCACTCCAATCTACAGAATTACACTTCACACTGCACATAAAGATAAAAAGCCTACTGTCCGCAATCTTTCAGTTTTAGGGATACCCTGGAGTTAATGATGCCCTGAAGTCAATATTTAACTATTTTAAGAAACTAACAAATGAACTGAAATGAAAGACCAGCTCTCCCAACCCTCTGTACTGTCTCACATCTTAATTATGTACTCAGCTCTAAAAACCAAAAACATAAGTCTCCCAGCTTTTTTTAGGTAATGTAATAATATTAACCCTATTCTTGGGAATCAATTATCATTGAAGTTGCTTACTTGTTCCGTTAGGATAGGATTTAAACTCTAAATCGAATCAGTGTGATGTATCTCTGATGTCCCTATCTCCTTCATTTACCGCCGCTCACTTGTCATCAAACTAACTACTAATAATTACACAACCGTTCACGGAAAAGCCTGTGTGAGTCTTAAAGCCCCACTTTTCAAAGAAATGTGAAGCATAGCCAATAAATATTAAACATGTATTGTTAATTAAGGGAACAGAGAGGCTCTGTTCTAGCGATTTTGATCAAAAGTGTCGATTTATGGATTGTTTGTTCAAAAAATTCACCATACTTATAAGTAAATGTTTTCAATGTTTCTTTCTCCTAGGATGGTGTAATACATGTTTTGGACGTCAATTTAAAGCGAGCTGGTACTCCATGTGTCAAACTGTAAAGCCATTTTTCTTAAGTTCACTTTTTATTATTTTCCCCATATTCAAAATCTATCCTCCCCCACAAAAATGTTGCTACAGTCTGAATAGTTTCCCCAAGGTACTTCATGATGTGTGCAATACAATGATGTTTTGATCATAGTTATGTTACGTAGTCGGCTTACCCTTCCTCATATCCCCCCAGGGGCCTACTATCGTGGGTACGGGTTAGGCGCACCCGGGGTCCCAAGCCACCTTGGCTCCCTCTGTGGGCAACCTCAGAGTGGTGAGGGAGTCAGTGGGTCAAATGTCCACCCACGTGTAGGCCGTGCGTGGAGACCCGTGTCGGTGAAAAGGAATATCCTGGTTGGTTGAGGGTTGCGTATCTGAGCCTGGGCTTTTGTTTTTCAGCAACTGGGGAGTTGCGTTCGGGAGTTATACAACCACCATCCCCTCGTGCAGCGCATCCTGGACCTTCTCCACTTTTTACACACTGCCGGTATTCTTGTGGAGTGTGTTTGGATTCCTGGGCACGTCGGCTTACAGGGTAATGAACTGGCGGATATGGCAGCTAAGACAGCGGCTACACAACCCTGTACTGAGCTTCCTTTCGTCACCGCTGCGGACTTGGAGACTTGTTGTCCGGAGAGTGGTGCACTCCGGCTGGCACGCGGAGTGGGGGTCTCTCCGCGGGAACAAGCTCAGGGAAGTGAAGGACGCTCCTGTTATCTGGGTGACCTCCTCTCGTAAATCCCGTCGGGAGGAGGTGCAATTGGCTCGCTTGCGAATCGGTCACTGCAATTTTACGCATAGTCATGTTTTTAAGAGAGATCCTGTGCCTAACTGTCCGCTCTATGGGGCAGTATTGTCGGTACGGCATGTCCTGCTAGACTGTATCGCTCTAGCAGCCCTTCGATCAGTCACACCTGCCGGCCTCCCTCGCAGAGGTTCTTAGAGTTTTTAAATTTTTATCTAATTTGACCTTTACGATAAGGATTTCATTTTTAAGGATTTCATCTGTCTTTATCGCTGTTAATGCAGCGGGGGTTCATGGGTTTTAATCAATTTTGACTTGTTCGTTTTTAATTCGTTTTAACCTGTCGACCACGTTTTAGGTACTTTGAATCCTTTTCGCTCCGTTTTTAAATATTTCTTATTTCTGTTGGTCTTTTGGCCAACAGTTTTTACCTTCTGGTGTTTAGTGACATTTGTTTTTATATTGTTCTTTTCCCTTTTGTGATTTTATTTAACCTTGTTTTCTGAGGGCCCTAATGACCTCAGTAGTTGAACACCCTTAAACACCAACCATCCATCCTTCCTCATATATAGGGTTGACACCCTCTGGGATTTACAAGTGGATGCCTAGGGGTCAGAAGCCTGTCGGGGAGCCAAAGGCAAGTAAGCACAGAATGAAAAACTTGGAACGAGTGTTCAGCCCGTAGCCAAACATGAGCATGAGGAAGTGGATGATATGAAATGTAAGCGAAATGGATTATAGGAAAGGTGCTTATGGAGCAATTGATGGAATAAGTGGCGGGGAAAACCGATAAACCCCGCTCTGACGCCGTTTTGCGCACCAAAAATCTCACATGAGGGTGCTTGGAATCGAACCCAGACCACCTAGGTGGAGGCCTGCGGTCTAACTACTCTGCCCCGGTGCTGCCTTGGTCATAGTTTAATTTTTAAAAAGTAATTAAGTAATTACACTTTGCTGTCCCTCAGTTACTTCACTTTATGTTTTAAAAAAAAAACTACTAAAATGGGAAAATTCCCATCAAACATTTTGTTACAGCGGTATTTAAGAATGTAGATCTAAAGAATGATGTTTACGGAGAATATAGATTTTGAATTTTTCTAATAAAAATTGTATAAATTAATTACTGGCTTTACATGTGCCGTAAATTGATATAGATAAGGATTTTGTTGCTAGTAATGCTTGTTCAAAAAAGAATCTGTAGTTCTAATATTTTAGAAAACGACTTCTAGTCTTCCCTGTAATTCTCCCAAACAAATTTGTTCATATCACCACGCTCGGAGGCGAAATCATGTGATAGCAGACAACCTCAAGGACGCTGTAAAATATTATTCAAAGTCTTTGGGGAAGAGCCAAAACCTGCATTCTCTTAAGATATATATTACTTTCTCTAGCCCGCATGGGCAATGTACATAGTGGATAGAGAAGGTATTGTATATCACCCATATTTTACCGGAAATATATGTTTTGGGGTCCCCTGAATCCAAAAGAGCATGTTTTAGAAAAAGGTTCGCCTGTGTGTCTGTGGGCAGCATAACTCAGAAACGAAAAGACCGTTAAATACCCAACTTAGTATTTATGTTTAGTATCTTCCAAGGATGCGAAACGAAGATTTTCAAGAACTTCCCGCCACCACAAACTACCCTTTGATTGGGGGGAAAAATTAAAAAAATACTGTCTCAAAAAGCGCTGTAACGATTTAGATTAGAATACCGTATATTAAAGATATTTAAATCCCAAATAAAATGTATATTTTGAATTTTCTGGGAATAACATCTGAACACCGGTTTAATTTGGATGAATTTTGCCAAATTTTGCTTAACTGCTAAACCGTAAGAGATAGACAACAACTTACTGCACCAAAAAATGTAGATTTCATCAAAACATACAAAGTATGTCCTTTAAGTTTTTTTTTTTTTTTTTTTTTATGTGGAAACAACCGTTTCCGAGATACTCCTTGTTGTTGCTTTCAATTGTAAAGTACTTATGCTTTTCTCAGACAGGAAGTGTCCGGTTTCTTTATTCTACTCCTGGACAAGCAAAGAAGCGATTTTCAATGTCAATCGCATAACGAATACTTTTAAAACATTTGACTTTCACTTTAGCGTGGTGCATTCCTTTACTTTCCTTCTACTTATAAGGAACTAAGTAATAAGAACATTCTGGTAATGTTTATCTTGACTGGCATTGTGTAGAAAGAAGAATAATCGTTTGTAAGAAGGTTGTTTGTAGAGCAAGTAGAGAAAGTCATGTTAGTGTAATATATCAGATTTTTTTAGTGTATTTTCTCCGTATTACAAGTGAAGGTTCCAAAAAAAACTTAAAAGCCAGTGTCACCCTTGAGATATTGCAGTGTGCGGTCCAAGCTGCTACTTCCAACTCCACACATACTCAAACTGACATTGGATATCACGTATATAAGAAGTACTGGACACAGAAACCTCTTACGTACTATCGTACTCTATGATTCATTCCAATGGGAATAAGCTACGGCTTAATGCATGTACCAGCAGTTGATACCCAAAACGTCCCAATCTCGAGCAACAAAAAATTGTAGATAGATTACGTTACTTAATGATGACCTTAAATAGTAAAATAATATTGACGGATCACCAAGCATCCCATTCGTACAAATTATTATTATTAATGGTAACCAAACCATTGGTATTCCAAGAAGGAATATCAACAATTTCGCAAAAATTAGAAAGTATATAATACATTTCTCAGATTGCCTTAGTGAGAAATTTGCAATTTTTCTACATTTTGATAATATTGTTCTTAAATACAGATATCGTTAATTACTTTGGTGATTTCATACATACCATCCAGTTAGACATACACACCCCCAGGTCAGCACGACAATATCCTTCACGGCTTTGGTGATTGCATGCAGACTATCTAGGTAAACATAGATACAACCTACAGGCCACCACGACAGTATAATTCATTACTTTAGTGATTCCATCCACATATATGGATGGTAAGGGTAGACAAAACCCCCAGGTCACCACGATAACGCTGGTGATTGCAAACAAACGTATCTAGGTAGACGTAGCCACAATCCTCAGGCTACCACGACATATCCTTTATGACTTTAATAATTGCATGCGTATCTAGGTAGACGAAGGCACAAAACCCAGGCCACTACAACAATATGCTTCATGATTACGGTGATTACATGCAGACATATCTAGGTAGACGTAGACACAACCCACAGGACACTACGGCAATATGCTTCATGACTTTTAGTGATTACATGCAGACATGTCTAGGTAGACATAGACATAGCCCCCAGTCCACCACGATACTATGATTCATGACTTAGTGATTGTATGCAGACATATCTAGGTAGACATAGACAAAACACCCAGACCACCATGACATTATAATTCATGACTTTAGTGATTCCACCCAGATATTTCTAGGTTTGCGTAGACATAAACCCCTAGACAACCAAAATAAAGGTGGTGATTACAAACAGATCTATCTAAGTAGACGTAAACACAACCTCCAGGCCACTACGGCAATATTCATGACTTTAGTGATTACAAGCAGGAAAATCTAGGTAGACGTAAACACAACGCACAGGCCACTACGGCAATTATTCATGACTTTAGTGATTACATGCACACATATTTAGGTAGACGTAGGCACAACCCCTAAGTCTCCACGTCTGTATTTTTCATAATTTTAGTGACTACATGCAGACATATGTAGGTAGACAGACGCAACACCCAGGCCACTATGACAATATGTTTCATGTCTTTAGTGATTCCATGCAGACATCTAGGTAGACGTAGACACAAACTTCGGGCCACTACGACAACATACTCCTGACTTTAGTGATTACCTACAGATATGTCTAGGAAGACGTAGACACAGTCCCCCAGTTCGCCATGAAAGTATCCTTCATGACTTTAGTGATTACAAGCAGACATAACTAGGTAGACGCGGACGAGCCCCCAGGCCACCACGTCGGTATCCTTCATGATTTTAGTGATTATACATGGAAACATCTAGATAGACGTAGACATAGCCCTCAGGCCACCACGACAGTATCCTTTATGACTTTTGTGATTGAATGCAGACATATCTAGATAGACATAGACTCAACCACCAGGCCACAACGACAATATGTTTTGTGACTTTGGTGATTACTTGCAGATATATCTAAGTGGACATAAGATACAGCCCTCAGGCCACGTGGACAGTATCGTTCATGATTACTTGCAGATATGTCTAAGTAGATATAGACACAGTCCTCTGGCCACCACAACAGTATACTTCATGACTTTAGTGATTATATGTATACATATCTAGGTAGACTAGACACAGCCCCCAGACCACCCCGACAATATCTTTCATGACTGGTGATTGCATGTGGAAACATCTAGGTAGACGTAGACATAACTCCCAGGCCACCACGAGAATATCTTTCATGACTGGTGATTGTATGTGGAAACATCTAGGTAGACGTAGACATAACTCCCAGGCCACCACGAGAATATTCTTCATGGCTGTGGTAATTGCTTGCAGACCTATCTATGTAGACGTAGATACAATCCCTTGGCCACAGCGATAATATCCTTCATACTTGTGTGATTTTATGCAGACATTCCTAGGCAGATGTAGACAAACGTCCCTAATCTATTTCGAATGCATCCTTCATGCCTAATGCTTAACTGGAAACACCTTTAAGGGGACCCACTCTCTTAGCTTCATTACATGATAGCTATGAATGCTCTTTCAACACGGGCATAGGGAATAAAATACAAGCTAACGTTATATGTGCAGTTCAAGTCCATCACTATGATATGGAAAATATTGGATAAAAATGCTACATTATTCTGGACGTCCCAGTTCTTTAGTAAGGAAATGTGATCAGAATTAGATATGAGATATAATATTATTAAGATCTGCCTATATGAAAATTTCGAACTTTTAAACGCAGGGTTCTCCTGCAGCTATGGTAACCCGATTAAAAAAGATAAAAAAAAATCTGATGTGTACCATTCACATGACTTTCTCTATATCCCTGCAACAAAGTATTCTTAGAAAGCTTATACTTCTATTTACTTTATGCTAATCAGAAAAAATACCAGAAATAGTCTTATTACTTGCTTCCTTGTAAGTAGAAGCGAAATAAGGGAGTAGCATAGGTTAAAGTGATGGTCAAAAGCTATGTCCATGAAGTTCCTTTGTTTATATGGATCGGAGTTGACAAGTTCCTGTATGAGAAAAATATAAGGTTTTCATAGCAGAAACCAAAAATAAGGAATGTCTAAAAAACGATGAACTCCACGAAAAAAATTATATAACATAAATCGTGTGTTTTAACGTGCTCTACATTTTTTGTGTAGTAAGTTTTTGTCTATCTCTTACGGTTTAGCAGTTATTCAAAATTCCGTATAATTCATCCAGAGTAAAGTACTCTTCAAAAGCTATTCCTAGAAAATTCAAGCTATACATTTTATTTGTCAGGTAAATATGTTTAATATGCGAAATTTTAATCAAAATCGCTAGAACCATTTTTGAAAAAATCAAAATTTTCGAAAAAAGTTCCATGTAAAGGGTAGTTGGGGGTGGGGGGATTTTTCTCAAAATCTTCGTGTCGTATCGCTGGAAGATACTAAACTTAAATACTAAGTTTGGTATTTTACCTACTTTTCGATTTTGAGTTATCGTGTTGACAGACACACGGACACACACGGACCTTTTTCCGAAAATGCTTTTTTTAGATAAAGGGGACCCTAAAACATGTATTTCCGGTGAAATCTCGGTATCGAATTTTTTGGTGGAGTGCAATACATTCTCTATACAGTATGTGCATAGTGCCTATAGAGAAAGTAAAAATAGTTTTAAAAAACATATGGCAAGTATAGGTAGTTTGGGAAATAAATAGAGCGGATCTGCATTTATGTCTGTCAGTTGTTCCAGGTCAAAAACACGTGTCTTCAAATGGGGCGTATGCTCCCCCCAGGGCGTAATAAAGAAATTTGCAGTGCAGTATCGCGCTTTCTTTTTATCATAACAGTTTCCATTCTAGGGTCGACGGTACTATGGTTACAAGAGCATTTGATCTGTAATTGATAATATGCATGTTAGCAAACTGGTGATTTCTCAGCTCAATTAGCCAAGAATGTGGAAGAAACCAAAGCTCTAATTGCTAAAAATACTTTATTTGCTAAGTTTTTAGTTGTATATTTTAATCACTAATAGGCGTTTTATCGCATCCAGATTTTCTGTTTCTAATTGCGATTCTGCAGCATTTTGAGTGTCATCATTTTTCCCTCGAGACCGTAGGCTGAAACAAAGGAATAATAATCTTACAGTGCCCATTCTGTCTTAAAACGTTTGTTGTAATAGTTTGCAGTTATTGAGTACTGAAAGCCTTAATTTACAATTATTAAATATTATAATCTCAAACCCTTACTTATAGGGCAATATTGTCAATGATCTGTAAACATATAGTAATAGTTCATACAGATGAGCTGTAATTAAAAATAAAAGCCTGTTTTACTAACTTCCTTCAATGTGATCTGTAAGCTTCTGTACTAAACACTTCATCACATTCCCGAGTCTTTCATCTGTTGAGAGAGTTAATATCTTCGCAAGAAGCTCTGAAACAGAATTGTTGTTGATATTATTATCATTATTGTATTATTATTCTTATAATACTGTTTTGTTATTGCTATTATCATTATTATTGTTATATATTAATAGTGAAATTATATCCTAGAAATATGTACTTGCGCGAGAAATACATAAAGAGAGAAACAGTACATTCATATGTCAGTAGTATTGAAATAGTCGTATTTGTTTACCTTCGAATGTCAGCAGTATCATAATCAATATTATCCAAACTACGCAGAAGCAACCTTTCATTTTGTATAAACGCTTGCCATATTTTATTATGTTTATTTTATTTTTTCCCCAAAGCATCAAGCCTTTGATTTAATTTTCTGCCTTCCAAACCTCGAAATTTTGAGTTGATGATCTACAACTTTCAATCTTCTCTATTAGTTGACGCCAAAGTAAGCAATTACCAAAAGTCATACAGAATTCACAATGATTTACTTCGAATTAAATGCTAGACGCTATAATCGCAGAAAATTCATATTTAGGATGCATCAGAACTCACCTCATTTCAGTATGGTTGGACATCATTATAAAAAATATGTTTTACTAATCAATATGTTGTATGCAGACCTACTTCTTTAGATCGTACAATTTATGAAAATATGTAATACGGCACTCTTTTGGAATAATCAGGTTGGACATCACGTGGTGAAACTTTTGGCGTCTATCACTAGAAGTGTATTCTGATTAATAATGTTTTATGCGACACTTGGTTTATGTTTGAGCAACATATTACGTTTACTTTCAATTTATACAAATGCATTATACAGTCACGTTGCTCTCAGATTCTTTAGGATCTCTAGCTGGAATTAACCTGCCTGTTTTCATTATAAGATTGTTCCTATAGTATATTAGCGTGAATTTTATACTATGCTGGAATGATTCTAGCAGTACACAGTAGGAACACGGTAATAACAATCTGTTGTATTTATGGCGTTCCGAGAACGGTGAACAACAAACACGCGTGCGAATCGTACAAATTTGCATTTAGTCGCTTTGGGTGCTTAACAACATGGAAGGTAACAATCGTCGCCATAACCAGCTAAGTTATAAAATACCAAATAACGCCAAGGTTATTTTGACCTCCGGTGTAAGCCGCGTCATTTCTTACACTGCTCTCTGTCGACGTTTCGCTGCAGCCAATGTTAAGGTTTTTCCTCGGGCCACTGGCTCAACACAGGTTGCAGCGAAACGTCGGCAGAGAGCAATCTAAGAAATAATGCGGACTACGTCGGAAGCCAGAGTATCCCCAATGGACTACCACCGTGGAAGCCTGCAGAAACATCTAATGTCAAAGTTGTTCAGGGTTCGTTGTTAGCCATAAGGACATCGGTAACAATTTTGTTAAACAGAAACTTACAGAACAACCCTGAATGTGAGAAGTGGTTTAGAAAGTCGTAAGAAGATTAAGCACCTCGTCATTCAATATGAAGAATCGCAACTTAAAACTGAAATTCTGAATGGTAGGCAAGAGGTAGGAATGATAAAGCTAAACAAAACACATGAATAACTCTCACAATATCAAGCTTTTTATAACCCTAGGATACCACAATGATAGCTTTGCACCTTTACAGGCTGGTTCACAACAGAACGGAAACAGGAATAGAAACCAGAACGAAAAATAAAACAACATGCAAGAGTTTTGTGCACAGCTTGCCGAGAATAAGAATGCCAATCAGTAGCAAAGTGGAAATTTGCTTTTGAGCACTGATGCCTAATTATTCTGTAACCGATCCATTATTTGTACATCAGCCTCCAATTCGGCCAGCAAAATGCACGTTAGTCAAATGTTTTTTGTTGAGCTACTATTTCCGAATCTTCTAGTGAAAGTGTGCTTACACGCGCCACCCCTTTATCAAAGTCATACATTAAAGTTAAAGTTATTAGTTGTTATTTTTTTGTGTATAGTTCTCCGATGCTCCACATGGAGTCAGGAAGCATGCTTGTTGGAACTGCTTCCTATACGATTTTCCCATCTTGCTACTGAAGGGTCATTCATTGTTACATCAAATTATGAACTTTTCAAAACACACTAACAAAATTCATAAACATGCTCATCACACTTTCCGATTTCAGGTATGGTGGTGCTGTTGGGCATATGACCTTCTCTACTGCGCTAGCATGCAAGAACTCCTTCCGTGAAATTCGCTATGGCTGCCTGACAAGTTTCCACTCGTCGAATTTTCGCCTTCATGTCACTATGGTACGGGGTTTAATGACATACACCAATGACTTAAGAGTGAGTGATCTAAAGAATAAATTCATAAGGATTTAAGTCACATCACGTTAGGGGTTCATTGATGGTCAGCATTTCGTGAACTGATGCGACCCGGGAACCGCTCATGGAACAGCTCAAGGCAACATGAACGGTGGTTGTTTTTTTTTAAGGCAGGGGGAAAATCGTGCAAAGACACCCATCGGGCGAGTTGGATTCCAACCAACTAAAAAAGCCCCTGCGAGCCACAGTTAGCTTCTTCTTAGAATCACCAGGTGGTATTACTTCAAGAAGAAGTGGCAATATTGATGGTCAGTGTACTAAAATAACATAGTTACCCTTAGCCATCAATTTCCGCTTCATACAAAGCCTTAGTAAGATTTTTAGTCCAGTTTCCTGTTCCATTATTGCTATCCCATATGAATTAGTTCATCCGATGTATCTTCTATGTCCACATTGGACTCTATCCACGTCCTCTGTTCAACCATTATGATAATGGGTGGGATTCGTGCTAGTAATAATAATAATGTCGTAGTAGATGCTCACCTATATGCTCTATTGTAGAGGCTTAGGCTTTCACGGCCGGCGTTATCAACCTTGCTGGACTTGTTGGCCGTGGTCCAGTTGTTGGCATAACCGACGTTTCGTCGAAAGCTGCGTTCGGCATCATCAGGGTGAGAATCTAGCTCCGGTGGCATAAGCGTCGTGTCGCCGAAAGCTGCGTATGGAAAGAGCGAGAGTGAAACCTGAGCAACGCAACGAGCAGATGGCAGGCTGAGGGCAGCCCGATGGAGTGTTAGACGTGCTCCTATTCTACAAGAACTTAACCACATTCTGGCGGGGATGTGGGGTTTACAGGATGGCGGGTGAGACTGAGGTTGGGGAGTGACAGGAGGAGACAAGTTTTGCTCCTCAACGGTTGCCAGGCATGGTGCAACGGCCCTTGTGCACCGCTGGTGTAATGATTTAGCAAAAGTTTATTTTTGGGGTTGTAAATTTTGATGTCCAAGAAACTCTTGAAGGATTGTAAGGAGCTTAGCCGTAGCAGCTGTTGTAGGTGCTCCTTCGTTACCGGGAATGCCCGCAGGCCATGCGGGGAAGCCGGTATTGCCTGAAGCGGCGGTTTCTGGTATTATAATCCTCAAGACACCTAACGAGGGTGCTCCGATGGAATGGTAATCCTTCGTTGAATTTTTTTGCCAGACACCTAATCTCGTCCTCCAGGTATGGACTGGAGTCTGCCGCCATGCCCCAGATCTCGCAGGCGTAGATTAACAAGGGGGCTATGAGAGCCCTCAAAAGGCGCAACTTAACGGGAACCGGCATCGTGGACTTCAGCAACGGGTACAAGAAGGCCGCAGATACCTCAGTTCCCTGATATGCTCCCCAAAAGTGACGCCCTTGTCAATCTTCATCCCCAAGTAAGTGATAGTGTTCGTCTATTCTATTCTTCGACTGAGGTACGTGAATGAAGGGAAGTTTGCGGGAAAGCGGCGCTTGGTGAAGAGGGTAGCTCCGGGTTGATGGACAACCGCTCGACCCTCTCTTGGAGGAGGCGGAGGTGTCTCTGGATGGGGTTGAAGGCTCTGCATGGGTGTTTGTTGGTACTGAATAACATCACGTCATCAGCATATTGAGTGAGAGTTATGTTGACGCGCTGCTCTGTTGGCTGAAAAGCGTGGGGGATAGTACAGAGCCTTCGGGGCTTTGGGTCCCGCAATTGAAACAACAAATGATCCGTGTCTTAGGTATGAGTGTAGAAGGTTATGGTGTGTGACAGGAGCTCCAGACGGATGAGTTTAAGGAGCAAATCCGCATGCCAAGTCGTAGAAAAGGGCCTCTCCACGTCCAGCGACACCGCCGCAGTGTAGGCTCTGTCCTGGAATCCAAGGGCAGCGGCCTCCACCATTTGTAGCAGTTGCTGGGGTGTAGAATGCCCAGGACGGAAACCAAACTGGTGGTCTAGGATGGCTCGAATGTCACCCGAAAGAGGAGACAAGTGGTTTATCAGTATCCTCTCAAAGGCCTTCGAGAGAACTGATAGGAGACTGATGGATGGGGAGTTGGAAGGATGGAGTGGATCTTTCCCCAGCTTCAAAAATATGCATATCACCCGCCTCCCTCCACTTGCGTGGAAAGTGGGCCCAGGTGAGGCACATGTTGAAAACCTGAGCCAGAAAGAGCACAGCCTCGATGGGAAGGCAGCGGAGCATGGCGGGGGTTCGCCCGTCAGATCCCGCTGTCTTTTTGGGGTTGAGACGCCGGAGTGCGCCCTGGAGCTCACTGGGCGGATGACAGGAAACCTCGTGAAACCTGAGCAAAGGGAAGATCGTTGCTTTATACACGAAAAAGAGTTAGTCCTCGGACAGGTAACGGCCAATGACCAATCGATCTCCACCCCCTAACTAGCCATGCCGTCCTTCGGCGCGCGGCTATATATACAACGACAGTTACTAGCGCTCCAATCTTGCCTGGACTCCGGAGCTGGATTCTTACCCTGATGACGTCGGCGAAACGTCGGTTCTGCCAACAACTGGACCACGGCCAATAAGCCCGGCAAACATAGATAATAAGATTGTCCTATACTTCTTTGGAGTCCTAATACAGTGTTTCTGTGTATTTTCTTCTCCAGTGGTCTGCTCCAAGTTGTTACTGGATATAGCAATATGAAGGCCGCAACATTCTCTTGGGCCGCCTATATTAGCCATTAATCTTGTAAGTTGGGCTACTGGCGTTCCTGCTTTTGCTACTGATTTGTTCACATGTTCTTCCATGCTTATATTTGCATCAAAATATATATATTTTAACATTGCTGTATTACTTACTGCCTCTCCATCCACGTGTATTGTAACAGTTCCAGGTTTGCGGGCTCCTGTCAGCAGTACCATCTCTATCTTATGTGGTGCCAAACTAAGCTTTCTATCACTTAATCAAGTTTTAATAGGGCGCAATACTTCATTAGCTTTCTGTTGTATTGTACTTGTATCTTTGGTTGTAACTACCATTCTTAGATCATCTTCATAACTAATTAAAATAACTCCATGGCCGGTGGTACCATCCTGCTGAAATCACAATTCCTGAATGTTCGTTACATTGAAATGAGGACACAAAAACTCTCTTGTCATCGCAGGATATCGGTGTCCATTAATTTTCACAGGTTCTCCTGCCTCATCTTCAAAAAATATGGGCCGATTATGCCGCCCGCGCAAAAGCAATACCAAACTATCACTTATTGTGGAAAGATTTCCCTTTCTTGAATCCCTTTCATTGAACTTTTTCATAAATCTGCGAAATGTTGATTCATTCGGTACTTCATTTCGCCCTAGAATCGTGCGAAATCGCCTGACTGCCTGACTGCACAACTTTCTCCGTTCTGATAAAAGATTTTCACAATTACTAGAGGCGTTTAATAAGTTCTTAGAAAATCCAAGAAATTATACGCCTAGCTTCGAAAAAAAAATTGTACTTACCATTTGGCAATTAAAGTTACAGCTATATCCTTCACGTGGTTTCGTTGCCATAGGCGACTGAATCAATAGCTTTGTGATTCTTTAGAAACATGGGGTGACGAGTATCGTGCTGTGATTAAACACTTCTGTTTAAAAGGCTTAATACCGCGAAAGATAGAAGCCGAGTTGGATGAAGTTCGTGGCACATCTCCTCCTCCGTTTGCAACAATTTATAATTGGCTAAATGAATTTAAACGTGGCCGTATATCCCCAAATGCGGATCATTGTTCTGGGCGTCTAGTAGGAATGACTTCCTCCGAAATGGTTGACAAAATCAGGATATGGTTTTGGATAATCGATAAATCAAAGATCGCCAAATAGTAGACGCTAGAGGCCTATCAAAAAGTACAGTGTTGTCAATTGTGCACCAAAAAGTAGGTCTAACAAAGATATCGGCAAGATGGGTATAGCGTTTGCTCTCAATGTAGCATATAAACAGTCGTGGAATGATTCCGAATCTGATTGGGCACTTTTCCATCCCAATCCTGACGAATTTCTGCATCGATACGTAACTGTGGATAAAACATAGATATATTATTACATTACAAAGACAAAAATGCAGTCGAAACAGTGGCTTTTTAAAGGTGAGCCGTCTCCGAAGAAGGCAAAAATGGTGAAAGCTGCAGAGAAAGTCATGACCTGGGTTGTTTTGGGATACACGTGAAATCATTTAAATTGTTTACTTACATAAAGCAAGAACGATAAAATGAAGATTATTATGCATCGTTTTGCACCGATTGAAAGGAGAAATCAAGAAAGACCGCCCACATCAAGCAAAGAAAAAGATTCTCTCACACCAAGACAATGCATGGGTGCTCACACCTGCGCAGTTTCGATGGCGTAAATCGTAGAATTAAGGTTCGAATTACTACAACATCCACCGTATTAACAGATTTGGCCCCTGTGACTCTTTATTTTTATTTCCAAACTTGAAAAAGTGCCTTGACGGAAAACAGTTCACGCGAACAAGTCATCTCCCCAATAAGTGCCTATTTTGAGGACCTTCCAAAATCCTAACAGTTGCAAAAACCCTGGGAAAGGTATATCAAGCTAAAATAAGATTATTTGGAAAATGTTTTAAAAAATATACCAAAAAAACAATTTGTTTTTCTATCTTTTTCTAAGGATTTCTTGAACGCCCCCCGTAGTACATGTAGCGCGATAGTGACTGTTCCATGGGACATACAATTTCAAGAAATGCGACCCCCCAGGGCCTACCACGGTAGGTAAGGGTTAGGCGCACCCGGGATCCCGAGCCTCCTTTGACTCCCTCTGTGGTCAACCTCTAAGTGGCGAGGGAGTCATTAGGTTAAAATGCCCACCCACGTGTAGGCCGTGCATGGAGACCCGTGTAGGTGGAAAGGAGTATCCTGGTTGGTTGAGGGTTGCGTACCTGAGCCTGAACTTCTGACTTCAGTAACTGGGGAGGGTGCGCAGCTTACTTAATACATTACTTTGGTTTCTGCTCCGCCTAAATAGGAGACTAGGGACTAACCCACCCCTAGTCAATCGGCCAGGACTAGGTATACACCGAACTCCAGGGTGAGTGGGACGGCGAGCCTGCTATATATCCCCTGTTTAGCCCTGTCACCCCAGTGAGGTGACCCCGTGTTGCGCTCCGAGGTAGGTGGGAAGCACTGGGGGATGAAATACAGGCCTTATTTTATGGCACCTAAAACAAAGACTTAATTAGTTGTTGGAAAAGAAGTAGTCGAGTGTAGTGGTTTTCGCTACTTGGTGATACTTAGGACATAGGAAGGTAGGACATTTACGTCAGTCAGCCCTTTTGTTATTCAAAAGGGTCTAGACAACATTACAGGTCCGGTTAGCTCCTGTATGAAAACACGCGCCGGTACACTCCTGGTAGAGACATTTACGGCCTCCAAGCAGGCAAACTTATGAAGACCAAAATGTTAGGCAGTTACCCGGTGAAGATTGAACAACATAAGACGTTGAAATCCTCGCGTGGCGTTATTACCACGTGCGCAATGGACGGTTTGTCCAATGAGGGGCTTCAGGAGGATCTGGCAGACCAAGGTGTCCAATCTGTGTATAGGGTTCAACGGAAAGTCAATGGTGAACTTCCCCCCAGGGGCCTACTACGGCAGGTACGGGTTAGGCGCGCCCGGGGTCCCGAGCCACATTACTCCCTCTGTGGGCAACCTCAGAGTGGTGAGGGAGTCTGTAGGTCAAAATGCCCACCCACGTGTAGGCCGTGCGTGGAGACCCGTGTCGGTGAAAAGGAATATCCTGGTTGGTTGAGGGTTGCGTACCTGAGCCTGTGCTTCTGTCTTTCAGTAACTGGGGAGGGTGCGAAACTCATTACACCACTTTGGTTTCTGCTTTGCCTAAACGGGAGGCTAGGGACTAACCCACTCCTAGTCAATCGGCCAGGACTAGGTATTATACGAACTCCAGGGTGAGTGGGACGGCGAGCCTGCTATATCCCCTGTGTAGCCCTGTCACCCCGTGGGGTGACCCCTTGTTGGGCTCCGTGATGGGTGGGGAGCATTGGGGATGAATTTATACCATACTTTATGGCACCAAAACTCAAACCCCTTACTTCAAGTAAAGACGTTGGAAAGGAAGTAGTCGGGTCATGTGGTCCTCGCTACTTGGTTATTCATAGGACAGAGGAAGGTAAGAAGTTCCTTACGGTGAGCCCTTTCACTATCCAAAAGGGTCTCGATGCCATTGCTGGTCCGGTTAAATCGTGCGTTCGAGCTCGCAATGGTACACTTCTTGTCCAAGCCAACTCCGCCTCGCAGGCTGCAAGGATACTAAAGCCACCATTTTAGCCAGCTATTCAGTGAAGGTCGAGGTGCACAAGACGCTGAACTCACGCGGTGTAGTAACAACCCGCGCATTGGACGGTTTGTCCATTAAGGAGATCCAAGAAAATCTTGTGACTCAGGGTGTCTGATCTGTTTATCTGGTACAACGTAAGATCAATGGTGAATTCGTGCCTACTGGTACCCTGTTTCTTACTTTTGATCGGGTTGACCTCCCTCAAAAGATTAAGGCAGGGTATGAAGCCATCGAATTTAGGCCTTATATACCCAATCCGCTCAGGTCTTTTAAATGCCAACGTTTTGGTCACACTAGTGTGTTGTGTACCGGCAAGTCCACCTGCGCCCACTGCGGTGACAATCCCACGATGGGGCTTGTGCTTCAACTCCATCGTGTGTGAACTGTAACGGGGAACACCCATCTAGTTCCTGCCTGAGACTTCTCCCGTTTTACATAGCAACGAGCGATTCAGGAGATACGGGTGAAAGAGAAGTAGTCCTTGGAAGCCCGGAAGCTCTCGTGACTCCGCCAACCCTCTGTCCCGAGGTCCGGTACCTATAGCTCAGTTGCAGCTAAACCGGTACCGCGACGGGAAATCGCAACACAAACCGGCGATATGAACGGGGCTACTATTGCGGAAAAGGTTATTTTAGCCCAAGCGCTGCCAAAGCCTTCGACACCTACATCCAAGTCGGTACTAACATCTGCCAAATCCGCCAGCTTACAGAGCAGTCCTGCACACTTGTCACCGAAAGCCTCGACCTCGGAAACTAAGTCTAGTAAATCCACGATGTCTTCTGCCCCTGAGAAGTAGTTTAAGACCATATATGTCCGACAAGACGTCTTGAAAGAGAATGTGCAATCTTCTACCAAGAGATCTAAGGGTAAGAAAAGTACACGCAAGTTCCCACGTGTATCCTCCTCTGGTGGGTCATCTGGGGAGGAGGGCGTGGATCGGCGACGGCCGTCTTCGCCAATCAGCACATCCAATCGGTTCGAACTTCTCGGACCGAAATTTGGTCTTGAAAAAGGGGCCTCGCTTGTGGAGGAGATTAACCAGGAGGATTCTGCCGCCACTGCCAGAGGGACAGTGCGGAAACGGCAGGATCGTGCTCCTGAAAATAGTACTAGCCCAACGCCTAAGAAGAACAAATTGAACCGGCCAGCTAATCCCAATCTGCAGAAGCGTCTTTCGGTTTGAAACTTGTCCCATAATATACTCAATGGCTATCGTACATTGGAACATATGCGGAATTCGATCACATCGACCAGAGCTTGACTTGTTGCTGCGCCAGCATGAACCTTTGGCTGTATCTTTACAAGAGACGAAGCTACGTCCACAGGACACCATTACCATCAGGCAGTACTCCACCGTACGATGTGATTTATCCCCGGAGGACGATGTCCCGGCACATGAGGGCTCTATGATGCTTATTCGAGATGATATCTTTGCCGCCTCCGTACTCTTACAATCTGACATCCAGTCCGTTGCTGTCAAGCTACCCTCCGCCTTATTCACCATTTGCAGTATCTATTTGCCTCCATCTGCGGACCTCTCGCACAGTGACTTAGAACACCTAGTTTCGCAGTTGCCACCATCCTTTTTATTGGTAGGCGACGTGAATGCCCATCACCCTCTTTGGGGCTCCCCTCGGGTTTGTGCGTGAGGTTAGGTACTCAAAGACTTCTTGGATATACAGAATCTTGCTCTCTTGAGCATTGGATAGCCCACCTTTCTTTCTGACGCCTTTCATAGTTTTTCACACATTCACATTGCAATTTGTTCCCCTCAACTAGCAGTCACGTTATGCTGGAATGTCATCTCGGATTTGCATTCTAGTGGCCGGTTTCTCTGTCTTATTAATCTCTTGACACCCGATGTATGTTCCACCCGTTTACCTAGCTGGCGCCTAAACCAAGCCAACTGGGACCTGTACTCCCACTTGGGTGAATTTATCTACGAAGAGCACGACTCTGTGAACTACTTGGTCGAACATCTCACAGGGAATATTCTTTCTGCTGCTGAGCAATCCATTCCGCGTTCAACTGGGCGCAGCCGTCGATTTCCGGTACTTTGGTGGACCGATGACTGTCGGGTTGCTATTCGCGCTCGCAGACGAGCTCTACGGGTTTTCCAGCGTTTCGCTACACTGGATAACCTGATACACTATAAAGAGATGCATGCACATTCTAGGCGGGTTATCAAGGATAGCAAAAAGATGTCATCGAATAAATTCGTGGGTTCCTTTAATCGACATATACCTTGCTCTGTCGTATGGGACAACTTAAGACGTGTGGCTGGAAAATCGAACCATATGCCCATCGCCGGTCTCAAAACACCTACCGGAGCTGTTATTGGTACATTTGACGTGGCGAATACTTTAGGCAGTGCATTCGCTCAGGTGTCTATCTCAGGCAATTATTCCCCTGAGTTTCTTACAGTTAAGACCCAGGTGGAATCTCAAGGATTCTCGTTTCTTTCTGGCAACTTTGAGGATTATAATCGCTTTTTCACCCTGGCAGAGCTAGACAATGCACTTTCCTCTTCGCGGCACTCTGCACCAGGGCCAGATGATATCCACGTACAAATGTTGCAACAACTCTCTCCTGATGGTAAGGTTTTCCTACTCGATGTCTATAATCGTGTCTGGGTTGACAGCATTTTTCCAGACAAGTGACGGAAGGCCACCATCATACCCATTGTTAAACCTAGGAAGGACCGCCATATTACTTCCACTTACCGTCCTATTTCCCTCATCAGTTGCGTGTGCAAGGTGATGGAACGCATGATCAATGGACGGTTGGTGTGGTGGCTGGAATCCCACAATCTTCTGACGAACATCCAGTGTGGCTTTAGACGACGACGTTCAGCAACTGACCACCTTGTCTCGCTGTCAACTCAGATCATGGACGGGTTTCTTAAGAACAGCCCCAGAGTTGGGATATTTTTTGATCTCGAGAAGACCGACGACACGTGTTAGCGAGCGGGGATATTACGTTCTCTCCACTACTGGAACACACGTGGACGCCTACCGTTGGTCATTCAGGAGTTTATGCGGGACTGCATTTTTCGAGTGAGGGTCGGCTCGGTTTTTTCTAACCATTTTATTCAACAGAACGAAGTGCCTCAGGGCTCGGTACTCAGCGTGACGCTGTTTGGTTTTGCGATAAATTCCATATCACTATGTGTGCCTCCAGGTGTCTCTTCCTGTTAATTCGTAGACGACTTTGCCATCTTCTGTACTTCTCAGCGTACACCGTTTTTGGAACGCCGTCTCCAGCGGTGTTTGGACGATCTCTGTGCTTCGAGCTCGAAACACGGTTTTCGTTTTTCCGCTGAGAAGACAGTCTGCGCTAACTTCTGGCGCCGTAGGTGGCAATCGCCGCCGTATCATCGCCTCGGGCCAGATTTACTTCTTTCGCAGATGAGGCGAGATTCCTTGGATTGATCTTCGATCGGAAACTTTGTTGGGCAACACATATAGCACAGCTGAAAGCGCGATGTGACCGTTCTCTAAATTTTTACGGATACTAAGTGGCAAATCTTGGGTTGCGGATCGGACGGCATTGCTCCGTCTTTATCGTGCACTGATTCGATCGAAGTTGGACTGTGGCAGCGTTCTGTATTCTTCAGCCCGACCTTCAGTACTCAAAAGATTAGACACAGTATATAATCAGAGCATCCGTGTGGCAGTTGGGGCTTTTCCAACGAGCCCAGTTGTTAGCCTCTACGCCGAATCGGGAGAACCTCCTCTGCGATGTCGGCGTGATATCCTGCTCACTAATTATGGCTGTGGGCTGAAGTGTTTGCGTGGATATCCAACTTTTCTTGCGTTTTTCTCCCCTGAGCTGCACGAGCGATTTCGCCACCGCTCTCTGAGGCCCAGGCTAGCAGGCTTTCGTTTCCGTGAGCTTCTACAGCAGCACCATGTTGACATGCCTGGGCTGTTATCCAAGGGGGAGAGTATATACCCCCCTTGGTTACGTGCTACCTCCCATGTCGATCTCGGGTTGACGCTTTACGGGAAATCTGTTATGCCTGTTGATAGTATTTGTGGTTTTTTAGAATGTTTATCCAAATACAGTGGCCGTATTTGTATTTGCACCGATGGCAGTAAGAGCCCCGACGGTGTTGGATGTGCCTTTGTCACAGGCACCGCAACTTCTACTTACGGTTTGCCTAGTAGCACATCTATATATTCTGTCGAGCTATATGCTATTTATCAAGCCCTTCTGTATATTCGGCGTGGAAAATTAGGTGATGACCTTATTCTTAGTGATTCCCTTAGTGCCCTTCAGAGCATTCGTGAGCTGTACAATTACCATCATTTGGTGCAGCGCATACAGGACGTTCTCCACATTTTGCACGCTTCTGGTTTTAATGTGGAGTGCGCATGGATTCCTGGACACGTTGGCTTGCCGGGGAATGACACAGGGGATATGGCAGCGCTATCGGCAGGTACAGAGCCCAGTGTTACCATTACCAATTCAACAGAAGATTTTAGAGCGGCTGTACGGAGAGCCGGTTTTTCGACCTGCCATGCGGAGTGGTCGGCTCTCCTTGGTAATAAACTGCGAGAGGTGAAGGACCTCCCTGTCAACTGGGTAACCTCCTCTCGTTTATCCCACTGGGAGGAGGTAGTACTAGCTCGGCCACTTTATTTTTACTCACAGTTACCTTTTTATACGCGAATCTGCTCCTGTCTGTGCCCTCTGTGGGGAGACACAGACAGCTCGACATGTGTTGCTGGAGTGTGGTCTCCTGGCACACATTCTGTCAGCTATGGACATGCCGGCCTCCCTTGCTGAGTCCCTGGCAGATGACCCAAGAGCAGTGGACAGGGTTTTTAAATTTTTAGCATAAGTTTCTTTTACCTTGAGGTTTTAGCGTGATAGCAGATTTTTTTAACTCTGAGCTAGCTCTTTTAGTTTTAAAGTTTTGGTTTTAGATGGAGTTTTATATCCAGCTCTTGCTACAGGGCTGGACGGTTCTTTATTTCGGTTTTTTACTCTTTTAGCTTTACCTTTACCTGTGTTTGATTTTTTTGCAATTGTGCTTTCTTACTGCCTATTGCCATGTTTTAATCATAAAGGCGTTAATGACCTAGGCAGTTGAGCGCCCTTAAACACCATTATCATCATCAAAGGTGAACTTGTGCCAACCCGTACCCTGTTCCTTACCTTTGATCGGGTGGACCTCCCACAAAGGATTAAATCAGGGTATGAAGCCATCGAGGTTAGGCCCTATTTTCCGAACCTACTCAGAAGCTACAAATGCCAGCGATTTGGGCATACTAGTGAACTGTGTAGTGGTCAATCTACCTGCGCTATATGTGGAGAGGCATCGCACGATGGAACTTGTACTGCCACTCCATCTTGTGTTAATTGCAGCGGGAAACACCCATCTAATTCCCGTAATTGCCCTCGTTTTATGGAGGAGAGAGCCATCCAGGAGAGACGGGTGAGAGAGAAGGTTTCTTTCTCAGAAGCACGTAAGCTCCTGCGCCTCCGCCAACCCTCCATCCCGCGCTCCGGTACCTACGGCTCAGTTACCGGTACCGCGTCGGGAAATCGCAACCCAGACCAGCTATATAAACGGGTCCACAATCGCAGAGAAACCCCCCCCCAGGGGCCTACTACGGTAGGTACGCGTTAGGGGCACGCGGGTTCCCGAGCCACCTTGGCTCCCTCTGTGGGCAACCTCAGAGTGGTGAGGGAGTCAGTAGGTCAAAATGCCCACCCACGTGTAGGCCGTGCGTGGAGACCCGTGTCGGTGAAAAGGAATATCCTGGTTGGTTGAGGGTTGCGTACCTGAGCCTGGGCTTCTGTCTTCAGTAACTGGGGAGGGTGCGCAGCTTAATACGCCGCTTTGGTTTCTGATTTGCCTAAACGGGAGCTAGGGACTAACCCACCCCTAGTCAATCGGTCAGGACTAGGTATTATACCGAACTCCAGGGTGAGTAGGACGGAGTCCCTGCTATATCCCCTGTGTAGCCCTGTCACCCCAGTGGGGTGACCCCAGGTTGGGCTCGGTGGTGGGTGGGGAGCACTGGGGTATGAATTTATTCTGCTTTTTGAATGGCAAAAAATAAACCTTTTCATAGTAGCGTGTCTGGAAAAGAAGTAGTTGAGTCCAGTTGTCCTCGCTACTTGGTTTTCAATAAAACAGAGGAAGGGATGAAATTTACCTCGGTCAGCCCTTTTGCCTTCCAAAAGGGTTAAGACAAAATTGCTGGTCCTGTGAAATGTTGTACCAGAGCCCGAAATGGAACTCTCCTGGTGGAAGTTCTGTCAGCATCCCAGGCAGAGAAGATACTTAGAGCCAAACTCTTAGAAAGCTATCCCATTAAGTTCGAAAAGCATAAGAGCTTGAACTCCTCGCGTGGCGTTATCACCACCCGCGCCTTGGACGGTTTGTCCAACGAGGAGCTTCAAGAGGACCCTGCAGACCAAGGTGTAACATCTGTTTATAGGGCTCAGAAGAAAGTTAATGGTGAGTTCGTGCCTACCCGTACCTTGTTCCTTATATTTGTTTGGGTAGATCTTCCCCAAAGGATTAAGGCCGTGTACGAAGCCATCGAGGTTAGGCCCTATATACCAAAACCACTCAGATGTTACAAATGTCAGCGGTTTGGGCATACCAGTGACTTTTGTACTGGCAATTCTACCTGTGCTATCTGTGGAGCCGCATCGCATGATGGAAGTTGTACTACCACTCCATCTTGTGTAAATTGCAGTGGGGAACATTCATCTAGTTCCCGCAAATGCCCCCGATTTACAGAGGAGAGGGCGATCCAGGAGATACGGGTGAAGAAGAAGGTGTCCTTCTCCGAAGCCGGTAGGCTCCTACGCCCAAGCCAACCCTCAGTCCCGCGCTCTGGTACCTATAGGTCGGTTGCAGCTAAACCGGTACCGAGCCAGGACATCGCAACCCAAACCGGCGTAATAATCGGGGCCACTATTGCAGAGAGTATTATCGTTGCCAGTCCAATAATGAAGCCCGCTACATCTAGATTGGCTGCGTCTACCACGAAATCTACCATCGTGAAGAGCTCTCCAGCGTCACCCAAACCGTCTACCTCGGGCAAAAACACCGCTACACCCGTAGGTTATTCTGCACCTGCAAAGACCTATAAGACCAGCCATGTGCGAACCGACTTTCTGAAGAATAATGCCAAGACCTCTCCTAAAGAATCTACGCGAAAGAAAAATCCACGTGTTTCTCCTCGCAGATCCTCTTCTGAGGAATCTTCTGGGAGGAGTACCGATCGGCGACGAACATCTTCGCCGATCAGCACCTCCAATTGGTTCGAGATTCTCGAACCGAAATTCTCAATTGGACAGGGGTCCTCCCAGGTGGAGGAAATGGACCAGGAGAATTCTGCCCTCCCTGCAAGACGGCCAGTCCGTAAGCGGCAGGATTGTGCTCCTGAAAAAAGTATTAGTCCAACGGCCAAGAAAAACAAACTAAACCGACCAGCGCAGCCCAATATGTAGAAACGCCTTTCCATTTAAAACTTATCCTATACCAATCCCATGGCTATCCTTTAATGGAACATACGTGGAATCCGATCTCATCGAACAGACCTGGAATTGTTGCTCCATCAGAATCAGCCTTTAGTCGTGTGCTTGCAAGAGACCACGCTCCGCCCCAAGACCACCTTACAATAAAACAGTACGCTTTTGTCCGGTGTGATATATCCTCGACGCATGGAGTACCTGCACATGGGGGCACTATGATTCTTGTCAGAGATTATGTTTTCGCCGAAGCCGTACCCCTTCATTCCGACATACAGTCCACTGCTGTAAGGATTAAGCTACCTTCCATTTGCTTCACCATATGCAATATTTAAGTACCTCCATCTGACGACCTCTCGCACGCTGATATAGCAGATCTAGTCTCCCAGCTACCAACCCCTTTTCTGGTACAAGCGTACCTAGATGGCGCTTAGAACGAGCCAACTGGAACCTTTATTCAAACTTGTCCGTTTTTCAGTGCAACGAGCATGACTCAGTGGATTGTTTAGTCCAGCACCTCACCAGGACTATTATTTGCGCTGCTGAGCTTTCTATTCCGTGGTCGACAGGACGCCCCCGTCGATTCCCTGTCCCTTGGTGGACAGATGAATGCCGGAATGCCACTCGTACTCGCCGACGTGCTCTCAGGGTTTTCCAGTGGTGCCCTACTTTCTGTAACCTTATACAACATAAGAAGCTGCGTGCTCAATCTAGACAAATTATTAAGGGTAGCAAGAAAACATCATGGAACAGCTTTGTAGCATCTTTTACTCGACATACCCCTTCCTCTGTTGTATGGGATAAGTTACGGCGTGTGGCCGGAAAAGCTACCCATTTGCCAATAGCCGGTCAGAAGACAATCGCCGGCACTGTGACTAATCCGCTGGACGTGGCTAATACTCTTGGCAGTGCTTTAGCTCAAGTGTCTAGTTCAGAGAACTATTCCCCTGAGTTTCTTCCAACTAAGGCCCAGGTGGAATCGCAAGGGTTTGCCTTCTGCTCTGGAAACCTTGAAGACTACAATTGCCTTTTCACCATGGCGGAGCTAGACTATGCACTTTCATCTTCGCGAAACTCAGCACCAGGGTCAGATGGCATCCACGTCCAAATGTTGCAACATCTCTCTCCTGAAGGTAAGGCTTTCCTGCTCGAGGTATATAACCGTATTTGGGTGAACGCCTCTTTCCCAGCTCTGTGGCGGGAGGCCACCATCATACCCATTTTGAAATCTGGAAAGGACCGCCATCTCCCTTCCAGTTACCGTCCTATTTCCCTCACCAGCTGGGTTTGCAAGGTGATGGAACGCATGATCAATGGACGGTTGGTGTGGTGGCTGGAATCCCATAATATTCTGACCAACATCCAATGTGGTTTTCGAAGGCGTCGTTCAGCGGTTGACCACCTTGTGTCACTGTCGACGCAGATTATGAATTTTCATATGGTTGGGATCTTTTTTGACCTCGAGAAGGCTTAATACACGTGTTGGAGGGCAGCGATTTACGTTCCATAACTGGAACATACGTGCACGCCTACCGTTGTTTATTCAGGAATTTCTGAGGGACCGCGTTTTCCGAGTAAGGGTCGGCTCTGTTTTTTTCTCGCCATTTTATTCAAGAGAACAGGCTGCCGCAGGGCTCGGTGCTAAGCGTGACGCTGTTTGCTATAGCGATTAATTCCATATCGGAATGTGTTCCCTCAGGTGTTTCGTCGTTGTTCGTGGACGACTTTGCCATCTTCTGCACTTCTCAGCGTACGCCGTTTTGGAATGGCGTCTCCAACGGTGTTTGGTCAATCTGTATGATTGGAGCTCGAAAAACGGCTTTCGTTTTTCGCCCGAGAAGACAATCTGCGTTAATTTCTGGCGTAGAAGATGGCGTATGTTACCTTCTGTTCATCTCGGGCCAGATATCCATCCCTTCGCAGATGAGGAGAGATTCCTGGGGTTGATGTTCGATCGAGAACTGTGCTGGCCATCTCATATAGCACAGCTTAAAGTGCGGTGTGATCGTTCTCTGAATATTTTACGGATACTAAGCGGAAAATCTTGGGGATCAGATCGGACAGTACTGCTGCGTCTTTATCGTGCACTGATCCGATCAAAGTTGGACTATGGATGTATTGTTTATGCCTCAGCACGCTCATCTGTGCTGAGGAAGTTAGATGCTGTCCACAATCGGGGCATCCAGGTGGCTGTTGGAGCGTTTCCAACTAGCCCTGTTGTTAGCCTCTATGCCGAATCTGCTGAGTGCCCTCTGCGTTGTGGGCGGGATGTTGATTGATTTTTGACCGGAAACTCAGTTGGTCTTCTCATATTTCCTACTTAAAGGCAAAATGTGACCGCTCTCTTAATATTTTACGCATTTTAAGTGGCACATCCTGGGGGGCTGATCGGACTACTCTTTTACTTCTCTATCAGGCTCTCGTTCGGTCAAAGCTCAACTTCGGTTGTATTGTGTATTCTTCGGCCCGGCGGTCAATTTTAGCTCGTCTCAAAGCTACTCATCACCGTATTATCCGTATAAGTATTGGCGTCTTTCCCACGAACCAAGTTCTTAGCCTTTGTGCGGAAGCTACCGAACCAGCGGAACCTTATCGGCATGATGTCCTCCTTTGCAGTTATGCCTAGCCTTCTTTTTACCCGGATATCCGTATTTTACCTGTCTTTTTAACGAATCTTTGGATCACCGATACTCCAGTAACTCCCTGGCCTTACTCCCGCCTGGTGTTCGCTTTCGGCTGCTCCTTCGGCTATTGGACGACACTTTACCGCCACTCTATTCTAGAGGGGAGACTCTTTTTCCCCCGTGGCTCCACCCTGAGATACTTGTTGAACAAGGGCTGTTGTCTACGCCAAAGTCAACCATTTCCCCTTTGGCTCTTCATTTCGACTTTTTAGCCCTCAAAGAGCAGTTTCTTGGTTGTAATTTTATCTATACTGATGGTTCGAAGGACGCTACGGGAGTAGGATCTGCTTCTATTCATGACAGACAGAGTTTTAGATTTCGAATTTTACCGCAGTGCTCGATTTTTACAGCTGAGCTTTTTGGTGTTTACCAGGCTCTTTTATATATTCAGCGACAGGCTTTTAGTGAGTGGGTTGTATGCTCTGATTCCTTGAGTGTTTTGCAGAGCCTTAGATTGCTGTACAGTCCCCATCCCCTTGTACAGCGATTCCAGGATTGTCTCCATTCGCTTGCCGAATCCGGCTTTAGCGTCACTTTTATATGGGTTCCTGGACACGTCGGCATAGGCGGCAATGAGGCTGCTGGCGCCGCTGCGAAGGCTGCCATTTCGGCCCCCATGTGT
This sequence comes from Hymenopus coronatus, assembly GCA_030762935.1. Classification (NCBI taxonomy): domain Eukaryota; kingdom Metazoa; phylum Arthropoda; class Insecta; order Mantodea; family Hymenopodidae; genus Hymenopus; species Hymenopus coronatus. The sequence continues at coordinate 144,980,418 of CM060897.1, forward strand.
TCTAACGCACCTGTGCCTTATGGGGATTTACGCGCTTTTTTCCGTCTAATCCTTTTGCGTTGGGGTTCTGCCTGAGCCGATCTGCAGGGGAATAAACTTCGGGTGGTGAAGCCCCCCCCCTGTCGCCTGGAATACCTCTATTTGCGCGTGCCGTCGCGATGAGGTCCTTTTAACTAGACTCCGTATCGGGCACTGTCGTTTTAGTCACAGTCATTTATTTTCTTCGGACCCTGCACCACTTTGTGTTCACTGTCGTGAGCCCTTGACTGTGAGGCATGTTTTAAACGAGTGTCAGTTTTTAGCGTAAGTTTGTCCGTCGGTATACCAGCTGATGTTTCGAAGGTACTGGCAGATGAATTCGTTTCTGTGGAACGCGTTTTAAATGTTATGCAACAGGTCGGTATGAGCCACCGTGAATGATTTTCACGTGTTGCCAGTGTGTCTTTTATTTGTTTAACAACCTGGTGGCATCGTTTATCGGTGGCTATAACACATAATATAGTTTTGCGTTCCACAGCTGCTGACACTGTTTTAGCCAGATACATGTTGTGTTTTAGTTCTTATTGTACAACCTTGGTGCCTCGTTTTTTAATTCTCTTTTAAATCCTTGTTGTTCGGGCGCTAATAACCATAGTCGTTGAGCGCCCTAAAGCCCTACTACTGCTACTGCTACTGCTCCTACTACTGCTGCTGCTGCTGCTGCTACTACTACTACTACTACTACTACTACTACTACTACTACTACTACTACTACTGCTGCTGCTGCTGCTGCTGCTGCTGCTGCTGTTGCTGCTGCTGCTGCTGCTGCTGCTGCTGCTACTACTACTGCTACTTCTACTAAACTTTCGAATGGTAAAACTTGCGAGCAGTTAAAACCGGGATTTAATGTTCCTTATGGGGATCTTTTGTCATCTATGACAACAGTTAGATATCAGTTCAACGAATTTAAACGTGGCCAAACATCTGTTTTGATGAGGAGCGCCCACAACGCCAAGCAGATGTGGTTTCCGAGGAAATCATTGAAAAAGTCCACGATATGATTCTCGCTGATCACTGAACGAAAATTTGAGAAGTGGCAGAGGCATAGATGTATCGAAGGGGACGGCAATTCATATTTTACATGATAATCTGGTGATGAGAGCGTTGTCGGCCCAATGGTGGTGCGATTGCATATAGTTGACAACAAGTGGGTGCGGCTTTCAACTTCGAAGCTGTGTTTAGAATCCAAAATTATATTCGGGAAACCAAACAAAACTCAAAATAGCGGGTTGCTTCCGCCGATTCTGTTCCAAAGAAACTAATCACAAAGTCGCGGGTTCAAGCCCAGCCTAGACCGATGGTTTTTAAGTGTGCTTAAAATAGACAGCCACATGTCAATAGATTTACTGACATGCAAAAGAACTCCTGCGAGACGAAATTCCGGCGATGCTGACATGACCCTGGCAGTTGACAGCGTCGTTAACAAATATATAATTAAATTCTGATACAAAGAAACAAACAACGGTTTCATCGGTTGGAAAAATGGTGGTAACGATTTTTTTAATGCGAATTTAAAATTAATGAGTTCTTTGAAAAAGGAAAAACGGTGATTAGAATAACACTACAGTCAGTTATTCGCCCGATTCGACAAAAAGTTGAAGAGACGCGGCCTCACTTGGCGAAGATCAAAGTGTTGTTTACTATGAAAACGTATCGGTACACTCATCTGGAGTTGTTGCTTGCTAAGTGCATGCCTTATGAATTGTCGCCGCATCTCGACCTAGCTCCCTATGATTTCTCCTTGTTCTCAAAATTGAAGAAATAGCTGGTGCGAAAAAAACTTAGATAAAATGAGGTCGTCGTGGATATAAGGTATATCTGGCAGAGCTGGACAATTCCTGCTGTTTAGAGGGGCTATAAACGACAGGATCGTTGGGGAGGTGTATTCCTATGTTGAGAAATAAATGATCTGTGTTTGAAAAAGGAATATCGTTTTCATTCCTAACACCGGTATTTAATGAACCGCTCTCATATATCATTATTGTGCATGTTAGACTCTTCACTGTAGAGATTATTCTAGGTGGCAGTGGCATGAAACAGCCGCTAGAGTTCACTGTAAGTACAATTCTATTAAATTTTGATGTTGGCTAACCCTCATTGTGTGTGCGAAATTGGAGGCTGGTGAAAAAATAGCGTTGGTCAATTAAAAACAAATGAAATCCCAATCCGTTAAAAATCGGCTTTCTACTTTGACAGAGATATGGCATCGATATATATTGCCGTTCTCGTTATCAGGCTGCTGCAAACATTTGCCGTGCTGGGTTTATTATGAATCAGTCTTAAAAGTCACTTGAAGTGACTCTAGCACTCACCTTTAGTTGGAAAGTTGATCCAACGATAATACGAGCTGCTATTGAGTTGTTGTAATATGTTGTGAAACTCCTGAGTAAGATCTCGGCGTTCTATAGCTCTGCTCACTGCCAACCAAAGTTTAAATGTTAATTATAAGAACATTAATCGTCATTTGTAATAGAATTTGTCTAGTTTAGTATGGCAACTATCTATCTACTGCGAAACACAGCAACGCAATTAAAATGGTTGTTCATGTTACTTTCTCTACTGCGTATAGTAAGTAAGGAAGTACCTTATTTCCCCCAAAATTCGATGTCGAGATTTCACAGGAAATATTTATTTTGAGGTCCGCTGAACCTTTAAAAACATTTTGTTTAGAAAAATGTCCATGTGCGTGTGTATGTGTGTGTGTTGTGTGTGTGTTTTGTGTGTGTGTGTGTTGTGTGTGTGTTGTGTGTATGTGCGTGCGTGCGGTGTGTGTGTGTGTGTGTGTGTGTTGTTAGGAGTCTTCAATCCTTGGATTGGTTAGCAGCGAC